>OX465242.1:13622952-13983710 GCA_949987775.1 Aproaerema taeniolella | reverse complement strand
CAGTAACATTTGGGCTTACAATATTGAATAAAATTATTATAGTTTAGATCTCACCATTGATTGTATTTATTATACCTACGCGATACTAAAGGAAGAAGACTTGTTGTAAACTATGACAGACGGCTCTGTTTGCTTTAGTGTATTTATTTATTATCATATTACTGGAATTAAATCTTCATTTCACTTTTGATCGCGACTGTACCTTTCTATGAAAATTAAATAAAGTCTTTTTCCTCTAGAACGGGACACCGAGAAACTCAGATTTTTCGATGATTATACTCGAGAAATTCTCGAGAAATTATCTACGCAAGCAGATTTCCCCTACGTCATCCCGTTTTCGAGATCCAGGTGGCTCAGCTGTAGTGACGCGTCACTGCAGCTGGGCCCCAACGAATGTCTTATATCTTTTGAACGCGAGACCGGATAGTTTTCTTATTTTGGCGTTTGTCTCGAGAAATTCACGAGAAATTTTCTACGTAGTCAGATCTCCGCTACATGGTTCCATCTTCGAGATACAGATGTGGCTCAGCTGTAGTGACGTCACTGCAGCTGGGCCCCAAACAACCCCCATAACTTTAAAACGCGGCCCCCAGAAATTCTGTTTTCTTTGCCAATCGTATACGACAAATTTTGAGAAATTCTTGGCATAGTCAAACATTAAAATTTCGATTTTGGCCCAGCTGTGGTGATGGACTCCATTGTCATTACACCGAGACTCTATCGACACTCTATATCGGTATTATGAAGTCGGTGATCTCACAGTGTCGTCCAAATGATAAGCGTTGCTGTCTCAATCATCTCTCAATAGTTTGAGAAATGGTGATGATTTCCGAAGTAATGTCAGTGACTTCCCATGATGAAATTATCATTTGGGGGCACGGTAGTGTCCTTCCCTACTCGAGCAAAAACAATTAAAAAAGACATAGTTAGTACCCTATTTTTTTCTCGGTGCTCATTCAGGACATTTCGAAGCGCGAAAGTAAGGCTAACCACTTCAATAAAATTTAATATTGTTTATAAGTGATCGTAAGTACCTGTCAAAAAACTATCACACACCGTGTTGAACTCTATAATGGTTCAGTTTGTTGCCTGGAAGAAATAAATAAAAAAAGCCGCCGTGTTGCACTATTTGATAAGTAGAGTTTTTCATATAGGTACTTGTAGTTTTTGGTGTACAATAAAGAGTATAGTATTGTGTTGACTACAGGTTATATCGTGCCCAGCTGTGGGATAAAATGTAGCCTATGTCCTTTCCTAAGGTCTAATATATATCTGTACCTTTCATCAAAATCGGTTCAGTAGTTTAGGCGTAAAAGATGGACAGACAGACAGACAGAGTTACTTTCGCATTTATAATATTAAGTAAAGATTTTAATACTCAAAAAAACTTGTGTAAAGGATAGTTCCTTGTTACACTCTGAACCGTTTCATTAAGTCTTAAAATGAATATTCATGCAAAACATGATAAATCTTACTTTTACTGTAATGGAATTTTAACACGTATGAAGTTTTAAACTTTTTTTTCAAATAGTGGCCTCTAATATTTTTCGAGTATGTATTATCATTAAGTAAAAGGGGAGTGCTTTTTTTAATAACCAGTTTCATTGTGTAGGTTGACATTTTGAATGTTAAGAAACGAATATAGTATATACGTCGGCTTGAAACTAAATATTTGATTCGATTTGATGGGATAGCTTTTTTTAATGTTTTAAATTACAAAATTTTAAAAAATACTTTTGCGAAATATTAAGTTACAATTTCTGTTACAACCTCCATTTCTCTTTACAATTTTGCGCCTCTATCAGAATGCGACTTACATCTGATTTTCGTATTTTGAGCTGCTATTATTATTTATAATTGAAAAAAGAAAAGTCTATTCAAATCAGTAACTTGTTACAGCTGAAAACTTTTCCTGAGGGATTAGATCTCGCAACCTTTTTTAGTAGAGAAACTGCGTTGCGAGCATGTTGCGTGACTTGCTTCTATTTACATGTTTTTGAATTGGATTGTACTTATTAAATTGTCAGATTTTGTATTTATTTATTACTAGCTTTTTCCCGAGGCTTCGCTCGCGCAAAGAACTTTTTTAGTCAAATCGCGCAACAAGATTGTTTTGGTTTGTAGTGGTACTTTAAAGAATGAGAATTGTTTTTTTTTAATTCTCTTGTGTCACTTGTTAAAGTGCAAAAATTGTGTATCTATAGTCCAGGCGTTGATGAAGCAAGAATTGATTCAACACCTTGCATTTTAAATTTTGTTTAACCCATTTCTACCCCTCAGGGGATGATTTTACAAAAATCGCGAAACACGTGTCATTTTATTTGTTTCAAGACATATCTTCACGAAGTTTCGAGTCAAAATATTAAAAAAAAATTGTTTTATTCGTACAAACTTTAAGCCCCCATTTCACCCCTTTAGGGGTTGAATTTATAAAAATCCTTTCTTTTTCTTTGCATATATTATAAAAGAAACATTTCAACTTTAGGGGATGATTTTCGAAAAATCGAGAAACATTTCTTCATTTATTTGTTTTAAGGTATATCTCCACGAAGTTTCGAATCAAAATGTCTAAAATAATGGTTTTCTCTATACACACTTTGAACCCCCATTAATTCGAAAAATTCAGGGCTTTAATTTCGAAAAATCCTTTCTCAGTGCTTGCCTACTTTATATAGACACCTTTTTGCCAAGTTTTAGCTTTCTAGGTCTAAGGGTGTGGACTGGGCATTGATGAATCTGTAAATTATTCAGGACCTTGCAATAATATAATTTTATTTACTTCATTTAGACCCCTTAGGGGATGATTTTTGTAAAATCGCGAAACAAATGTCCATTTATTTACTTTAAGGTAGGTTGTCTCTTGACGACATTTTGAGTCAAAATGTAAAATTTATATATACGAAATTTCATGCAAATATGTTCAAGGAATAAAAAGTTTCATACAAACTTTTATCCCTTATTTCAAACCCTTGGGGGTTGAATTTTGAAAAATCCTTTCTTAGTGGATGCTTTCGTCATATGAGGAATACGTGCAAAATTTTAATTTTCTAGTTTTAAGGGTTTGGGCCTGTGCGTTAATACATTAAGTCAATCTCTTTTTAATCCATTTCAACCCTTCGAGGATGCCTTTTTAAAACGCGAAACAAATGTCCATTTATTTGCTTTAAAGTTATATCTGAACGAAATTTTGAGGCAAAATTTAAAAAAAAATATATTTTTTCATACAAAGTTTGAACCCCTATTTCACCCCCTTGGGGGTTGAATTTTTAAAAATCCTTCCTTAGTGGACGCCTTCATTATATGAGGAATACGTGTGCGAAATTTCAATTTTCTAGCCTTAAAGGGTTTGGCCTGTACGTTGGTCAGTCAATCACCTTTGACTTTTATATATATAGATTGTTATACAATCCAACATTAAATGTACCGAAAGCCAAACCACCAAGCTAGAATTAAGAACCAGTCCAAAAATAAGTAGAGGCTTGAAAAAAACAAATTGTATTTTTTTACATCTAACGGATATTATCTGCTGCAGGCATTGAGGTTAATGGCTGCAGGTCAGTCTTTTTAGTTTTTATCACAAAAATTGCTCGTTTTATTTTTGTAGTCTTTACCTTAACTAAATCACGAATTACATACTCGTGTTTTTTCATGGTTCACGCTAATCTCTTCACCCTCATGACCTATGTGACGCTTGAGTTCAACCTGGAGTGTGGAACTAAACATAATATTATCATGTTTTTTGGAAAACACAGCAAAAAATTATATATTTGAATCCTTGAAGAAGTGGTTACCACTTAGAGTTTACCTATCTGTTTCATACCTACGACGAGAGTCTTAGATGACCATCTGACCGAGCTGGCTTACACATTGGAAATAGCTCAGCATGCTGTAAATTATTTATATAAATTACTTTTATATATTTTGTAAATTGCAACTTTTATTTCAGGTGTGAGTCGAAGGTTTTAATCTTGTAAATAGGGACAAGAACCGAATCTGCACATTAGGCAAGGAGAGGCCATGCTAAAAGTTGATTTTTTCATGAAAAGGACATGAATGATCGGAATACCTATCTTCAAAAAGTACGATTGATCATAGTTTTCAATGTACTAATCAACGTACCTTATATACCTATTCTACCTGGCTTCTAATAAATTTCAAACATGCAAAGCCGTTTTTCTGCTCCTTTCACCCAGTAGTTATATTTACAATCAACGGAAACCTGCATTTAATACATTGCTGGTTGCTGTTCAGGGATTGTATACGATACCTAAAACACTGTATGTGTAGTGTATTTGTTACCGGAAATGTATGAAATTTAGGAATTGTTACTCTAGGAAATGTATAAAACTTTGTGTGAATAAAATGAATAAAACAACCAAACCTAACCAGATTTGCTCCCTTCCTGAGATGTTAGAGATTCAGGAATGGTCAAATTTAATGAAATACTCGTATTTCACTGTCTATGTCTATTGGCCAAATCATGAAGTAGCTCAGCTGAGCGGAAATGCGACAACTAACACAACCACAGTCGTTTCTAGCACTTTGCCGGCCGCTGCCGCGGCAGGTCGCTTCGCTCGCTCGGCTCGTGCGTTGGAGGTCGCAGTTCTAACCTAACCTTTTTTTTTTTTTTTTACGTGGAGAAAAACCTGCGATCCAGGTACCCAGCCCCCAGGGGAGGGGAGACCGTAGCTATATTCTAATCCGTAGCTACACGGTGACGCGGCCGGGGCGTCCACCAACACCCCGGCATCTACGTCTCCGAGCAGGAGTCGCTCTCTCGCGATCCCGCTCTGCGGCTTCCTTCTGGAGCATCACGCTCTCGCAGAAGGAGACCACGGCCTGCCACGCCGATTTGCCTGCCAGCATAGCCGAGACTACAGCTGGCAGGAATAGGTTCGGTCCTATCTTTTCTATCAGGACTTGCCGTTCAGCATTCCATGCAGGACATTCCTGTAAGGTATGCTGAGCGGAGTCCCGGTCCGTCCCACAGTGATGACACTCCGCGGTCGGAACCTAACCTAACCCAACCAACCCTTATCGGTAACCCTTAACGAGTTGATTGGCTTAAGCTACTAACAAACCTACTTGTCGCAGTTCCGTCTATCGCAATCGAACAAAGAAGTCGAATGACTTATAAACAGACAAAATCAAACATTTTATACACTTCCGATTGTTATTTAGGAAATGTATAGATTTCCTAGGAAATGTATCAAATATATTTCATTTCACACATTTCCGGGCGATTTTAGGAATTATATACATTTCCTAGGAATTGTATACAATGACGGATTTCATACATTTCCGTTAACATATACAACATAATCTCATTCCATACTTTATCTGACTATTTCAGAGATACAAACAATCCCTGGGGATTCTAGACAGTACCTGAGTTTAGAATCTTGGTTTCATAAATTGCCAGTATCATTATGGTAACATTATACAACTTTAATGCAATTACTGTTCAACAAGTACTTATAACTTCGTTCTTACTTCTGTAGGAAGTCTAGAAAATAAAATTTTCTAAAACATAAAATTCCAAAAGAGTGTTTCGGCTTTCACCATCCCATAACGGCTTTCAACCGACTTCAAAAAAGGGTATCTATGTTCTTCGAAAAAATATACTCTTGAGGTGGTCCCATATAATTTTTTTCGTAAATTATTCAGCACTTTAAAAAAAAAAAATACTTACAAACCAAAACGTCATCAAAATAATTAGTGACGTTTTGGTTTGTGGTAATCTGCTAATAGGCATTGCAGTACGTGAAAAATACGAAAACTGAAGAAAAAAATCATGTAATTTTAAAAGTTGCAGGTTTATGTTGAGGTAGCTCCCCTCAATGTCACTTAAGGAACTCCTCTCGATTATAGGTGCCGCGGGGGGTGGCAGGGAGGAATAAAAGTCCCTTTTTTAAGTTTTAGACCCTGGTTAGAAGCCGAAAAGAATCTCAATAGGTACATCGCATTGTTTAGGTCGCTTGTATGCATTCTAAGATTTTTTATATTTTTGACAGATCCAACCATGAGGGTCCGATTTCCCCGACTCCGACCTTTATCTGCAAGACTCTTTGCCGTCTTCATCCTTATATTGACGCTGGGGCTGTATTGCTATTACTACAAAACTCCGCTTCTATATGGTAAAAATGGTAAGTTTCCATTCTGTTATGTATCTTACTTACCACTTACACTAAGAATCTACTGTAGATTAAATTGTAAGCTCGTTAGTTTCTTCAAAGCGTCTCCTTACAATTCATTCCATAGGTATACCGACTTAGTCAGTACATTGTGATTTTACTAAAAAGATTTTCCTAACAAAACTGGGAAACAATGTTTATCTCCGTACCAATAAGAGTAGAGCTGCCTCTTATTGTATAGAACTGTACATTTTTTTTTCATATTGTTCCACTGTGAATTTTCAGAAAGTAATGGCACAGACAAAGTCAGAATACATATTTTTTACCAGCCCATATAATACGTCCCCATCGAGGATATCTCACTTGGATAAAAATTGAACAATTTCCGAATTAAAAGTACATTAAGTGAAAAATCGTAACTAATCAACCTTAAATCGACATAGATCCTAAACGGTAATTCTGATTGAAAATAACGATATGAGAAACCTATTTAACGATACCCCACTTGATTATTTTTCACGTTATGGCGTCAAAAATCAGCCATTTTGATTTTTTTCAAATTTTTATACTTTCTTTGACATTTGCGCCGTCATGACGAATCCAACAACGTATTATTTAAAAAAATTGGCCCACGTGTTTGGTCTAAATAGTGCCACAAAGGTACAAACCCACATCCATACATACATAGGCTGTTAAGAGGGAAGAATAGCTTCGCGATTCTAGCGAAATAAGAATTTAGGAAAACATTTGCTATCGCTTGCGCGCTCAAGCTCTCGGGCATCGCGTGCGATAGAGACCGATGCAGCTCATAGTTAGCAGCCTAAGAGACGATTTTGATGGTTTTGGCTATGTCAAAGAATTATTACTACATAGTGATAAATAGTGACAAAAGCATACAAATAGTGATAGTGGGCGCCCCACGCATTTAATTTAAAAAAAAACGCAAATCGATGTACAGTTTAGCCGTTTAGCACACGCATACTAGAGGTCAAAACAAAATTTTTGATCCGCAGTTCCTAAAAAAGTTTCCCTTAGGAGAGCTGTGCTGAGTCATAATTTTTTTGTATAGGAAAAAAAAATTTTTTTTCTAAAACCTATCGTGTGTGGTATCAAATGAAAGGGCTTTTAAAGGCGGTTCTAAAAATATACCACATTATTACCTTTTATCCAGTTTTGTTTAAAAAAATAAATAAAAAAATAGACGTGTGGCACTCGGGGACTGCCGCGGTAAAGCTATTGCATAGCATTTTGTATCAACTTATGCAATTATAATTAAAAGTAGCCCTCTACTTTTAATTATAATTGCATACGTTGATACAAAATGCTATGTAAAAATTTCAAAAAAGTTTACCATTTTTTTTGTTTTTTACGGCCGCCATCTTGGATTTTAAATGTATGGTATTTTCGCAATCAGCAGAAAACCTATTAAACGACACCCATGACGGTTTTTTACAAAAAATACATGTCCGCCATCTTGGATTTCAAAATGGATGTCATTTTCGGAATCAGAACCCCCGAAAACCTATTAAACGACACCCATGTCGGTATGCCCGAAAATTTCATATCCGCCATCTTGGATTTTTGGTGGGGGGAATCGAGACGCTCCGGGCTTTCCAAGATGGCGGATATGAAATTTTCGGATGGCGATCGGCGAGTAATATGCTTGGTGACGCTTCGGGCTTCGCCCTACGCGGAGCTCGGCCTTCGGCCTCGCCCTATACGCAGCTCGCCTCGGCCTACGGCCTCGGCTCGCGCGTTCGGCTCGGTCTGCTACCCTGCCTCACCTTAAAAATCTAAATTTGTATGGCGGCCATCTTTAATTAGGGGGGGGGGGGACGCTCCGGGCTTCGCCCTACGCGGAGTTCGGCCTTTCGGCCTCACCCTATACGAGGCTCGACTCGGCCTTCGGCCTCGCCTCGCGCGTTCGGCTCGGTCTTCGACCTCGCCTCACCTTTAGAATCTAAACTTGTATGACGGCCATCTTGGAAAATGATGGAATCGAAAAACTGACCCGATATTCGGAATCATCGACCCCTAAACCCCCCAGATACCGATTTTCGTCCGGATCGGAGCAACTTCATTTTATTATTATTATTATATTATTATTATTATAATATTATTATTATTATTGTTGCACGCACACAAACACCGTGTCGAAGACTGCCGAACTGAAACGACGTTAGACGATGCACGGCCTTCATTCAAGCCACACCTCCGTGCCCGTCGGAGTGGGGAGCGTTAGGTTTTTTCGTTACGGAATTTCTGGATTAGGTAGGGAATATTCTCATATACAACCTTTAGAAAGCGATTTTGAAAATAATATCATTTAGTATTTTATTTTTCATTATGACGAAGTGAGATACTAACTATCTATTTTAGGGGATTTATGGAATTGTACTGCAGATACGGTACATTAATCATAAAATGATACATAGGATCCATATTTCCAACTGAGGATACCTCATTAACCCTTTTACTGCATTTTTCCATCTTAAATTCCTAAAAATTAAGATTGATTTTATCCTTATTAGTTGGGTTAGGTTAGAAATTTACATATGACAACACATCTCCACATCACCTGCTTTCCAATAATAACACCTTAATCATCAAAATCGGTTCAGTAGTTTAGGCAGGAGCTATTCCCAAAATAATAGAAATTTTATTAGCGTAATGATTATATCCATTCTCGTGTAAAGTCGTATGGGAACCCACATTTTATGGATAGAAGGATGAGCCTTGGCAAACTTGTTTCTTAGGTGAATTAGTATGGTAAACGCTCGGGAGTTTGCCTCTATCACCCGATTTTGGGGGTGGGGGGGGGGCTGATGAACTTTTCATACACCGCGCGCACTAAGACTAGTCATAACTGCAAATTTCTAGCTACTAGGGCAAGTTTGGTATCGTTTTCAACTATATAAAAGCTGCTCGGTTGATTTCTGAAACAAAAAAAGAGCGTTTCCATACAAAAAAGTTGAATTATAGTCAAAAATAAAAAATAAAAATTTAACAAAATTTTTGGTAACGACCATACTTACACTTTACAAATGTAAAAATTATGTTTCAAAAGCTGCGTTCATACAGATCTAAAAAATATATTACTGTAACTTTCTTATCCTATAATAATTCATAGGATTTTTAAGTTACCTGCATAACTAACTTTGTAATCTAGAAAACTGGACTAAAACTGCAAAATAGTTTAGTTTTTCCTTGATTCATACACTAAACACTAATTGTATTTTAAATTAGTCGCTGCTATGTCTGCTAGAAATGCCTTAGAGTCTTGTATTATTTTTAAATTTTGCGTTGAGTTAATGTTGTTTTTTACAATATTTTTTTGTATATATCTCAACAAAGCTTATATTTTTTGGATCTGTATAAATGCGGCTTTTCAAATATATTTCTTAAAACTAAATTAACTAACATTTTGTAAAGTTTATGGTCATTACCAAAAATTTTGTTAATTTTTTTTTGACTGAAATTCATTTTTTTTGTACGGAAATTCTCTTTTTATGTTTCAGAAATCAATCGAACCGCTTTTCATTAGTTGAAAACGATACCAAACTTGCCCTTATAGCTAGACATTTACAGTTATGACTAGTCTTAGTGCGCGCGGTGTATGAAAAGTTCACCCCCCCCACCCCCAAAATTGGGTGATAGAGGCAAACTCTTGGGCGTTTACCACACTAATCCACCTAAGGAGCAATTGTGCCAAGGCTTATCCTTCTATCCCCAAAATATGGGTTCCCACACGACTTCATACGAGAATGGATATAATTACTACTCTAATAAAATTTCTATTATTTTGGGAATAGCTCCTGCCTTAACTATTGAACCGATTTTGTTGATTTAGATGTCATTGGAAAGCAGGTGATGTGTAGATGTGTTTTCATATGTAAATTTCTAAAACCCCTCCAAAATGGATTCATAAAAATACATAAAACGGAGTAAAACGTCATCGAAATTACAGTTTGACCTCTAAAATGCGATAGGGGTCAAATCCAGCTTGCCTCCACATCTTAAAATAATCGCTATGGTATCCCCTAAGCATGGTAAAAATCACGCTTTTATCACAATGAGAACAAATTTAACGAAAACGTTAAATTTGCCGCCCCACTATATTTGTTAAATTATTTATTTAAGAGTTATTCAAATTATTATACTAGTTTTATTATACTGGTTTTATTTAACAGTTTGTATTGTAATACGGAACCGGATTTTCTCAGTTTTCTTCTTGGTAAGTCTGTGATCTTGGTAATTTTTAGGGTTCCGTACCCAAAGGGTAAAACCGGGACCCTATTACTAAGGCTCCGCTGTCCGTTCGTCCGTCCGTCTGTCACCAGGCTGTATCTTATTAACCGTGACAGTTAGATTTTCAGTGAAAATTTCAACTGTCAAGTATTTCGTAAAAGGAACCTAAATGTAATTTTTTAGGATAAGTACTAAATAAAAATAACAGTTTCATTAAAGGTAGGTATGCAATTTCCTTCTCTCACACTCATAACACGATTTTAAATACAAAATTAGTAGGTAAATATGTATGTATATTGACTCGTCTAAAAACAAATCAATAAGTACATTTCACTTTTCTGCGCGACGATACATCGAGATTTAGTACGTAGAAGTTTACGATTGATTTCTGAGAAATAGTGAAGAAGGATTCTCTTTTTAAATATATCATAGGATTTACTATTTCAGGAACTATTTTTGGTATATTTATTTGAATAAAATTCCAGCCCGTTTCTTTGGAATGACCGTTGCAAAAAGCGTCAAGTTAGCAGCCTCACCGATATGCTGTAATATCTCGAAATGTATTGAATCACTATTATTGAAAGTTCGAGTATTAGAAGTCACTATTTAATCACAGTTTTTTGACATATAAGTCAATTTGATACGAGCTGTATTTCTTAGTGTGTCTGCTAAATATACGTCAAGCTAGCAGCCTCACTAAGAAGCTCGAATATATTTTTAAATACAGTATCACTATTTATATGCTTTTGTCACTATTTATCACTATTTAGTAACTATTCTTTGACATAGGCAAAACCATCAAAATCGTGGCTGCTAACTATACGCACTCATTGACAATAGATACTTTTCTTGGTGAAATTTGTATTTCGGGAGAAAACGTTTTCCACTACCTAACTAAATCATAACAGATCACTTTGGTTTTGGTGTCGATCGGTTCTGCACAATATGTTCTAGGTTTATAGATTTAGCTTTTGAAAATAAAATACATTGTTTTTTGTACAACAGACGGCTCAATTCGACAAAATTTTCATACTAAAATAACGTTATTTGAGGTACCTTTAAGTTTTGATCTATAGCGAATATTGAAAAATTGTAAAACTGTAAACCTAGTGGTTCATTGTGTTAATAACATACCAAAAAAATATTCAGATTTTTTTAAATATTTAGAGGTGGAAAAACGTTTTCTCTTTTTGTATGGACGAGCACGTACTATTCTTTCCTCTTAAACATATTATAGATCCCGTCATGTACTCGTAAAAAGGCCGCTGAGCTATCGTTAAGGGGATGAGTTTGCGCATGGGTACAGTCGCTCCAGAAAGTACTAGTACTAGGCTATTGTTTTGTATCAATAGCGCGCGCGCACAGGTATAGTGGCGGGGCGTTCCTCCGTCTCATCCCCTTCATACCACCATTTCTCCGATAAATCGCGCACTGAGCAGAGTACATCGCCAGCGGCCTTTTTACGTGACGGGATCTATACCCTCCTTTGCGTCGCGCAACCGGGTAAAAAGGTTAGGTTAGGTTTTAAGCTGAAATTGTAGCTGACTAATCTTGTCCAGAGGAGCTTTTCTCTTTTTAATATCATTCTTCGTTTCCAAAATACCGAGTGCCAAAATCAAAAATTCGGAAAAAAAAAGGTTTTTTTTTCACTATTTCGGCCATAACTTTTCGTTTTTGACTTTCTTGAATAATTCTTTTTGCACCTTACAGCTTCTTTTTTATTATAAGATGGTTTAACTCTTGACCTCAATCTTGACCATAAAGGTCAAAGATGAGGTCTTTGTAGGAGGGTGTCGCGAACCAGACGGCCCTTTACAGAGCCTACCACACCGCATGAGACCATAGGACGACACCTCAGATTCAGAAAAAAATGAAATGTCGTTGCCTGGGATGGATTACTAGGAGGCAGGTCTCATTTGTGTTTCCTTAGTCGCCTCTTAAAACACCCACGGAAAGAGATGGGGTGGTGTTATTCTCAACCGATCACCACACGGTATTGAACGGTAAGCTCTCGTGAATAAGCGTCTTCTGAGCCTTTTTTGAATATCACATCTTCACAACTCTCCGAGATATAAGGGGATCGCACTTTTTCGTGAAACCGGAGCCTATACTGAAGCGAACGAAAAGACATTTCCAATGTCATAATCTTATACATCAGGAAAAATAACTCAATAAAATCTTCTTATGAATTCTAATTTGTCAATGACTTCATTAGTTTTCTTCAGTATAAGTAAATACGTACATAAAATATATTAATGCCGCTAGAACTGTCAATCGCCAGTGAGATGCTGCGGTTGTGTTCCCATTTAAAAGGATTAAAACTTACTATTAGGGAGTATGTGTTAACTCAATGCCATCTAGATTTGGGTAGTAGAAATACAATAGCAAAATCTACTTAATAGTATCAAATTTTTAAACCATCTTCGTAATTGATATATATCATCGAAAAGCGCTTGATATATATCGGATATATATCATGATATATATCATTGATATACAGGGCTTTAGGTATCTCTCTTTCAACCTCTCGGGTGGTTAATGCGCTATATGCTGATGAAGTTTTATACAAAATGCGCTCTAAGCTGATGAAGTTTTTATGGGAACTCAAAATTTTTTTTTCGTGTTTTGACCTATGTTCCTTGGGAAAGTTGTTCAGTTTCATGGACTGATTAACCACCCGAGATGTTGAAAGAGAGATACCTAAAGCCCTGTATATACTCGAACCCTGCTCTAATAGACGTTTATACTTGCATTACGTCATGTTCCGTATTCTTCCTCATAACAGATGTCCTGCAGAAGACTCTTTAATTAAATCACGAATATATGGTAATAAGTTGGTATACTCGTAAGTTTAAAAGTGATGTTAATAGGTAAATGATTTAGATTATTTATTTGGTCAACAATTAACAATTTTATGACATCTAAATAGTTTTCCTTGTACAGTTACTTGCTTTTTTTATCGCAAGAAAAACTAAAGGCATTGTCTCTACAATTGACAATGCGCGGATATGAGAATACCAGTTACACAATATGAAGTAAGCAGATACTCGTACGTAATATCCAAGCTATAAACAATTTACAAAGAAGATAGACCCCAGTTCCTAGTTATATTGTAATTTTAACGCTGTTTGCCTTAACTAATCCCCTTTCTAGCCTACGTTCCTTAGGAATGTTTCGGAGTTATAGCTCACAATTCTATATAAGAGTTTTATCTGTGCGTAAGTATGTCAGTCAGTAGTAGTTCAGTTCAGCTATTAAGGTAATATAGTACTTCAGTGACCAGCGCATAGTACAGTCAAGAGCAGGTCACGCTTACACTACCAGATTAAGCTGAGCTCTGATTTATACTGCGCGCTATACAATGCAGGGCCGGTCCAAAGTCCAAAGTGTCAAGCTTGACGTGCTCTTGAGTGTACTACAGTGAGTCCAGCTTATTATTTCAAAATGCAAAATACATTCCTTTAAATAAGTTATGCCGAATGTATTTCATTATTACATTCGCTGTATGTCTACGACCGACAGATGTCTATAGATAATACTTGAAATATTCGACACGATAGCTGTCACTGTCTTCAATTTAGCGCAAGAGAGACGTTAGCAAAATCACGATTGCCGCCCATTATTCAAATTGTTGAATTAACAGAATTGAAAATATTATTAACAGTAAATATGTTTATAAAAATAAAGGGAGATAATTTTACTTTTAGTGTCTTACTTTGTATTTAATAGGTATTGGACGAAAGGTCAACTAGGTTATCATCTCTGTGCTGCTCTATCGAAAGTCGTAAACATAAACAGCCACATATTAACTTGATAACATTGTGTTATTGGAAATCCTCGTGTTCAAAGTCTCCATTTTGAGTACCTATTGATTTTATAACTTAATCTGTGGAGCTTGATTTTTTAGGGTTCCGTACCCAAAAGGTATAAACGGGACCTTATTACTAAGACTCCGCTGTCCGTCCGTCCGTCCGTCTGTCTGTCACCAGGCGCACTATTTTTGAATCGCTCTCCTCGTGTCGAACGATATCTTTTATTCATTTGTGCGAATTCTATTGATTTCCGAACTATTTGATCACTACACTTCAGCGAAAGGGTAAGACTCATGGAATTTTGTAGTTAAAAAATTCAAAAATCAATAGCATCGACGCAAATCAACGAAAGATATCGCTCGAAATGAGGCGAGTGATTCAAAAATAGTGTCCCAGGCTGTATCTCATGAACCATGATAGCTAGACAGTTGAAATTTTCACAGATGATGTATTTCTGTTGCCGCTATAACAACAAATACATAAAAAACAGAATTAAATAAATATTTAAGGGGGCTCCCATACAACAAACGTGATTTGTTTGCTTGTTTTTATAGATAGCTGATGCCCGCAACTTCGTTTGAGTGTTAATTTTTAGGGTTCCGTAGTAATCTACGAACCCTTATAGTTTCGCCATGTCCGTCTGTCCGCGGGTTTCCTAAGAAACCCTTAGTACTACAGAGCTGAAATTTGGCATGGTCATACATATAAACTACGCCGTCAGAACTGTAGAGTAAAATCTTAGAAAAAAAAATTTTTTTTCGTGTGTCTCCCATAGACATGAAAGGGCGATGAATTTTTTCTTTGATAAAACAGAGTACACTACATTTTCGGAACTATACATGATACTGACGTTTTTTCTTTAAGCACCATTTACTTCATATTTTCGTTGATTTCTAAAAATCTTGACCATACTATATTACATAGGATCTGAAGACAAAGCTCAAACATAGTTTTTTTTCATACATACACTTACATACGCTCACGCCTTTAAACTCTATCGGTATAGACAGAGCATCAGTGGTTTTAAAACCACTTGATGCCATGTTTGACATAAATTCAGAGGGTTATAACTTATAAGATGAAATATGATGTAAGTGGTGACAGGTTTCGTCAACAAAACCCTCGCGTCCCTTTACTGACTTTTTACAGTATGCCTGGGAAGAGTGGGCGGCTGGTACGTTATATGCAATTATGTTTTTCTTTTACTCCCTGTCCAACACGGCTTATTTTAATGCTTATACTACTTGTTCTACCCTTGTTACACTTGCTGCTTTCAATAGACTAAGTGTGCCTTTAAATATTTTAATGTTATCTTAACCATCTTACAAAATGTTTATATTGTGTTTCGCGTTCCTGAGAAAAGTTGTAAACTTTTGTATAGAAAAAATCAATTACACTAAAAAATATATAAATGGAGTAAACCTAATACGATAAATAAACACACGAATTCATAAGTAGGTCTTACTTATTTTTGAGTTTCAGTGGAAGTTTCTAGTATAGTCTTGCTTACACTATTGCTTACACTAAGTCTTCAGTGGTTTCTGCCGTTTGAAACGAAGGTTATCCTTGTCCAATCCTTGCTCCTTCCTATACTTGACTACACAGATGTCTGCTACTTGGATGCCACGGAGGAATTGTTGAACAAGTTGGAGCGGCTACAGAACTTGTGCATCCGCTTTATATTTGGACTACGCAAATATGATCATATTTCACAATACAGGTCCCAGCTAAAATGGCTTCCAATTAGGCGTCGGCGAGATGTTCATGTGCTCTCCACACTTTACTCTATTTTAAATAATCCCATGCACGTCTCCACAATACATCCGTGAGCGTTTTGAGTATCAGATACCTCGTAGTAAGCCCTGCCGGTCCTGCAGATTCCTCCTTCTTCGCTTCCCATCCCACTCTTCCTCCCGTTATGGGGGCTCCTTCACGGTGCACTCTTTCGTTTGTGGAATTCACTGCCGCTTTCGATCCAGGCAAGTCGATCGTTGGACGTGTTCAGGAAACAGCTGAAAAAGCATTACTTATCTGTCAACATAAACTTTTTTATCCTGCATGTGTAGTGTATGTATGTGTTTATATGTGTATATATATATATATACATATATATATATATTTATATATTGTATATACTCGTAAATATATTATGTACCTATGTATTGGATTTATGTATTTTTATATAAAGTTATTTAAGTAAGTATTTAAATGTATGTTTAGGTTAGGTTAGTAAGATATTTATGTAGTTAGTCTGCTTTTGTTAAGATATTTATATATTTGACCATGTTAGTAATTTTTGTTCCCCGTGTTGTACACTTTTGCCCGCTTCTCAGATAAAAGCATAGAAAGTAGTAAAAAACTACTGACTTCTTACGTTTTTTTTTATTATGTCCCGCTTTCGACGAAAACATCCCGCTTTTTTACTTAAAAAGTTTCTGAATCCCGCTTTGCCCGAAAAAAATTCTATTTGACTACACATTTTCAACCTGTACTTAAATATCACATTGCAATTTCTTCCTTTACTTTACAAACTTTCAATTTTGGTTTTATAGGCTAAGATCCGGCTGTAGATCGTTACGCTCATCGAGTTTTTGCTAAAAACCAAATTTTTACGTATATTTATGATTAGGAGAATATATATCTACTAGGTTTGCCTATCAAAATCTGGCCGCTATTATTTTTAATTTAATTAATGTTAATTGATTTTTCGGGATTATATTTCGTTCACTTGTTTTTTAAATAAAATGTCATCCACTTCATGGCAATATATTTAAAGACTTTGAAAAGTCACGGTTGCCGCTGCGCACTTGGCCGCACGTCTTCGCAGCCAGGTACGATTTTGGTATAGTATTTCGTTCATCGATTATTTATACAGGGTGAAAAAGAACCTCCTAGCTTTATTCAAAATCCTGAACCAGTATCACTTGCAGAACACTTTTTTTTGGCAGGGGGTTTTTTTTTCATAAACGTAGACACCACTCGGGTGCACCCCCCGAGCGCTAACCGCACCCCTCATGTGCCTGGTGTAGAAGTAATGTCTACGTTTAGGCAAAAAATGAACTACATATTATCAATTATATCAAATGAAAGCTATTTTTTTCTGTTTATTACAATAAAGGGTTGGGTCAGGGGGGTGTCACTGAGTATGGCAGCGAGCGTGAGTTACTACTCGCCGCGCGCGCGCTCACCGCGTTGGTCATGTGTTGAACAAAATAATAAGTGTACTTACTTAATAACAATATTAAAACCAGACAGAAACACGTTTTGCCATCACAATAGTCTGTAGGTGTCTGTAGTTAATAGGTATGTAGGCTAGGTATCAAATAACATGGTTGGTCATTACCTTGTGTTTTTACTTACTACACTTCTTAAATAAAGTTACTCTTGATTTTATAAGCAGTGTTATCATACTTAATTAATTCCAATAATAATTTTACCTCTAAATCGCTAGCGGCCGACTAGAAGTTTCAATTTCTCTTGCAAGCCTGTGCCGCTTGCAATAGTAGGCAAATTTTTATGCCTAAAGTTGAATTTTGTTAGGGAGTGAGACTTCTGTACGTTAGTACTATTATTTATTCTGTGATTGGGTTGCCTGCTGCTAAAGATCCGGCTGCAAAATAAGTGCGCTCATAGAATTTTTGCTAAAATCCCAATTTTTACGTATATTTAGGATTAGGAGAATATGTAACTACTAGGTTGCCTATCGAAATCTGGCCGCTAGTATTTTTAATTAAATTATTTTTAATTGATTTTTCGAAACCATATTTCGTTCAATTGTTTTATAAAATGTCATCCACTTCACTACAATATATGTAAAGACTAAAAAATCACGGTTGCCGCTGCGCATTTGGCCGCACGTCTTCGCAGCCAGGTGTAAATAGGTACGATTTTGATATATGTAGTATTTCGTTCATAACGTTAATATATGATTTATACAGGGCTTGTATTTGTATTTGTAAGTTTGTATGGAAACTCAAAATTTTTTTTTCGTATTTTGACCTATGTTCCTTGGGAAAGTTGTTCAGTTTCATGGACTGATCACTATTTTATATATTTGCAATTATTTCAAAAATTGCACGTATGTGAAAAATAAATACCAGAAATGAATTCCTCGTCGTTAAATCAGGGGGGGTGTCACTCCGCAGTTTAGGTATGGCGAGCGCGGGTTGCCACTCGCCGCGCGCGCGCTCACTCACCGCGTTGGTCGCGTGTTGAACAAAATAATAAGTGTACCTACTTACTTGTATTTTTTATTACCTTGTATTTTTTATGGACAAATAAAATCCGTTTATTATTATTATTACTTACGTAATTAAAATGACTGATAACGAAACTAACAAATACAAATTGGGTTTTACCTAACCACAATCTATCCGTTAGCTCTTGGACTATAATATTTTCGTTACGCTCGCTGGGATAATATTTTTTCTTGTTATTATATTTCTCTATAATATTTGCTTTTTATAGTCAATAGCCGAACAATATTAAAACCAGAGAGAAACATCACAATTGTCTGTAGGCGTCTGTAGTTAGTAGGCTAGGTACCTATCAAATAACATTGTTGGTTATGTTAACTTGTGTTTTTACTTACTACACTTCCTAACTAAGGTTCCTCTTGATTTTATAAGCATTGTTATTTTACTTGATAATTTCTCGTTGCGAACGTGGCATCGAGTCAGCGGAGTGCAATAGAATATGAACGCTAGCGGCCTACTATAAGTTTCAATTTTTCTTGCAAGCCTGCGCCGCTTGCAATAGTAAGCAAATTTTTATGCCTAAAGTTGACTTTTGTTAGGGAGTGAGTCTTCTGTATGTTAGTACTATTTTATATATTCTGTGGTTAAATTATACGAAAACCATACGAAATTCAAATTGTTAGCTACAAATTAGTGGTAATGTTAAGCAACGTACACAGAGGCAGGGAACCTGATAGGTAATAGTGGCAATTTATCACGAGGGTTTCCGTGCCTCGGAGGGCACGTTAAGCTGTCGGTCCCGGCTGTTGTCAATTGATTACAGTCGTTAAAACCAAGTCAGAGGCCATTGTGCGGCTTGAAAACTCTGACACCAGAGTTAGCCAAGTTGGCCACACACTTGACTATACCTACACGATAAGAAGAAGAGTGGTAATGTTTTTTTAAATTACACCGGGCGGCGCACCTCTTTGATCATCCCCCTCCCGGGTCAGAGGGGATATATATTTTCGAGGGCTACCGATCTTTATTGGCTTATCTTACCCTAAGAAACAACCATACCAAGTGGTATGCTTTAATCCGGTAAAAAAAAGTACCTAGATCTGCTTACTGACTCTACTATCTGGATTTAAATGTACTTATAAATTCTTTCTGTAGAAATTATCTCAAATAAAGTTTTATTTACAAGAAAAAAAAACTTGATAGCGTTGATAAAAATCTAGGAACTTGTTCATATACGAACACAGAAGTTAATCAAGAATTAGACAATTTGTCTTGATAAAATGAAACAAAGTAATTTTCAGTTGGTACATTCAAGTTTGTTATCATGCCAGTGATTTCTGATGATTGCAGTAACAACGAACTTGGTTGAAATGATCAATAGTTTTAGTAGCTTCACTAATTTAATAGAATTCAGAACGTGATTCATTTGATTCTGTTCGATACTAGAATCAAATATTTATATGTTTGGATTTACAGTAAAACTTATTTCATGTAATCAAGTTGTCTTATTTAAAAACATAAGGGACCTTACCACACAAATTAAAACTAAAACTCAGACAATGTCTAAAGACAGCTTATATCATTTTTTCCAAATAGAAAAAATAACTTATGGCGGTTTCAGGCATTGTCTAAGTTTTTAGTTTTATTTTATGTGGTAAGGTCCCTATTGTTTATAGGTTCAACAAATCCGAACTGAACATGTTGGAGTCGCCATAGCCGGAAACAGCATGGAGTTTTTTATTTTTATTTTATATATTCAAAAGTTGCTGTAAATACCTACTGTAGATTAAGGAACTGGATAATCAGCAATAATAAACTATAAATAAGTAAATGAGATTGCCTTTATCTAATACTAGCGACCCGCCCGGCTTCGCACGGGTGCAATTATTAATACTTACTTAATATACTAAAGAATGTCTTTATATACAACGTTCACAGCTTTTTGTCATGCGCCGCCGGCATATATTATGCATATAAACCAGGGGTTCCCAACCTTTTTTTGTCTACTGCCCACTTTAAGAATAAATTATTTTTTAACGCCCCCCTTTTTAAACATACTTAAAAACCGCTAAGTACTTATAACTGATTATTGAAACGCAACTTTATAGTATTCGGACAGAGTATCTTTTATTGAAAATAAAACAAACATAATCAATTCTTATATAAAAACTAATGTGAAGGTTGAATCTGATGCTGTTCAATAAGTTTGTTGATATCAGGTTCCAATTTACTCAAAAACAGCCGCAAGTCGCCACGTTCGGTAACACGCAAACGATTTCTCTTTTTAGTAAGCAGCGTTGCCACAGCACTAAATCCACGTTCACACAAATATGACGATGGGAATGCTATCAAGAATCGTTGAACAATTGACCACAATCCAGGGTACAATTGCAGGATCGGTTTTTGTAGCCAAAATTCTTGATATCCATTTTTGAACTTGATTTTTATTTCTTCGTTTGTTGTCAATTCTATAAGTTCTTCTTCCAGCTGAGGTGACATTGCTATGTTGACATTTGAAAATGGATCCAACACCCAGTCTGGTATTTCCAAGTTTAAAATGTCCTGGTATCGTTCGGTGAAGTCAATGTGGAGGTTTTCCAAATGTTGGCAGTAGGCAAACAAGTCGTCGTTACTGCAGGATACTGATAAATTCGGAAAATTGTGAAACTCACGTCTGCCCATATTTTTTTTTGTGCAGAAGCAGTTTGGCTGCGAAAGCAGCAACGACATTTTTTGTTTTAATTAAATTTAGTTCATCGCCTTGCAGTTGGAGGTTCACGTCGTTGAACAATTTATACAGGTCTGTCATGTAAGCTATATCATTCTTTGATGTTATGAGCTTGTTGCGCAGTTCTGTATCTTTAGTTTCCAAGAACTCTATCACAGAGTCAAACAGGTTATAAAATCGAATCAGACAATTGCCTCTTGACAGCCAACGAACTTCAGTATGAAGCAACAAACGGTTGGAATCTTCGTCATTAGTAACACAAAGCTGATGAAATAATCTATCATTCAAAGAGCTGCTACGGATTTTATTGAATGCTTTGATGACATATTGCAGTGATTGAAATAGTCGTTCACTTAAGTTTCTAGCAACCAAATGTTGTCTATGAATAACGCAATGTATAGCAAGGACATCTGGAATTTTATTTTTTAGGTACGCTATGAAGCCTTTATGGCGCCCTGTCATAGCCGGAGCGCCATCCGTAGCAACTTGTATAATATTTTTCAAAGGAATCTCTTTCTCTTCACAAAACTTTTCCAATGTATTGAATATGGTTTCGCCTTTTGTATCTGTCTCCAAATTTCTGGCAAACAATAGTTCTTCACGTATTTTCTCATCTTTAATAAACCTCACGTAAGATAGCAACAACGCTTCATTAGTTGGTAAAGTGGACTCATCGAGCTGAATTGAGAATTGACTAGTCCTCAGATGATTGCACAATGATTCTTCAATGTTTTCAGCCATTTCATCAATTCGTCTTTGCACAGAATTATTACTCAAAGGAATTTTTTGGATAATATCTGCGGCCGGTTTATGAAGCACAGTAGTTATTACTTCCTTTATTGCTGGCAAAATTAACTCTTCTCCGATGTTGTGTGGTTTGCCTTTTTGAGCAATTAACAAAGGGATATTGTACGAAGCTCGAAGTCCGTCGTCATCTTGCTTAGCAGCCGCCGAAAATAGTTTTGATACACTTGGCTGAGTATTATGCTTCTTCTCTAGGTCTTGAAAATATGCTACATTCTTGTCTTTCTTATCTGGATGCATTTTATTCAAATGACCTTGCAGTCTTGAAGGCTTCATTGCTTCGTTCGAAAATGTTTTTAGACATAGAAGACACAAAGGCGACGACGGGTTTGTGGGATTTTCAATAAATCCGAATTTAATATATTCCGCAGAGTATTGCCGTCTCTTCTTTTTTACTTCCGACATTGTTTTGTTTTGAGAAATACGTAAGTGGTATAATGAAGTACTGCTTATCTATTATGCGCGAAACCGCAAATGAAAATAAAATAAATTTACGTCGTTTATATAGGATTGCATAAGCAGCACGCACCAACAGGAATAAGACAAACGTGCATAAACTCGTTTATCTCATTCGACGCCCAATCGTACTCGACAAGCAAGAACAAGTATTATAGAACCAGCCGATTGATACAGGAATGTACAAATCGGATTATTTAACAAAAACTTGTTAAAACATGATTGCCCACGGTCTATTATATCGAACCGAGTTTGAGCTATATCTTAATTAATATTAGTTGATGTTCACAAGATGTAGTCGAGAGTCGAGAGCTCAGTCGGTAAGACTCTTAAGTCTTCCTAGCTAGGTAGATGAAATTATAAATCGACCCCAAAGCCCTACACAACGCCCCCTTTTTTTTTCTGGGTCTCTTACCGCCCCCCTTTAGGCCTGCAGCGCCCACAAGGGGGCGTTATCGCCCACGTTGGGAAAGACTGATATAAACCTTCCCCTTGAATCACTTTATCTATTAAAAAAACGGCATCAAAATCCGTTGTGTAGTTTTAAAGATCTAAGCATAGGTATATAGGGACATACAGACAGACATACAGACAACGGAAAGCAATAAATAAAAAAAAGAAATGCTTCATTGTTACATGTTTATAAGAAAATAGTAAGCAGAACAAATTAAGAAATTTTGTAGGAAAATGAACTGCTTCTTCCAAATCGAGAACAGTATCGAGTGTATTTGCGTCGGCGCGTCAATCCTTGAAAGAATCAAGTTGTTTACCTTATCTACTTGTTCGTTAGTTGGTTACAGAATCGCTCTTTCTTTAAACCAAGATATAGTCTTACAACTTATGTTATCAATGTCGGGATAGACATGGTTGACCAACTCTTGGATGTTGTCTATCAAAACACAAAGGTTTTCTAGGTTAATCCTTCCATCACTTTGTGTTAACTCTCCATTGCCAACCTGTTAACATTCATTTAAATTAAATGCTGTTAAGACCCATATTGACCAATATTAAATGCACAATGTATTTATAGTTATTAATGATATACTTAAGGCACATATATTGTTCAACGTTTTACAATGCAGTAGCCGAGGAAATGATATTAAAAAAATGTTGTCAAAAACTTACATCGTATATGTACACACGGCAGCACATCAGGCTATACATGTTAACCTTGACGTCGCCATTAACTCGCTCGTAACAGCGCCGGCGTTCGTAGTGCAAATGGGTAACCTGACGTGCTGCTGTCTGTACATCTACTTAAAGATCTTAAAATATAGTATTTTCAATCAAAATTAACGGAAAACGTGTTAACGATTAAACAATGTGCACATTGATCTATATTAAATGCACAAAGTATTATGGCACGTATATTGTTCAACGTTTTACAATGCAGTAGCCGAGGAAATGAAACTAAAAAAAATGTTGTCAAAAACATACATCGTTATATCGTTATAAAGTGCATAACATTAAGGATAATACCTTAATAAATTTTTGTGTATTCATGATAATACATTGAATAACACAAAAAATATTTTATTTAACAAATAATATCAAATATCCGCCAAAATAAAATGGCGAATAAAATCTTTTTCCACAATTATGAGGCAAAGGCTGAAAGGCTAAGCAATTAAAATGCCAGTTACGCCTACAGAAATGTTTAAATAGTTCAAAATCGCTAAAAATCAGATTTATTTTATGAAAAAACTAAAATAATTAATTTGCTTTTATACTTATTTTATTTCACTGAAAATCAAGATTATTTTGTTAGGCATAAAAACTCTTTGCTATCATTCTATACTCACTGCCAGTATGAAGCTTTGTGAAAAAGGTAATACGTAGTACTCTCACTTGTCAAAAGTGTCACTGATCATCAAATCAGCTACTCTTTATTGGGTCATACATTTTTGTCAGTATTTTATTCAATTTTTACATACTTTTTATGCATCATTTGATTAAAAAAATTACTTTACTGGATCACAGAATAGCCACCGAAGTAGAATTTTGGTATTTGATAAATGGGTTATTTGGTCATTAGTTCAATTTTTTTTTCGTAAGCGCAAAAAAAAGTGTTTTATAAGACATCAAAAAAGTGTTTTTTTACGACATCACATTAGAAACCTCTAAAATTATCAGTGTTTCTCCACTATATTATGCATGCATTATACATATAAACCTTCCTCTTGAATCAATCTATCTACAGAAGAAAACCGCATCAAAATCCGTTGCGTAGTTTTAAAGATCTAAGCATACATAGGGACAGACAGACAGACAGACAGCGGGAAGCGACTTTGTTTTATACTATGTAGTGACTGACTGTTTCTGAAAAATTAGAATGATAGAAGTGATAATGATAAGGTACAAAACATTTTTATTTAGCAACTTTTTTACTTTTGAGCCGTGTGGTGATCAGTTTAGAATAACACCACCCCATCTCTTTCCGTGGGTGTCGTAAGAGTCGACTAAGGAAACACAAATGAGACTTGCCTCCTAGTAATCCATCCCAGGCAACGACACTTCATTTTTTCTGAATCTGAGGTGTCTTCCTATGGTCTCATGCGGTTTGGTAGGCTCTGTAAAGGGCCGTCTGGTTCGCGACCACCCTCCTACCGAAGTCCGACGCCAAAAAGCTTGCTGTGTTCCGTCGGTGCGTAGGAGTACCAGTGCCTTTATAGGCATTTTCTGGGTTAACTCGCTCCATCGTCGATCTCATCTTTGACCTTAATATGGTCAAAATTGAGGTCAAGAGTTAACCCACTTTATAATAAAAAAATAAAAAAACTTGTTATTTAGCAATAAACATCCTTATGCTAATAGGAACTAGATAATCCGCGCTACATATGTATTTATAAATTAGGCAATGTGCCTTGATCTAATACAGATTTTTTTTGAAAATTAAGAATGATAGAAGTGATAAAGTACAAAAAGTTTTTATTTATCAACTAATTTTCTAGGTATTTAGAAATAAACATCCTTAAGCTAATAGAAATTTAAATTTAACATTAGTCTTTAGATGTCTAACATGACATACGGAGGAAAAAGTATTTTTTATATTGAAGATTGGAAACTTTGACTACTGTGCTACAGACTTCGTTTTGTTTTGATGTTTCTTTTTAAAAATTCAAGCCGCAGCTAGGAAATTTCTAGAACGTTCATTGTGTCATTATTTCCCAACAAACTTTTGAGAGACCGTTTCATAATTTTTTTGAAGTAATTGCAGCAGGCTTTGTAATTAATGATAATAATATCTGTAAGAGTATGTATGTCACCGGAAAATAATAAGAATCGTAAGTTGATCAACTTTCGAGGTAGTTTATTAACTATCGGAAAATAATACACGGCAGTTGAAATGTATTATTTAACGTATCCGGTAATTGATCAATTTACGGCGTCTCGCGGTAAAATGATCCGACGAACGCGATGTGTACGCTGAATGGTTGAAAACTCGAGGTGTTCGCTGATTGGTTGAATCTCACTTAGAACTGCGACAAGTAGGTTTGTTAGTAGCTGAACCTAAACGGTTGGTTAAGTTAGGTAAGACACGAGCCGAGCGAGCGTAGCGAGCGTGCCGCGGCAGCGGCCGGCAGAGTGCCAGAAACGACTCGACTGTGTTTGCCTTAAGAGGTTGTCGCATCGACCAATCAGAGAATAGTGTATTATATTACGGATGTCAGTTTAACGTAAAAATGTACACTGAGCAGCCCGCAGTATCACTTGTGTGGACTTCAGGAATTGGTAGGAAGTGTTAAAACTAAACCAGAATTAATAAATGCCTAAGTCCGTCACTGTGAAAAAATTTTACTATTAATTTTAAACTATTATTCCGCCTGGGAGTTCGTTCCCGTGGGAATTCGGAAAATTATAATATTCTAACGGTAAAATAATTTTCCAAATCAGTCAATTAGTTTTGGGGCCTATGCAATGCAAACAAACAAACAATCAAAATTTTCCTCGTTATAATATTATATTTTTAACTACCGGGAATTCGTTCGCGTGGGAATTTTGATTCATTTATACATACTGAGTCCAGTGCGGAATCGATAAGTGAGTTGTAACACCGGGGACCATAGTTGCAAATTATCAAGATAGTTTCCGTTCTTCAGAAAGCACGTTAAACAATTTGTCTGTTGTTGATGTTGTCTACCTACTGGTTACAGTGGCTAAGCCATGTCAAAGGCATATGAGACTGCACTGTTAAAATACAATTAAATCTATGGAAAACTAACGATGGAAAACTAACTAACACCTGCAGCTTGGAGATATGCACGCAAAACTAATTTAACGAAAACAGCCAGTTGACCTACTTTTATTGTTATTGTTAATTGTAAAGTAAGCACTAATATAATTTTATTGATCTAATATATTTTACCTAAGACACAAGTATTGTAATATACTTAGTTTAGGTATTATATTAATGAATTAATTTTGCCCTACTAACACATATTTTAAAAACTGTTTTATTTTATATTAGCGATGATTACTGTTCTTTTTATATAAGTATTTAGATAAATTCTGACATTTTAGTTTTTACTGTAATCTAATTGAGTTTTTACATTGAAATAAGTATATTTTTTTATTTTATTAACTTTCTCTTAAAAGTTTTGGGCTAATGTTCACCAAATATCAACAATTAGCAGCTAACCAAATATTTGACAATGTCATTTTCATATTTTTTTATTACAATTGGTCTGATCAGCGTCTAACCGTGGTTTAACCGCTGATATATTTTTTGGTGAAAAAAGCAGCCCAATGGGCCAGCATACCCCGAATGAGAAATGAGACTAGGCTATAGGAAGAAGAAGTGAATACTTAAATGCTTTAATTTAATTAGGGCTTGTGTGCTTTAGACAAACAGACCGCCCGAAATTGTACCCGGGGGGAAAGTGCCGCTGACGCTGACGGCATTTCCACTTTTTATAGCCAGTGAAATGTGCTGCACCATGCAGGACACGGAGTGGGGGTCAAGGCCGTTGTTCTTCAAACGTCGCCTCAATTTTTTATATAAACAACTTTGGCTCGGCGCGCCTTTTGGTCGTAACCTCCACTGCGAAAGGTACAAAAGTTTAAGTACCTAAGTAGTAACTTTAAATACTTGGCCGATTTTTGGGTTGCCACCTATTCTGCAGCAAAGCCTGCCGCACGAATAGTCCGCAGCAAATGACTCGCCGCAAACATGCTTACGCATGCGGCGTCCCAAATAGCGTCCTCCTATGGGTATTAGGCTGTCCGGGCACTTGCCGTCGTCGACCCTGCTCGGACCGGGGTGGGTCTCCAGCGTGTTTTTATAAATTGAAGTCCTAAAATGTTCAATGTAATTGTTTCTTATCAAACGTTCGGAAAAAATAAAGGAACCAAAACATGTTAGTCGTTAGTTGTTATCATTTACATCTATGCGTATTCATTTTACATACCTTTAAATACCAGTGTGCAGTGGAAGTTGGTCATGGTTAGGATTTTAAGAATGAGTTATTTTATAACTTCCTGTGCATAGTCAAGAGCACGTCAAGCTTGACACTTTGGAGTTTGGACTGGGTCCTACTTTGTATGGCGCGCGGTATAAATAGGAGCTGAGCTTAAACTGGTAGTGTCAAGCGTGACGTGCTCTTGACTGTACATGGATATGTCAGGGGACTAAGATTTTGTTCTTCGAGGAGGGAAAACGATTTCACCATACGTCAAATTGTACACGAGTGGACCAATCGCTGCTCAGTGTACATTTTTACATTAATCTGACATCCGTAATATAATACACTGTTCTCTGATTGGTCGATGGCATTGGTGGCAAGTGATTATTCATAGAGTTAACAGCACCTAGACCTGACAATTTAATATTGATACTTTAGTTCAATAACATCAAAACTAATTTAAAGGATGATTTTTAATAAGTCCATGATAGCAAAAGATATGCAATGTACTCGTGATTACAAACAACTTTTACTATGGGACCGACAATGAAATCGTGATAAAGAAATCAGCTATTTCATACATTCTGTTTGAACTTCTATGGAACAGCAGACTTTTTTTCGCAATTTCAGAGTCAGTCCCATAGTAAAAGTTGTTTGTAATTACGAGTACATGCATATCTTTTGCTATCGTGGACTATTTAAAAATCACACGATATACAGGGCTTTAGATTAATCTCTTTAAACCTCTGGGGCAATCAGTCCTTGAAACTGAACAACTTCCCCAAGGAACATAGGTCAAAATACGAAAAAAAATTTTGAGTTTCCATACAAACTTCATCAGCATATACTTAGCGCATTTTGTATGTGAGATCAAATTTTTTTTTTCGTATTTTGACCTATTTTCCAAGGGGAAGTTGTTTACTTCGAATGGAGGCGGCTGGCGGGGAGCAGGGCGAGCGTGGTGAAAGTAAGTGAGACATTCAACCAATCAGCGTACACCTCGCGTTCGTCGGATTATTTTTCTGCGAGACACCGTAAATTGATCAATTACCGGAAATGTATACGTTAAATAATACATTTCAACTGCCGTGTATGATTTTCCGGTAGTGATAAACTACCTCGAAAGTTGATCAACTTACGATTCTTACTATTTTCCGGTGACATATACATATCAATTAAATGGACGCCCTATAATTCGTTTCCATTGGAACTCCGTGTCACCTCATTTAGGTAAGTTTCCACAATATCTGAAGAAAATTTTAAACTTACAGCTGAAATAGTTTTGATTTTGCGTGGAAATCTTTGAAAATCGGATTTTTTTTACCAACTGGAAAAAATAAAAATCAGAAAAAACTCAAAATTAAAAAATAGATTGGAAAGTAATTAAACAGTTCGGTATCATAAAAAAGGACCAGATTATAAAATTATTCTCTGATTCAAATAAAAATAGGTTATTATTTCTTTCAAATAATCCGTCAGCCGCGTCGGAGTTCTAAATTTATTTGTGTCATAAAGTGGCTTGCTTCAATCCAATTTTTGAAATCCAACTCATTTTTTCCCGCTTACTGACTTCTAAGCTGGAGCTACCTTAGCATACGCAATAAAACTTAACTGTCAAGAGTTGATTACCAAGTAAAACTTATCCATAACTTTGATTTTTTTTGCACTCGATTTACTTTGCCAAATGATCTTAAATTGCTCAAAGGGCCCATGTCCAAATTCAAGCTCATAAGAAATGAAATCTTATTGTTATATAAATATGGTCTAATTTTCTTTGTGTTGATCATAATTTTGTTTGTGCAAGAGTGTTATTGGAGTAGTACGCGCTGGCATCATAATTCTGATATCTTTCTGTATCCTCTTCATACATACTCTTAATAGATAGGGTACTATAATTTAGGGAACCATAGAATAAATATTTTTTGCTGGTACATTACATCGGTTTGGAAATGTGTTCAATACTCAGTTAATAGACGCAAATCCATTCATATATGTTGTCGGACCGTGCAACGGTTTATATCAAAATTGCTTTTAGCAAATAGATACAATGCTGGATAGACTGTTCGTGATTCCGGTGTGTTATTACTGCATGTTACAACATAGTATTTTTATAGTTCAAATGATTTCATTCAATGTAGTACTTTAAAGGTCAAATGATTAAACTTAGTAAATGATATGTGTGTGACATCGTTTATCTGTACATACAAAATTGCAGGGTTCTGAGTACTTCTGATTCTCTCATTGACTCATCAACGCTCAGGCCAAATTTTCCAGGCACTATTATTTTTTGTCATGGTAGTTATGGATTGTATAAAACGGTTACTATTTAAGCTCGGTCGCTTTAAAGAGTTTTTTTATTTGTTTGCAGATATAGAGAGGATAGAATTGAAATCACAGTCGTTTCTTCGTGAGCATCTACCTGCAGACACGGTAAACTGGACATTGAAACATAATTTCCGCTCGCAACACTCATTTTAGCCCTTCCACTGTAAAAATATTGCTTTGCTACTTTATATTACTTTACTTTACGATGTTAAGTAATACAACAAATCACAAAAACACTTTCACTTACATAAAAGAACATTTATAATATTAGCAAGGACATGGATAACCATTGTCTTCGTAGTTTATTAATATTTTATGCCCTGTCCAGCAGTGGATATCAGAATCTAGAACTTAGCAATTTATAATAAGTGTTCTATATATTATTGTTGATGAAAATGATTTGTTTCACCGATACGGATCGTATTTATTCACTAAGCTAATGTCCCAGGTCTTTACGGAATTGGAGGGTCCAATTGCTGTATCGAGATCCCAGGTTAGTCATAGTCCGCAAGCTCGGCGGTGGAACCACTTATATTTTAAAACAATAATGGAACAATCTTACTTAAAGAAAAAACGAGACAACGCGCTGTGAGAAAAAGGATACCGCAGCGCTCTAAAGTCTCGTAAAGAAGTAAAATAGTTCTAATATCGCAGCTACTTTGGATCGTAGTTTTCTCCTCGCTTGTACAGTCAACAGCACATCAGATTACCACAAACTGTCAAATTTCCCCAGTGTATAGTAAGCTCTAATGCTTGGAGATAAAATTGAAAATCGATTGAAGAATTTTGACAGTTTTGGATAGCATGATGTGCCGTTGTCCCTGTACATACATACTCATCTTTTTACTTACTAATTTTTATGCGTTCTATGATTGATTCGTAGTAATAGATTTTTCTCCAAAAATATTGTACATAAAAGATTGAGCACACAGAAAAGTGAGAGACTGAATTCGTATCTCGTTTTATAATTTAACTCTTAAACCCAATTATTGTGCGTGCAAAATAAACAAGCCGCAACGTTTAAACTGTAAGAATACATTTTTTTTTTCAATAATTTGAAGACATGTTTTGTTTAAGAAACTTCCTTTTCTGAGTAAGATGAGTAAGAAAATTACCCGCCTTCAAAAAGGGTGAAATATTTTTTAAAGCTATGTTTACGAGTAAGTAGTGGTTACGGGTAAAACAGTAAATAGGTGAATTCATAGCGGAATATGGTAAATAGAGAATTTTTTTTTGACGTCGGCGCCGAAAAATTACTCACACGGAATAAACTATTTACCATATTCCGCTATGAATTCACCTATTTACTGTTTAACCCGTAACCACTACTTACTTGTGAACATGGCTTTAAAAAATATTTCACCCTTTTTGAAGGCGGGTAATGTTTTTGTTAAAAAATATTTTATTTACAGGTAATGTTTTGACAGGATCCCGTTTCGTGACGTAGTAGTTGTTTCAATAGTGGCATCCTATGTGTAGCAAATAACCGGTCCCTCCGTATATTGCTATAAAACAGGATGTAAAACATTACGTGTGAATAGGTAGTGTGCTGTTAGTTCTGCAAGATTCAGTAGCAAGCTGTATACTCTCTAAAACCGGACTATTCTGTAATTACGTCTTTTATTTACGCTAGCCTTCGCTTTCAATTTTTTATAGTAGTATTCTAATTTATAACAACTTTTCCAGTCTTTTTCATCATAAATTCAAAATACTGTGTGCCAAGTCGAGACGAAGAAGACTTCCCTGGTAGCCGACGCGTCATCGCTATCAAAATATCGTGTGATGCACAGAGGCCAGTGCCATTTTGATCATCCCGTTTTTATTGTTAAACCGTTCTTATTGTTTAGTAACCTGACGTGCTGGCTTCTGTAAGTACAGGGTCAACAGCACATCATGCTATTCAAAACTGTCAAATTTCTTCAATCTATTTTCAATTTTATCTCCAAGCATTAGAGTTTACTATCCATTGGGGAAATTTGACAGTTTGTTGTAACCTGATGTGCTGTTGACTGTACATTGTTGGTTTTTTGTTTCAAGCTATTGAGTTTTTAATTTAATTTATTAGGTACGTTTAGAAAATGTAAGCTAGACATTAGCTTACAAAAACTAGTTATCATTGTTTTTTACGAAATGTCATTAATTCAAATAATTAATGACTTCATATTCAGAAAAATAATTAAAAATAGAAATGTTTCTGAAGAATGTTTCACCCGAAAATCATTTAGGATGATGGTCTGAATACAATTTTAGTCAAGCTGTTCCTTACACTCTGTATACAACTTGGGTTGTCATAAGTATGCGAAGATTTCTAGCAAGAGATGTGATAATCACTGATGCCCCTCATCGGGGTTTCTAGTCTTATTTTAAGTTGGTATGTAATTTTAAATTTCTTTCCAGGTGGGACTAGAAAAATGTCAGATATTGACCGAAAGTAAAACAGACATAGACACCGTTCAAGTTTATCCAAACTTCGAATTTCAGGTAAGACCCTTTACACTTAGCAGACGCTGCCTTTGTCAAGTATATTAATATTCTAAAATCTCTTTTGTATGGTATTTACATAATCGCCCTTTTATGATAAAATATGTTTTTCTTTTTTAAAATCAAAACCAGTGATTTTGATCAAGCCGAAGTGAGTAGGTAGTTAATATTATTAATATCCAGTTTTCTGATAAACAGTCTGAATACCTTTACGTTTATGATAAAACCAACTCAGACTAAGTCTTTACCCGAAAATCTGATTTTATCATACACTTCTTCTTATCGTGTAGGTATAGTCAAGTGTGTGGCAAACTTGGCTAACCCTGCATTGATGTATTTACGAAACACGCTGTATAATATTTGAACTGTATACAGGGCTTTAGGTAAATCTCTTTCAACCTCTCGAACTGAACAACTTTCCCCCAATATTAGGTCAAAATACAAAAAAAATAAATTTTTGTTCCCATACAAAATGCGCTATATGCTGATGAAGTTTGTACTGATTAATGATTAACCACCCGAGTGGTTGAAAGAGATTTACCTAAAGCCCTGTATAAATCCAAATATTGCGTGGAATATATGTGAGTGGCGTTTATTCCACCGACAAGAGCGCAGCTTTTAAATTAAGAAAGAAAGAAGAAATAGTACTTATACCTAAATATGTGAAAAAAAACGGGTTGCACTCCGGGAGTGCCGGCAGAAGTGAAAACTTGAACATTGTGCATTAACATGGAAATAAAACAAAATACACAAAAAGAGTCCGTTATTCTCTCAGGATTCGAACCCTCGACCTGTTGCTTACGATCTGGCAATTTTTTTCACTCGACCACACTGTCTACTTTCAATTCAATAAAATAGTCTATCGGTATTTGCGCACTATGTGCGAATAATAGTTGACATCGTTGACATCTGTCACTGAGATAATTTTACCATAGGGCTGCCATCCATCCGGGTTTCCACCCATACTTCAAAGTACACAACGCTGCTAAAGAAGTTTTCACGTCAAAAAAGGTGGCAACCCTATCCTACGCATTTTCGATCACGGTCACGTGACATCTGACGATCTGACGCGAGTTCATCGCAAGTTTAACATTTTTCCCCATACTAAAAGTGCTCAACGCTGCTAAAGAAGTTTTCACTTCAAAAATTGTTGTTTGAAGAATGAGATTGTGATACAATTTTGGTGTAATTAATTACACTCCAGCAAAAAAGCTAATATGAAGTAAAGAGTATAGTGAATTTATTAATGCCTACTTCTTTTCAGGTACCTAGTTTTTTTAAAACCATATTGTAACATTTATTAAAATTACAGCCAAGCTGGGTGCGGACTAAAGAATTTTGGGACAGATCCTTTGAAAGCCGTTATGAAAGGTTGCGTAAAGACAAAGATCGCCCAACGCTAAAAGTATGTACCCAAAAGTGCAGTTGTTTTATCAATATTTGAATTGATTCATCAGTTTCATCACTATCTGTTATACCACGTTATTTTTTATTCAGTACGCAATTTTTTTTTGTACATACATACTTACTTACGTAAACTTTATGAAAATTTAACAGACCCGTATTTTTTGTTTTATACCGTTTCATATAAAATTTTCAAGCTAGATCGTCTTAAGCATGAAAATAAATCATTTTTTTTGTATGGGAAAAAAAAACATCGTCCAATTGACTTGAAACTTGGTAATAGTACTCTTCAACACAATTTGTGACATCCGTGTTTCTGCGTTTTACAAAATTCATCCTATAAGTCGTTAAAAAGGGGTACCAAAATCTGTAATTTTTGGAAAAAAAAGAAAAAATTGCGTACTGATTAAAAGTCAGCCTGTATAAACATTGTGCATTATAAATTACTAAAGTAAGTAATAGAAAAATGTGTTAATGCATTTAAGACGCAGTGTGTAAATTATTACTAGTAAGACCGTAAAATATACCATGACATGTTAGCTAAATGGTATTCGCATATTATCACGATTGAATTCGACACAGTTAAAGCCTAAAACAATTTATATCTTAGGCAATTTTTAAATTTTGAAATTTTTTTTTATTTATCTCAAAAATTTGGGTTCGTAATCAATTTATTAACCGACTTGAGAAAAGGAGGATGTTATATGTTCGACTGTATGTATCTTTTTAGGGTTCAATACCCATAGGGTAAAAACGGGACCCTATTACTAAGACTTCGTTGTCCGTCCGTCCGTCCGTCTGTCACCAGGTTGTATCTCATGAACCGTGATAGTTAGACAATTGAAATTTTCATGGATGATTTATTTCTATTGGCTTTATGTATGTTAAAGGGGGCTCCCATACAAAAAACGTGATTTTTTTTGCTCGTTTTTATAGATAATGGTCACCAGGCTGTGTATCTCATGAACGTGAACCGTGATAGTTAGACAGATGATGTATTTCTGTTGCCGCCACAACAACAAATACTAAAAAATAGAATAAAATAAATATTTAAGGGGGCTCTCATAAAAGAAACGTGATTTTTTTGCCGTTTTTATAAATAAGCCTGTCCGAGGCTGTATCTCATGAAACGTGATAGTTAGATAGTTGGAATTTTCACAGATGATGTATTTCTGTTGCGCCTATAGCAATAAATACTAAAAAACAGAATAAAATAAATATTTAAGGGGGTTCCCATACAGCAAACGTGATTTGTTTGCCGTTTATAGATAATGGTACGGAACCCTCGCACTTGGCCGGTTATTTTTGTATGTTTATCGATTTCTTCGTCATTTGTAGATTCTCAAAATTCTTTTTGGTTGGAAAAAGGGGTGGTCCAGTCAGGATCTGATGATGGATTCCCAGAGAAATCAAGGGCAACCCTCGAATTTAATAAGCACTTTTCTTATTCATATTATTATGTACTTTCTATTACTTACCTACACAAAAAATGAAAGTCTTTATTTTTCGTTTTTTAATACTTACTGCGGTTTTGTACTCGGTTTTTTTTTCTAAAAAATTAAGCTTGTGTACTAAAATCGGAATGTGAATTTTATATTTTAATTTAGCAGCATGTTGCTTGACACTTCTTGGTACCAAAAATGGGCATTCTTCTTTTACCGGTACCTACATTATTTTTATCACTTTGCATCGCTAAATTGTACTTGTGTGTTTTTTAAATGGGCATTGATTGATTTTGACTTTGAAATTAAACAACATTTATGATTGATGTATTAACGATGAATGCTGATTTTAGGTTAAACTTGTTCGAGCCGTCAGAAATTCTTAGGGATAGGTTGTGTTAACTTCCCATTTGATAATAACCCACAGAAAATATTCTACGCCACTAAAAATGTCTGTCACCGTAAGATCATGAACTTCGTAAGTTTATAATCTTACACGCGAGATTATAAACTATCAAAAAATTGTGATCTGTATCAACAGTTCACGATTTAACTTAGTAATTTCTGTTAGTTTATAATCTCACTGCCAGAAATCGTGAAATTATACACTGGCATGAAGCTTGCACGGAACGGAACGCACCTTGCACGGTGATTGGATGAATATAATGTGTCCCCCGCCGCCATCTTTAGCTGTCATCCGAACAAATAGAGTTGAAAAAATATTGCAGTGGGCACAGTGAAAAAAGTAAAAACTGGAATGGACAAGTGAAAAAATTCTAAGTTTGTTTAATAGATTTCTTTTTATAATACTATGTGAAAGTTTTGTATTAAGTTTTTATCTTGCGAGTTTATTTTTATGTGATTTAATTTCCTAATCGTAATAAGATTTTTTTGTTGTTGTTTTTGAGTTCTCTAATATAAAGATAAAAATTTAAACAAATAACAATATTGTGATATTTATTTTCTTACTTATTATTTACATCACGTAAAATAGTTATTGATTATGATGTCAAATCAAAACATTGAATGTGCCTTTTATTTTAGACTCCTATGTAAGTTTCTCAACTCTATGGACACAACGAGCGATCGACCAATCAGGGACGTTCCTCAATTTCACGAGTGATTAAAACCGTCAGATTGTGAACCCGCTAGTTCTTTAATTCATTCAACATAGGTTCGTTCATAATTTCACGGTTTCTGGCGGTGAGATTATAAACTAACGGAAAATAATAAGTTAAATTGTGAACTGTTGACACAGTTCACAATTTTTCGATAGTTTATTATCTCGTGAGTAAGATTATGAACTTACGAAGTTCATGATCTTACAGTGACATATCCACTACTTAAATCTTACTAATCTTATAAACACGAAAGTTTGTAAGTATGGATGTTTGTTTCTCTATCACGCTCAAGCGGCTGGATCAATTTTGTTAAAATTTGGTATCTAGGTATCTGACACCCTGGATTAACACATAGGCTACATAATTTTCCCACATTCCCACGGGAACGAAGTCCAGGGCGGAAAGCTTGTCCACAATAAGTAAATAATCATACACGCCAAAATTTCAGGTGTTCGTAGTACCTCACTCACATAACGACCCAGGATGGCTGCAGACTTTCGAACAATATTTCGAAATTAAAACAAAGCATATTATCAACAACATTGTTGAAAAACTACAAGAATTTCCCAATATGACGTTTATTTGGACCGAAATTTCGTTCCTCAATGCTTGGTGGGAAAGGTCTCATCCAATGAAACAAAAGGTTAGTTTGTTTTGTTGTTTATTAGAATGGAATTTGAATATCAGTATATAGCACGGTTAAGGCGACTACAGCACCCGATAAAGGCAGCACACATAGGAATAGTGCCATCTCTGTCTCTCAACAGGCCTGGGCCGGCAGTGCGAACAGTGTCGAAACACGAAGTTTACGGACTATGAAAGCGTGCGTGCGTAAAAACATGTTTGAAAGTTAGAAATATGAGATTTATGGAAAGGCAAAAGCTTAAATCGAAAAATGCGTTAACTACTTATCGATCACGAACATTTTGATAGCAAATTCAAGTTCCTGTGTGAGTTTTACTAGGTATCGTTTTTACAGCCTAAAAGATAGGTACACAATATTCAATATTGTGTACCTATCAATATTGAATATTGTGTACCTATCTCTAAATACACAATATTGAATATTGTGTATTTAGAGGTGACTTTGTGAGCTTTTTCTATCGAACTAAAAGTGCTGAATCATGTTTTCAGCAAACTACTTATCTAGTTTATGCCCTGAATATTACCGTAGTATTTTTTTCTTCGATTTAATGCAGTGCGTCATGCTTATCTACGCATCATAAAATCGTAATTTAGGTGCTGTAGTCGCCTTAAAGTAAGACTAAAAATGTCTGTTAAGCGGCAAAATATGTACATCATTGAAACTATGTTCATAACTTTATCTGGGCACTAGAAATGAGGATCTGCCGAGTCCTACCAAAATTTAGGGGTCCCAGGGGGTAAGTATGGGCAGGGGGAAATTTTTAAAAGTGCATATTTTACAAACTAGGCGATTAAAATCAAAACTAATGAATCTATAAGTTTGAAATTTTGCAAAGATGATCTTAAATTATTTTTGAAATAGAGCAGTAACAAAAGTTGATAAAAAATGCGATATTTTTGACGTTTGTCGTATGGGGACCCCACTGTGGTTTAAGTTTGAATTTTTTTAAATTCTATTTTACGATAGTCACTTTCATAATACGTTATCTCCTGAAAATTTGGAAATGCTGTCTATAACTGTTTAAAAGATAGAGGGGCTGCGACTGAAACACCAACCGTACATATCAACTAGCGGACGCCCTACAATTCGTTCCCATGGGAATTCCGTGTAATCTCTTTTAGGTAAGCTCCAACAATGTCTGAAGATCATCTAAGCAAAATTTCAAAGTTACAGCTTCAATAGTTTTGATTTTGCGTGGAAATCTTTGTTAGTGGGAAAAAATACCGATTCTTCTTTTGTATGGGAATTTCTTAAAAGCCAGCGGAGGGGGTTGGACCCCAAAATTTTGGTAGGACTCGGCTGATCCTCATTTTAAGCGCCAAGATAAAGATGTAAACAAAGTTTCATTGATGTACATATTTTGCCTCCAAAATATGCTATTTTTCCCATGCTAATATCAGAGATTGCCATAATAACCTTGGTAGAGAACTTACCTATTTTTCATTTTCCTCCAGGGATGAAACCTACTCAGTATTAGGTCATATAATAAATTATTTTTCTTTCAACTATGTAGTAATGTTATCATTAATCACTACAAAACGGATCGGTATTTGTGATCACAAAGGACGTATTTTTTGCTTAGATCCAAAACAGTGCAGAAATGTTATATGAAATCTCACTAATGCGCTGTTTTTCGTTATGCACTGTTTTTTTAAATTTAGATATTTTGCCAGAGGTTTAATGTCTCCCATTAAACCTATATCTATACATATGATAAAGAGGAAAGATTTGATTGTTTGTTTGTTTGCATCGAATAAGTAGGCTCCGAAACTACTGGACTGATTTGAAAAATTCTTTCACCATTAGAATCCTACATTATCCGGGATGGACATAGAGTACATGATTTTCCCAAATTCCCACGGGAACGAAGTCCCGAGCCGAGCGGAATGCTAGTATTAGGGAATCCAATCCCGCATCAAAATCGTGATCCCGCACGCCTGCAGGATTTGCGGGATTAAGATTTTTTTAATATTTTATTTGTTTTAAGCCCATTTATTAGTTTCCATACTTCACTTGAACTTTTAAACTCTTTATAAACTAAACTCACGCTCGTTTTTAATAATAACCAAAGGAATTTTTCACTGGTATAACTAAGTATGAAAACTTTTACGACAAAAATAATTGTACCTTTGTATCGTACCTTTTCACATAACAATTAAAACACAAATGATACAATAACTTTCTCTAACAATAATTAATCGACGGAATATGCGTGTATTTTTTTTATTAATATTTTATTATTATTTTTATTGGGTTGACTGCAAGAAATACCCTTGTGGAATAAGTCCGCCTTTGTGCTGTTTTTCTTATACTGTCACTTGTATAACTTATGATCATGTACAATAAAGAATAAAAAAATGACTTACATCGCTAAATAATCGTTAAAAAATATCTACTAAGAAAAGTAATTATAAATATTTTTTTCTAAAGTTAAAAGTAGCTAACTGAAACGGGTACTTTAAACGGCCACCATTTTGGCGCAATTAGCGTGACAGTTCACGACTATTTTGTGAATTTTAATATATTTTGACTAAAGTTTCAACTAATTCATCGTGGAATAGCTGGTTACCAAAGTCTGGTTACGAATATGGACGAAGGGGAACAATATTCTCCAACCAATATACAAGTATTAATTTATTTGAGTAATTTTGTTGTCATGAACTTTGACGTCATATTGACTCTTACCTGTTCGACTTGCATACTTTTTGATAATTTATACAACTGGCACATTTGTCCATCTAACCTTTTTTTTTACACACTTGTCACCTTTTACTTATGTAAAAATAAACTCAAAGATATAGGCGGATTACTGCATCTTATTTTATTATTAATTCTATTAATAATAATATTACCAATAGCAACGCGTTTCGGATATTTAAATTATCCGCAGTTTTTAAAAAATAATTTCAGACTCAAAAATAAATTTTAATCAAAAATATTCAAATAGACATTATTGTGAAGTTTTTTTGAAAAATGACTCATATCATATTTCAATACCTACAGGATTCAAACAACACAAAATAGAAATCCAAACTATATTTAGCTGTAAAATAAAGACTGAAAACAATATTATTTTCTTAAAAAACTCCATAGATTTTTTAAGAAAATAAGTGTTGTTTTATTCCATAAGAAAAGAAAATAATTATTCCATAGGAAAAGTCTTAAAATACTTATTAATGGGGCTTTACTGTCTAATAAATAATAAGTCATATTGACTCTTACCTGTTCGACTTGCATACTTTTTGATAATTTATACAACTGGCACATTTGTCCATCTAACCTTTTTTTTTACACACTTGTCACCTTTTACTTATGTAAAAATAAACTCAAAGATATAGGCGGATTACTGCATCTTATTTTATTATTAATTCTATTAATAATAATATTACCAATAGCAACGCGTTTCGGATATTTAAATTATCCGCAGTTTTTAAAAAATAATTTCAGACTCAAAAAGAAATTTTAATCAAAAATATTCAAATAGACATTATTGTGAAGTTTTTTTGAAAAATGACTCATATCATATTTCAATACCTACAGGATTCAAACAACACAAAATAGAAATCCAAACTATATTTAGCTGTAAAATAAAGACTGAAAACAATATTATTTTCTTAAAAAACTCCATAGATTTTTTAAGAAAATAAGTGTTGTTTTATTCCATAAGAAAAGAAAATAATTATTCCATAGGAAAAGTCTTAAAATACTTATTAATGGGGCTTTACTGTCTAATAAATAATAAGTCATATTGACTCTTACCTGTTCGACTTGCATACTTTTTGATAATTTATACAACTGGCACATTTGTCCATCTAACCTTTTTTTTTACACACTTGTCACCTTTTACTTATGTAAAAATAAACTCAAAGATATAGGCGGATTACTGCATCTTATTTTATTATTAATTCTATTAATAATAATATTACCAATAGCAACGCGTTTCGGATATTTAAATTATCCGCAGTTTTTAAAAAATAATTTCAGACTCAAAAAGAAATTTTAATCAAAAATATTCAAATAGACATTATTGTGAAGTTTTTTTGAAAAATGACTCATATCATATTTCAATACCTACAGGATTCAAACAACACAAAATAGAAATCCAAACTATATTTAGCTGTAAAATAAAGACTGAAAACAATATTATTTTCTTAAAAAACTCCATAGATTTTTTAAGAAAATAAGTGTTGTTTTATTCCATAAGAAAAGAAAATAATTATTCCATAGGAAAAGTCTTAAAATACTTATTAATGGGGCTTTACTGTCTAATAAATAATAAGTCATATTGACTCTTACCTGTTCGACTTGCATACTTTTTGATAATTTATACAACTGGCACATTTGTCCATCTAACCTTTTTTTTTACACACTTGTCACCTTTTACTTATGTAAAAATAAACTCAAAGATATAGGCGGATTACTGCATCTTATTTTATTATTAATTCTATTAATAATAATATTACCAATAGCAACGCGTTTCGGATATTTAAATTATCCGCAGTTTTTAAAAAATAATTTCAGACTCAAAAAGAAATTTTAATCAAAAATATTCAAATAGACATTATTGTGAAGTTTTTTTGAAAAATGACTCATATCATATTTCAATACCTACAGGATTCAAACAACACAAAATAGAAATCCAAACTATATTTAGCTGTAAAATAAAGACTGAAAACAATATTATTTTCTTAAAAAACTCTATAGATTTTTTAAGAAAATAAGTGTTGTTTTATTCCATAAGAAAAGAAAATAATTATTCCATAGGAAAAGTCTTAAAATACTTATTAATGGGGCTTTACTGTCTAATAAATAATAAGTCATATTGACTCTTACCTGTTCGACTTGCATACTTTTTGATAATTTATACAACTGGCACATTTGTCCATCTAACCTTTTTTTTTTACACACTTGTCACCTTTTACTTATGTAAAAATAAACTCAAAGATATAGGCGGATTACTGCATCTTATTTTATTATTAATTCTATTAATAATAATATTACCAATAGCAACGCGTTTCGGATATTTAAATTATCCGCAGTTTTTAAAAAATAATTTCAGACTCAAAAAGAAATTTTAATCAAAAATATTCAAATAGACATTATTGTGAAGTTTTTTTGAAAAATGACTCATATCATATTTCAATACCTACAGGATTCAAACAACACAAAATAGAAATCCAAACTATATTTAGCTGTAAAATAAAGACTGAAAACAATATTATTTTCTTAAAAAACTCCATAGATTTTTAAAGAAAATAAGTGTTGTTTTATTCCATAAGAAAAGAAAATAATTATTCCATAGGAAAAGTCTTAAAATACATGGGGCTTTACTGTCTAATAAATAATTAGAGTATCGTCTGAGCTCATTTTACTAAAAAAAAATCATCCAACGCGGGATCCCGCACGACTAATCCCGCATTTTCGATACCTCAAAAAAGGTGCGGGATTGGAGTCCCTAGCTAGTATAATATAAAATGTATGCATTAGATCAAAAGGATTCTGGCTGATAAAAAATCGGCTGAATAAAAGCTTTTTTTGAATAGGTAGGGTATATTTTATAACGGTATCGGTAGTGTACACCTTGCTGAATTGAGTAATTAATGCACTCGAGTTAATTTAGTGCCCTCGCGTGCGCTCTGGCACTTTGCTACTGTAGTACGACTCTTATGTAAATTTCTAGTTTTGTTTATATTATTATTTCTTGTGTATTGTTACATTGTGTCAATTCATAAAGACTTATCATCTTAAAGCCTATCACTCAGTTGTAGTGACGTCCATTTAAGTTAATGCTATTTAAGCATCATGCTGTTACTTTCCTTCTTGATGCCCTTAACAAGGATTGCATTACATTTCCGCAACTGGGTGAAGGTATATCTTTAAAACTGCTAAACAAAAATATACACCTGTTTAGAAATCCAACTTAGACTAAATTACGTAATTTAAATTAAAAAATATATTAACGATCTGAAAAGCAATTTAGTTCTTATTTATTTAAATACCTTAAATAAACTCATACCGGCAGAGTTTAAATTAGGTAACGAAAACTAACCATGTAAATCAGTCCACAACATTGGATTGATTCCATGAAATACGAGTATATGTCGACTATAAGAATTTCTTACAGCTTCCCGGAGAAATAATGTTCAGTTTCTTGCGGAGATTTACTTCTTAAAGAGTCGCTCTAAAGTCACTCCATTTTTTTTTGTTAGCTTGTGTTGTCCCATTGCTGCGCATTATTCCACTTCTCTCTTTCTTCATCCTTCTAGAACAGACACTAGAACAGTAGGGTAAAAATTAAAGTACCTTACCCCACAGGTAAAAATTGACTTGTTAAATAGAAATACGCTTCTTTTTAGGCCTTAAAGAAACTCATCAAAGAAGGAAGACTTGAAATAACTACAGGTGGCTGGGTGATGCCTGATGAAGCTTGCTCTCACATTTATGCCATAATTGATCAATTTATTGAAGGTGTGTACTGTGAAGTGACTTTGTTTTTTTTAATAAACCATTTGCTACTTTTATTAACTTATCTTACATTTTGAAATTACAGGTCATACGTGGGTCAAGAACAATTTAGGTATTGAACCAAAGACTGGCTGGTCCATAGATCCCTTTGGACATGGTCCTACAGTGCCTTATTTGTTGGAAAAAAGTGGTCTCAAGGCGACCATTATACAAAGAATACATTACGCGTGGAAACAATGGCTGGCGAAAAAGCAAATTCAAGAATTCTACTGGATGCCTGGCTGGACCAGTAAGAAACCCTCTCTAGTTGTTCATAATTTACCTTTTGACATATATTCCATAAAAAGCACATGCGGTCCCCATCCTTCGGTGTGTCTTAGTTATGATTTTAGATTAATTCCTGGTGAATATACGGAATACTCATCAAAACATCAAGATATCACCGATGCAAATGTTTACAGCAAATCTAAAACATTAATCGAAGAGTACCGCCGCATTGGAACCCTTAGTCCACATAATGTAGTGCTTGTGCCATTAGGAGACGACTTCAGATATGAACATGGAATAGAATTTAATGCGCAGTATACTAACTATATGAAAATGTTCGACTACATTAATAAACACAAGTCTGAATTTGACGCTGAGGTGCAATTTGGAACACCAATCGATTATTTTAAAGCAGTTGAAGAGAGATACGATAAAATTCCGTCATTGAAAGGTGATTTCTTTGTTTATTCCGATATATTCAGCGAAGGAAGGCCAGCTTACTGGTCAGGTTTTTATACCACGAGGCCTTATGTGAAAATTCTCGCTCGGCAACTAGAACATCAACTAAGAACATCTGAAATTCTTTTTACACTAGTCTCTAACTTTTTAAAACAAAGAAATGATCTGAAACTTGTTTCCTCTGAGAAAAGGTTGGAAAAGTTTTATGAACAGCTAATAAATGCTAGAAGAAATCTTGGACTGTTCCAACATCACGATGCTATTACCGGCACTTCAAAGGCTAGCGTTATGTATGATTATGGAAACAAAATGTTTACGAGCTTATATCATTGCATTCGGTTGCAAGAATCAGCTTTAGCATCAATAATGATACCGGACAATACGCTGCATTCACAGAGTGTAATACAAAGTGAAGTTGAATGGGAAACATACAGTAAACCAGTTAAAAAATTAAGGATATCATTAGCTGATAGGAAAAAAATCATACTTTTTAATCCGCTAATGGAAGAAAGAACCGAGATAATTACTGTTACGTCTAACGATACAAATGTTAGAATTTATGACACACGAAAAAAGGAATATGTTCAAATACAAATAAATCCCAATATAAATGTTGCAGAAGCAGAAATCATCAGTGCTAATAGTTTCGATGTACAATTTCTGGTCTCATTGCCTGCGCTCACCGCAGTTACTTTTAATGTAGAACAATATAACAACAAGTCTAATCGCGCTGTCGTGTTCTGCAATAACTGCAAAGATGGTGAAGGTGAGATTTTTTCCACAAAAGCAATGATGCCCGGTGACATACAATTAGAAAATTCTCATTTGAAATTATTAATTAATAGAAACACAGGGTTTTTGAGGCAAGTATATAGAAAAGATATTAAGAGAAAAAATAGTGTTGAAATTCAATTTGGTGCTTATCAGAGTGCACAGAGGCATTCCGGAGCTTATCTTTTTATGCCAGACTACGACGCACCCGAAAAGCCTATATTAAAAGACTATGCAAAATGGAACAATGTACTAGATGACAACATAATAATCATTTCTGGTCCCGTATCTACCGAAATAGTAACCATGTACCTACCCTTTCTAATTCACAAGATTACAATTTACAATGTAAATGATGACGCGCTGTCAAGGGCTGTGTTCATAGAAAATATAGTCGACTTCGAAACTCCACCCAAAAACAGGGAAACTGAATTGTTTATGAGAATACATACGGATATACAAAACGGAGCGCCACCTGAATTTTTCACCGACCAAAACGGATTCCAGTATCAAAAAAGGGTGAAAGTAGAGAAATTAGGTATAGAGGCTAATTATTATCCTATTACGACAATGGCCTGGATACAAGATGAAGAAACTCGACTGACTCTGATAACGGACCATGCTCAAGGTGCGTCCGCGTTCGAACCAGGCCGCCTGGAGGTGATGCTGGATCGTCGAACATTGTACGATGATTTTAGAGGCGTTGGCGAAGGAGTGGTCGACAACAAAGTAACGACCTTCCACCATTGGCTACTTCTAGAGTCGACGACAGACTATCTTATGAAAACTCACCAGTATTCTAATGAGATTAGTAAGACAATAGTTAAGACATCTACTATTAAAGAGAGACACTTCAACGATAACAAAAAAGAAAAATCGTATGAACTACCGTCATACAATGCGGACTATTTAAGCAGAGCTCTTAATTATCCTGTGAATGTCTACATAATAGACTCTAGTGAAGTAGGTGATATCGATGTGAAATCGCATTGGACCTTTGTAATAGATTTTCCACCCGGGCTTCACCTGGTAACATTACGTACGATCACTGATGAGATTCTGGAACAATTTCCGAGTTCTTCTTGTTTGATGGTACTTCAAAGGCCGGGGCGCAGTTGTTCTATTGGTGACATACCGCAACACAAAAAGACAGCATTTACTTCTAAATCTGAATTCAATGACCTTAACATTAGCAATTTAACATTTGTTAGTCTCACAGGCTTGAAAACTTATCGACCTTTATCACACGTAAGTGAGATCGAAGTAGACCAAATGGCAGTGGAAACGTATAAAATTGTGTTCACAAGTCCTCCGAAATTCGGCTCATAAAACTAAATACCAGATTGACTAAGAACGGTCTTCACTTTGAGTGTTTCTGAATCACAGCTAGAAAAAGTAAAGTAGATAAGTATTTATTAATTTTACTAAACATCTCGTTATTTTGTGATAATTTCCGGCATAGGCATTTATTTATGCTTTTATCTGGACTAGAAGTACATAAAGTAATGGGTGATATTGTTTGTTTCGGTTGTTCTGAGTGCAATTAATATAAGTTACCTACAGGTAACACTAACAGAGAGTAAAAACAAAGTTGTCGAACGGTTTTGCGAGTATATAGGTAAACTACCTCAGGACTTATAGTACCTACCAAATAATAACCTAACTAATATAAGGGTGGCTTTACATAATATCTTGAAATCGGAATTCGGGGTTCGAACCGACCAAAATCGATTGTTTGGTATAAATTTGAGGAGAATATTTAGACATGATTTTTGATGAAATAAGTACCAATTATTTTCCTTGATATATTTTACTCATGTAAAGATGATGACATGATTCATCATTATGTTATAATAATTTTATTAACTTGCGTACAGCAATGTTGTAATTCGGAAGAAGATAGATGATATAGTTGAATAAGTTTTATATTACAAGAAAAGCAACAGTGTGTGGGACAGACATAGCAAAAACTGAAAAACATTGAATTTAGACATCATTTATGTTTTTTCTGTGTATCAAATATTGACTACACTTAATTAAACTATTATTTTATTCGAACACAATTCTTTTTGGAATAAAAAATATTAGTAACAGTGTAAATAATAAACCGGCTTTCAGCTGATTCATATAAGTTACTATAGACGTATACGTCGCGGTTAAAGTAACTAACGAATAATCAATTATTAACGGTTCCGGGAAAAAGTCGCTAATTATCCATGAGATGTAGATTTTAAATATCGTCTGTTCTCAGCAGTACAATTAGCAGTTCAATTAATTGTACTAATGAGACTTTTGATTTGCAACACGTTTATGATAAGCAGTCCCTTATACTCTGTATAGTGATTATTATTGAATATTTACTTGAAGATAGATTTCGAACTACCTAAGCATTTAAGCAAATTCATGTCTTTTTTTTAATAAGACAAGAACAACGATCTTTTGAAAGATAATGTGAGTGAATGAAAACGTCCTTGGATGACATTTGACTTTTTAATTTAACCTAACTTTTTCATATCTATATTTTGGAGATGGGGCAGTTAGACTTTGTTTATCGCATGTCAATTGTTAAATGATTATAAAGAACTTGGGAGGTCAAAACCTAAAATCCTAGGCACTTCGACATACGAACCCTGTAGTTTTACAAATGATCCAACCTTCTATAACTCATTAGTTTGTTTCTTAGTTGCGAAACCACCTCATACTGTAGGCGTAATAATATTAATAACTTAATAATTTTGACAAAGTCCTATTTTTTGTATAGGTATTGTTTAAGTGGATCTCTATTTTTATTATTATTCGTAGTTCAGATGTATATTTATTGTTTTATTACTCTCTAATTAATAATCATTATTGAGTTAACAATTTTGAATAGTTACTATACTTTTCATTCATCAATACATCACTTTATTGTAGTCTTTTTATTGTTATTTCAAAATTTCTTACTATGAAAAGCTAAATTGTAAGTTTAGGTAAATAAAAAATGAAATTGTATTTGTAATATGACATTTAGAGTTGATTTACCTTCACGCGATTCTTGCACACTGTGCAGGATTTGTATCGCACGCGCCGTAAACAAGCGCACGACGGGTTGAAGTATAAAAGTCTTGTCGCTCACGCCTTGTTAAAAAATTAACCACAAACAATTTTTTAAAATCTCTTCATTTTTATAAAATTATCACTGTTCCTGTGATATTTTTGTAATTCCTAAACAATTTAATACAGACTGGCGGACTTAGGCTGGAACGCCTTTTTAATTGGTAGGTATACCTACACTTCAAGGTGATCACCCGAAGGAATAGTACCTACTAAGACTGAAAAGACCGGGTGTAGCTACACTTAAGATATATTTAGTAGGTACCTACTTATCCAATAAACACATTATTACTTTTAAAATACTTTTCCATTCTCAAATATCTTATATAAGATAAGATTCAAAGTGTCAAGCTTAGCGTGCTCTTGACTGTACCTACCTTAACATAATAATAAAAGTGACAAAAATGCTTTTCCATGCTCGAACAAGAACGAAAGAGTTATCTAATGCTGTAAGGAAGTGGCCCCTAGCAGATGGCGTATTTCTACGGCGCTGAAAACGCGCGTTTCAGGAACGCGCGTTTTTGGCGCCGCCGTAGATGCCGATTGTTGCGTATTCATAGATTTAAACGCGCGTGTGAAGCGCGTTCGATACTCGTTTGTATCGCTTTATCTGCGTACATACGCGCTGTAAACGCGCCGGAAGCGCGCGTTTCACGATTGCCCCGTAAGTTGAGGTTACAAGGTTGCGTTCCAATCGCGTTTTCAGCGCCGTAGAAATACGCCGTGTGCTAGGGGTCTAAAGACTTCAAATTATACTTTTGTTAGCTAATATTTTTTTCATTTTCAAAGCTTTATATCTCCGAAAGTATATAACTTTCGTCATTTTCATTCAATCAACACTTTCGTTTTGTAATATTTTTCTCTATCGATTGCCGCAAGTTTCATCAGTGCCGCCAACATTGCATTTCTCCATAGTGGGGCTCCTTCGGATGATCACCTTGAAGTTTAGGTATATCAGGCTTCATACAAATATGTTCGATGCTCTTTTATCACACGTTCATTAAATAGGTGTAATCATGGCAATAGCTAAAAAAACATGTTCTCAAAAAGGTGGGCAAAAAAGGTTGAGAACCTATGTCTTAGAGGAAAAAAATTATCTGATTACATGTTTTTAGCACTACGAACATTTTCTTCTTGGATCGTTACGATAATAATAGTATAGTATATTATTGTTTGGATTAACCGATTCAGAACATTATTTTTAAGCCCTGGGCGACAGAATTATTGTACTGGTAAAGCATGTGTATAAATTGTAAGTACATTTTATATGGTAACTAAGTTATTGATTAAGCAATACTAATTCCTACTACGTCACGCGAAAACTACTCGACGGATTTTGATGAAACTTTGTAGTAATTATAGCTTAGACATCAGAATAGCACATAGGCTATATAATTTTCTTAAATTATTATTTAAACTGCTTACTAGTATTACTTTGCCGCTCGCTCTCTTTTGTAACGATACTCTCTAACACATGGCCATGCAATCTTCTGGGGGTGTACTTCTCTATTTTACTATTGTTACTATTTTTTAAGCCAGTTGTACTCGTTTATAATTTGTACCTTATAAATAATTTAGTAAAATACACATCAACACTGTCTATGTCTAGGGCTAGGGATATTGCACGAGTTTCCGTCATGTTTTCACAAATTTCAAGCAAAACGAAATTCATTGATAAATTAAAAATTCAGGCTTAGCACTTGCTAATCTGAAATGTTTATCCCTCCATTTTCGAGTATGCTTTTATAGCTTCTCAGACTTCTTGTACGCAAAATTGTGCAATATCCCTGGGAAGTGTTTGAATGTGTTTTTAATATATTGAAAACTGCGATAAGATAACCAAAATTAATACATTTGTGAGTGGTTGACCAAAAAGGGACCTGGAGGGATTGGAAAGGGTTTTTTGTTTTTCATTAATTTTGTTTCTGTGGTCTTTCAGCTTTGTTTTGGTCTAATCAGAATATTTTTAAGTGCCATAGTTTGTTTTTAGTGAGCGCGCTCGAGGCGAAACTCATATCGACTCAAAACTTTAAACGCGATTTACTCGAAATCAATTATTTTCCCTTGAGGTCCCTTTTTGGTCAACCACTCACATTTGTATAGTTTCATAGGCATCAGCGTACAAGAAGTGCCACTTTTATTAATTAAGCCGATCTCTGCGCAGAAGTCTTTTTTTGAATGGCGTGGAAACTTCTCGGCAGTCATTGGTTCTTTGTTTTTGTTGTTATGATGAGCGAGATGATACGATTGAGTCCATCACCATAGCTGGGCCACAATCGAAATTTTAATGTTTGACTATGCCAAGAATTTCTCAAAATTTGTCGTATACGATTGGCAAAGAAAACAGAATTTCTCAGGGCCGCGTTTAAAAGTGATCGGGGGTTGTTTGGGGCCCAGCTGGTGACGTCACTACAGCTGGGCTCGAATATGGAATCATGTAGCGGAGATCTGACTACGTAGGAAATTTCTCATGAATTTCTAGGGACAAATCCCAAAATAAGTAAACTATCCGGTCTCGCGTTCAAAAGATATAAGACATTCGTTGTGACCCAGCTGAAGTGACGCGTCACTACAGCTAAGCCACCTGGATCTCTAGAACGGGACGACGTAGGAGAAATCTGGTGACGTAGATAATTTCTCGAGTATCATCATCAAAAAATCTGAATTTCTCGGTGTCCTGTTCTAGAGAAAAAAGACTATATTTAATTTTCATAGAAATGTACAGTCGCAATCAAAAGTGAAATATACAAAATCTAATTCCAGTTATATAAATAAACACACTGAAGCAGATAGAGCCGTCTGTGATGGTTTACAACAAGTCTTCTTCCTTTCTTATCGTGACCTAACCGTGCTGCCATCTCTCGAGTGTGTTTCAACATTCATTTATTACGATTTTATTTTAATCTGTGGTTTAATAGTACATTGTTACTTTAGGGGTGAAAGGAACTTATTTAAGTCCCGAGACGGGGTTTGGCGACCGAGCGTAGCGAACTAAATCGAACGAACGAGGGACTAAATAAGTCTGTCACCCGAGGTAAACACTGCTTTTCATAACGAATACAAAGAAAGTAAAAATAAATACATGAATAAGCTGAACTCACTGCTGCTATGCGAAGGTTACAAAACTGTACAACTCGAAAAAACACATGAAGATCGGAACGCCACATGTTTTTTTTTCTGTGGCTGGCCAGCTATTCAGCCATTACATCATTGAAAGAAATGGTAAATATTTTGCCAAAATCTATGTCATTTTAAAGAAATAGCTAAAAGTAAACTATTATTAAGTCATTAAAAAAAGTATTCTTTAATGAATACTTAACTTTTGTTAGTTCAAATTTACATCGCGCTGTAATAGAGTGGCTGTGTAGGAAGTTGGATCATATTTTTTTAATACTTAATTTGACAGCTGTCAGTTGAAAGCGATTCTCTCTAGGCTTGAAAAGTATCACTTTCAAGCCGCTCCGTAGGCAACTTCTGATCTACTTTCAGAGTATGAGTAATGAAAAAGTAATTTTTGTACTTCACTCATTAAAGTCGTAACTACGTATTGCACGTATTGCTTACCAGCCTATGTGTTAATCATTTATAATTAATATAATAAATAAAAATACTTTGCCGAAATGAAGAATAAAGTCGCAGAAAAAATGAATAATTGATGAAAAATAAATAACTTTCAAGGCAGGATTACTCTAATTAGACAATGAATCAGGACTAGCACTTCAGTTATTCTTATTCTACAAGAAATACCTTTTTAACGATGTATCATTTATTTCAATTGGTGCCGGTACCCAGTTCCATACTAATACCGATATTTTTACAAGGATTTTAGTGGTATGGTTAACTGCCTCAAATCGAAATCAATGAGGGTTTTTTCTGAAAGATCAGAAACACAGGAATGCAGACAATTTTACTTAAAATTAATTCAGGAATGAATAATATTAATTAGAATTTCGTTTATTAAACCATACGACCTAATTTATTTATCTATTGCTCAACTTGCTATTTATTTTTGCCAGTTTTTTTTTAGTTACTTTCGTTCTATTTGTTCATTTGGCAGTTGATATTATGAAAAAATCCTGCAATGAAAAACATACTCTCCCGGTTTCGGTCAAGTACGGCCACTTCCTAGTACGGCCACCACACAAATGTCTTGTTCGACCACTTCCCTGTTCGGCCGCTTCCTTGATGGGCCACTACCTAGATTCCTTGTTCGGCCATTTCCTTGAACGACCACCACCCAAATTCCTTGTTCGGCCACTTTACAGTACGGCCAATTCCTTGTTCGGTCATTTCACAGTACGGCCATTTCCTTGAACGGCCACCGCCCAAATTCCTTGTTCGGCCACCACCCAAATTCCTTGTTCGGCCAATTCCCAGTTTGCCACCACCCAAAATTAACCATTTAAAACTCCATCGTTTTATTAAAAAAGCCGAAGGGTGTGTATGTATGAAGCAAATATCTAATGAATGTTAGAATGTGTTTGGGCCGTATCAGGTGGCAACCTGTGGTCTCTGTCTATCCTAATCGGATAAAGGCGAGGTGTCCAAAGTCGCGAAATGTTGGCTACTTTCAAAATAGTAGCTTACCCTGACCTGCCCCAAACCACTTTAAGGACCATTAAGTTGAACTCCCTTTATAGCTTTTGAAATGGTTAATGGGTGCAACTAAGTTAGGTTATGAAAAGAAGAAGAACGCCGCGATTTTGGAAAAAAAAAACAAATAGCGGCGGGTTGCTATGCCAGAAAGGTTCAAACCCCTTTGTCATATTCGGGTGAACGATAGTTTTGCGATACTTGTCGCTATTCTGTCATTTGTGCTGGCTCTCAGTACGTGGCGTGGGTTTGGGGTAGGTCAGGGTATTAAAATAACGGTTACATTATCAACTGTAATAATGCCACACATCCGTGGCAAGTGGCCCTTCATAGGAAGTGGCCTTTCAGGGAAAGTGGCCCTTCAAGAAAGTGGCCCTACAAGGAATTGGCCATTCATAGGAAGTGGCCTTTCAGGGAAAGTGGCCCTTCAAGGAAAGTGGCCCATCGGGGAAAAGTGGTAAGTAGCCTATGTGGGAAGTGGCCGTTTGCAGTAGGTGGTCATTCATAGAAAGTGGCCCTACTTGACCGGATTCGAAAAAAATTCTCATTGTAAACAAATGGCAGCTATGTACTGTAGTTATGTAATGGTCTAATGGTGCAATTACTTGATTATACCTAAACGATAAGAAAGGAAGTATTGTAAATAAAATACTAGCACTTTTGTTTACAATTGATTGATTTCTAGATTCCTCCTTTTGTTGATTTTCAATTGCCTACAATTATAGCAATTTTGTATTTATTATATTTTTATTAGATAGTTAGTATATTACGTATTTTGCACGCTCTATCTGCCTTTCTTGATACTCTTGCGTTGTTGCTCGGGTTTCCTGGAAGAAGTGTTAGTATAAAGATAACCTTTTGCGTTATCTTTCTTTTGTTATTTTGTTTATATTGTCATGTGGGCAAAGAAAAAACTTTTTTCTATCGTAACATAATAATTCAAATAAATTGGTACAAACATGTTTTCAGTCTTGTGTAAGTTATTTTCCCTTTATGTAATAAATCATTTATTTTTGTAGTTAAGTAATATTTTAAGAATAACTAATACTTTTTTGTGGTAGCCTTTTTATAAATATAATAACATATAACGGTACAATTGTTATATTTACTAGAAAAGAAATACGGTCCAAAAACTAACAAGAATTGTTAAAGGCCACATTTTGCAATCGCCAGATGAAATATTTTAAGATATACTTTTGAATAAATAAAAACGAATGTCGTAAATAAAACATGGTTAAAAGACTGCATTGATACATTCATGTTTTTAGTGAATTGATCTAAAAAAATTATCCATTTTGGTGTAAGATTTACTTTAGTAGTCCATTCTATCTGACAGCCCTTGTCCGACTTGAAGAATGGGCTGTTTTAATATTAATATCTTATTTAAGGGAAGATGAGCTATGGTCTAAAAAACTAATTTAGCTTCTTTAAGTTGGCAGTCTGAACTCTCCTGAACCTCGAGTTCAAAAACTGGGTCTTACGAAATGTTAGATAGGAATGTTAGATATAAATATTCATTAAAAAAAATACGTTGCGTCATTCTTTATGGGTAAGCTAAACTTGGCGATTGCAAAGTCGGCTTTTAGTCCTTGTATAACCTGTGTTATTTTTGGTTGTGCCTACTTGAGTTAATGATGCTTTATTATCAGAAATATATGTACAATTATTGTTTCAAGAAATGAATAATAATTAGTTGAAATAAAATTTTAAAACATGTTTTATTGTTTTCATTAATTAATTACATTTCCCATCATTTCAAACAATCGTCATAAAATTCTTATAATTTAAACTTAAGAACTTATACGGTTAGAAAATTTATGTTATTTACGTGTTAGTCGTCTTCATTTAAGAAAAATATATTTTATTTTGTATTATGATAAGATGATAAGTGATAACACATTAACATTTACACAATGTACGTCCACATCATTACACCTCATTATCATTCTTCAACATTAGTCATATACATGTAAGCTAAGAGATATGAGAATAATAAAAAATCATTTCTTCTTTATTCTACTGGCAATCCATTCTAAGCCCAGGTGCAGTCTGTAAAGAAAAGTTTTAGTTAATTCATTAGAACGAATCTTAATAGAACGGGTTACAGGTATTTTATGCTTGTCAGCAATGGGGAAGATGAAATTTTTTGATATATTTTTTTATATTTCCATCTAATAATCTAAGGTTTAAGGATCTTCTTTGTTTTGTTTAGTTTATTTTATTTTGAGTTCAGTGTCACGCCTGATCGCACTTGACGCCTTGTTTGTGAAATTTTCTTTTGCCTGATCAATAAATAAACAACAAAAAAATTTACATTTCTTTGATAATAGGGGCAAGTACCCTTTACATAGCTGGCGCCAAACCCCGGCCAGCTCACTTAATTATTGATTTTAAGGCTTTTTTGCACATTATAAACAAAAACAGAAATGTAAACAAAACTCTTTTTAACTGTCAGAAATAAGTGTCTGTGAAGTTCGGAAAACTTTCCACCATATTTGAACAATTTTATTTAAGGGAAGCAACTATTTAAGCTAATGTTTTTTTTGCTTAATTTAAATTGAAATTATTAAGATTTTTGTATATTTTGAATCAAGAATAAATTTCCAAACATAATATGATCAATACTGCTGATAGAGTCAGTATTTGGTACGAAATATTGCACGTTGTCCCATTTTCAGCTTTGACATTTGTGCTTATTTTGTGGCTTATATTTTTGTTAAATAGAGATGCAGATTTTTTTAAATCAGCACCCCCAAAAACCTACTAAACGACATCCCTGCGATGTTTTCAAAAAAGTACATATTCGCCATCCTGAATTTCAAAATAGATGTGATTTTCGAAATCAGCACCCCCCCAGAACCCTAAACATGAAAGGTGAAAAGTAAAGTATAAAGAGGAGTAAGTTTTTACATAAGAAGTAAGTAAGTATTTACATAACTAGCATTTTCATACTTTGATGTCCTTAATGTGCCATTTAGATAGGGAATAATTAGGATCCTTAAGTACAGGGACAACAGCACATCATGCTATCCAAAACTGTCAAATTTCTTCAATAGATTTTCAATTTTATTTCCAAGCATTAGGGTTTACTATCTATTGGGGAAATTTGACAGTTAGTGGTAACCTGATGTGCTGTCGACTGTACATATACAAGAGGCAAAAGCTTACGTGCGACTTTGCACATAATGGCTGGAGATAGGGCAGGTGGCCAGGGATGGGGCACAAGGCTGGAGACGGGGCATTTGGAGCCTCTTGCCTTTTTGTTAATTTCACCGAAACAATGAGTTTGACGTTGGTTTTTCGATTGAATATGGATATTTTTAGCCTAAAATTTGGAGAGATGGGCTTAACCAGTCGGAGATTGGGTATCTTCCCCTATATCTCGGCTGTATGGACATAGATTACTTTGCCTTTCCCGAAAAGGTTGTTGTTTAATTTATCCCTTTCGGGAAAGGCAACGTAATCTATGTCCATACAGCCGCTGTCTTAAGTTTTTTCTTCCGTGTATGTTTTTCCCCCGCCGCGCCGCGCCGGCCCCGTTGACCTTAAACCGATAGTGTTTTGTTTACGAAAAACATTGGCGACGAGAAGCACTGCTGCGGAGATCTATGTCGGAACCAAAAGGAGCGAATACACCATATCACTTAATTCTTATATCACTTAATTAGGTAGTTTACTGCACAATAAACCATTACTATTATACATTAAACAACTATTTAATGTAGAAAACAAAATTCAATCGACACAGTAACCACTCACATCGAGTTCACACCAAAGACCTCACGAAAAGATAAACTAAACCAAAAAACAAATAAACGTCAAATGTCAATTATACAAAAAGGCGTTAAACTGCGATCAGCAGTTCGAGCATGATCGCGACACAATCGCGCAGCACGCCACTCGGCTGACGGTGAAACTTCACTTCGATTTCGCGAGGGTCCCGCGCAAAGGTTTGCTCGCCCTCTAGCGTTGTCAATGTTGACATTTTGACATAGGACCGCGGCGCATTACGCGCGCGATGACGTCATGCTCGAGCTGCAGGCATGACACCGAACTTTAGAAATTATAAATAACAACTGACCAAATTCATTTTAAAAAAACCTGACCGCTGTTTAATCATCATTAAACCTTTAAATTATTTGACTAAAATATAAAAAAGTCACTTACACCCCATTACAAATAGATTTAGAAATGTGTTCCTCAAGCTGTAATCCTCACCTATAAAATTTATTAAATCAACTTTGACAATGGCAAAAAAAGGTTCCGAAATAGTGCTAAATTGTGACCAATGTGTGATAAATAGTAGATTGTAATTCCGAATATAACTACAGTTTGGTGAAGATGCTGCCTTGACGTAAAGGTATATATGTGAAAATCCCCCAACGTTTGCTCGCAGGAGAATGGTGATTATAGTATGACGTCAAGGCAGCATCTTCGCTAAACTATAGTTACTCGTATCTTCGGAATTAAAATGGTAGGTATTAAATATTTTACATTGGTTACTATTTCAGAACTATTTTTTGGAATTGTCAAAATTGGTTTTCAATAAGTTTTCATAGGTGCGGATTACAGCTTTAGGAACACTTTGGAAACTAAAAAAAAATGAAGTTAACGGCCAAACCTGATTTAAAATCAAACTTGATATTCTAGTTCTTTACAGCGTAGAACGGAGCCCCCTGCGGGTTGCTCCTATTTCTGTGATTTATAACAAGGGAACCTAACACAACCTATCAAAGTTAAACTAGCAAGCGCAGTCGCAGCCAAAGATTCTTGAGGGAACACATTGCCGTTGGCGTCCCCAAAAAAAAATAATCGTAAAAGTAAATACATTTCATTGAAGACGGTTGTATACGAAAATTTAGAAATGATTTGGTGATGGAGGGCCGCATGACCTCTTTTTTTACAGGGCAGATTATTTGCTATAATAAGGCACTGTACACCGTTTTAGAGCCTAGATACAAAGTACGTCTGTGCGTGACTGATTATTTATTAATGTGTAATTTTTTAACAAATACAATTTATTTGTGTAATTTTTTTTTATATCCCAAGCTTAGAATGTGAAAAGCGACCTAAGCGTGCACGAACATTTTCTTAAAGAGTCTGTAAAACGAAGAAAATTATGTCTTCAAAGTCAAGCGTTAACCCCATGCAAACTAGTTAGGTCTGAAATCAGGTTTGGCTGGTAACATATTGGGTGTCTTTAAATTAGATACTGAAAACTAAGCATGTGAATCAGCACACGAAAGTTTTCCCAAAAAACATACTTGATCGAAAAAAGAAAAAAAAATCACCTCTCCATAAAAATTGAGCGATCAGCTGATTTGCCTTTGCTAGCCCAAAAAATTTTAAAAAATATTCCATGTAAGTTCTTTAGCGAAAGTCGTTCATGGGTTGAATAGCCCCCTAAAGTTTCGCTTACTAAATTAAAGTCACCTTTTGAATGTTATTATAGTTTGTACAGTATTTCTCTACGGTTTTCCTTAGAAGCAAGCTGAATTTGCCAGCAAAACGGCTAAACCAAAACTTGAAAAAAAATTGTTAAGTTAAATTAAGTTTGCTCAAAAGAAATTTCATAAGTCTGATTCTTTTTTGAATTTGATTTAAGCACTAACTGTGTCATATACTATTTTAGAAGTTATTGTAGTTTTTGCAAACAACCTGTTTTCTTTGCGGCTCAGTGTAGAGAGGACCGGAGTGTAATAGACTGTTTTACGCGAAGGAAAGCTGGTAATTTAATAATGTACAAACCCTTCTCCTGTAAGGCCACAGCATGCTTGTATGTGCCATGGATGTTGTTTAATCGAAGTCAAGTCTAGTTGTTCTGAGATTTCAGCAGCTGTCATGGACCCTTTTACATCCTGGAAATGAAATAATCAGGTGAAATCAGGGCCGTAGCTAGAGTTGAATTTAAGGTTGCTTACAGGTATGGCGAAAGGAATTTTTATTTGATCTGATCAGCGGGGTTGTCATGACCGTGTGACATAGTTGTGTGGCCGTGTCATCTCAAAATGATAAGTGCAGGAGACATATTTTTGAAACGATAGAATTCCAATTCGCATACGAATTGACAAGATTCGCATGAGAATCTCATACAATTCTTGTCAATTCGTATGCGAATTGGAATTCTATTGTTTCAAAAATCAAGCCCCAGGTCCTTCGCAGGGTTTAGCACGATGTAATTACTTACCAAGTTACTTATTTCAAATAAACTAGATGGAAAAACTTTGTTATATGTGGGATTTGCTTATAATCTGCACAGAAATAATAAAAAATCGAGTGTAATTGTGATTTTCACATAGTAACTTGACTATTGTGATTTTATTAGATAAGCAAAATGTGGTTTCACTGACATTATTAATAAAGATTTATTATTAGAAACTAAGACTTTGAATCATTTCGTGTAGATACTTATAAACAATTTTATACTAGGTTACAATTTGCTATCTGACTGTACTTTGGACAAAAATATTCAACTAATAAATTGTATCGCACTCGAACGAAATCGGGGGCGTCCACCACGGGGGCGAGACACATCGGGGGCGTAACACACGGACCCTTAGATTTCGACCTCAATATTTGTCTGACCGCTTCCTATTCGCATTGCTCAATTTTCCAATCATCCGAATTTCCTTTTGAATAGGGATAGTTTTGTCCCTTTTGAATAAATATTTCCAATCTTCTCCTTACTAGCGTCATAAGTCTCCTCCATGCTTGGTAACCAGTTATCAACGTTTTATTGCAATAAAAAACTCTGTCTTTAGATACCTTAAGCTTTCTATCTTCAGTTTCAGTTTCTGGGCCACAACTTTATAGTTACTTGCCATCGACTCGCTAAAAAGGAGTCTCAGTTATTCTATCGTTTGTTTTTAACCAAAAGTCAAGTCAAGTCAAAAGTGTTTATTTCATTGATCATATAAAATGATATGTAATTGAACACGTCAATATTATGAATTACATTAGCACTTTTGACTTTGCGCCTTTTCGCAAAGGTGCAGTCTTCCTCAGGAGAAGAATAGGCAAGAAACTCCGAGGGTCGCTCTTTTTAAGTCAATCATATATATTTTCTTACTTTTAATTTGAATTGACTTAATATCTTAATAACTCTGGAGCTGAGCAATTTATTCCCATGGTTGCTAACAGATAATTGTCTAACAGATAATCCGAAATTCTATAATAGCCCTTTTTACAAAGTTTTTGTTTAATTATCGTCTTAAATTTTTCTAAAGGTAGGTTTTGAATACACATGGGAATCTTATTGTAGAAGCGTATACATTGACCCATAAAAGAGTTTGTTACTTTGTAGAGACGGCTGTCTAGTATATCCAAATTATGTTTGCTTCTAGTGTTTACATTGTGCCTATCACAATTTTTCTTGAACAATTGTTCATTTTTCTTTACATATAAAAGATTATTAAATATATACTGGGACGCAAATGTCAAAATATCTATTTCCTTAAATCTATTTCTAAGAGACATTCTAGGTCTCATTTGATAAGTCGCGCGAACAGCCCTTTTCTGCAGGACAAATATCTTATTGATGTCGGCAGCATTACCCCACAGTAAAATGCCATATGACATTAGGCTGTGGAAGTAACTGAAATATACGGTTCTCGCGGTTTCTACGTCCGATAATTGACGGATTTTTTTAACCGCGTAAGCTGCTGAACTTATTCTGTTCGCTAACTTATCAATATGAGGACCCCATTGAAGCTTTGCGTCAATAGTGATATCTAAGAATACAGTAGATTCTACAACTTCCAGTTTTTCATTTTTAACCTGTACATTGGTATTAAACTGTTAAGCTCGATCAAGAGTAGGTTATTTGCAGTGAACCATTCAACTACCTTTGAGATCGCAATATTCACGTCGTCATAATTAGTGTCATATCTTTTCACTTTAAATAAAAGTGATGTGTCATCTGCAAATAATACGATCTCATGGGCCTCTTTAACAAGAAAAGGCAAATCATTAATGTACAGGAGAAACAAGAATGGTCCTAAAATTGAACCCTGCGGGACGCCCATACAGACTGTGGACCCAGGTGATCTAGTGCCTTTAACCTCAACCTTCTGGATCCTATTACACAAATAAGATTCCAGAAGCCTAAGTGCATTTCCAGAAAGATTCCAGAAGCCTAAGTGCAAACTATATTTGTAAGCAGGACCTCCATATTAATGTAGTTTTTTCTAACATTTTAAACAATGATTGGCAGGGATGGCATACGATCTAAACTGATCCATCAAAAATGTCTTGTTTGGGTTGTGTCGGAGTGGGCGAGTTTCACTCTCAATTTAATATCGTACAGAAAGTCAAGTGCCCCCCGGAATCCTCTGTATATTATAGAGAGTGTTTGGCAACGTTTGAGAGTGTTCCATATGTTTTATTGTTTAAATTGACTAGTTGCCTTATTCTTTCTGATTTACGTAGCACTCTTTAGTCTTTATTGAGTAAGTAACCCATTTCAACCGAAAATAAATCCTATCATTTTTCAAATTAAAGAAGCTTTAATTGAATGCTCAAATCGCGGTTTCTCTGTTTCTCTGGGTTGGAACCCTGGTCATGGGGGTATCGCGGGAAGTGAGCGCGTTGATCAGATTGCAAAGGAGGCTGTGATTTGCGGTGACAGGTTTCTTTTTAGAAATATCTCAAGATTTAGTTTCACTTCCCTCAGTTTACCTACTTGAATCATGTCTGGCCACTGGAAGTCGTCCAGTAAATTTAAGGGTGCAGCGTTCGCCTCTCTTCAACCCGACATTCCCAGTAAGCCTTGTTTTGCAAACATTCACCTTGAAAAATGTTTTACTTCAACTATCATTCGGACGAGGATTTTCCACTGTTGCTCCCCGGTCCATTTATTTAAATTACGTATCAGGGACACCTCTCTTTGTGAGTGTGGTTATGAAGAGGGTAACCTGGACCATATTTTCTTCCAGTGTCCTTTATATAACCACTCGTATTTTCTTAATTCTTTAGTCCTTTTAAAAGTTCCCCTTCCCTATAAAATGTTAGCTCTCCTGTGCTCTAAAAACCGTTGTATTTTCATGGCTCTTCTTGTTACAATACAAACTATCATCTGCTCTGCGCTAAATGGGCTCCTTATGCAAAAATATACAGTACTAGCTGATGCCCGCAACTTCGTTTGCGTGTTAATTTTTTTTTGTACAGAGTACACAGATTGAAAACATCTATCTTACGTGATTTAGATTTTTACATACAAAAGTTTTTTCCCGCTAACTCCCGTTCCCGTGGGAATTTTGCAATATCCTATTGCAACTAAGCTTTAAGTTTACTAAGGTACCTGCATGCCAAATTTCAAGCGTTTAACGCAGTTCCTAAGCTACGTCCCTTCCAAATTTCAAGTGCCTACGTTTAGCCGTTTAGGCTGTGCGTTGATATGTCAGTCAGTCAGTCAGTTTCTCCTTTTATATATTTAGAAGATAATTGGGGAGAGAGAGAGCATATTTGATAGGCAGAAATTATTAAATAAAGAAATTACCTGCTTATTTGCAAAAACAAGCAAACAGGCTCGACTCAGCTCTTCATGTGTGAGCATACGATGCAACTCTTCACGGCTGATGCTCAGACGTTGTCTGTCCGTAGAATCGATCACCATTATGATAAACTGAAGTTGGAAACAAGAGTATTGATTTAAAAACATGACAGGTAAATAAATATCATAGTGAAGTAAACTGAAAGAAAAATGTAATTTACAGCACTGTATAGAGGATTTTTTAAATGCTCGCTTTTTCATATATACAAGGTGTTTCAAAAAAAACCAAAAAAAAAATTACAACTTTTAATTTCAAAAGTGAAATAGTCGCAACTCTAGTAATCAGCTGCACGGTTTGACATCTACAAAATGAAAGTTTCATATAATTAATATGACATACTTGTCATATTTGTAATAGAGCTGTGCAAGAAGCTAAATTTTAATTAATTTTGAATTATTATTTTTATTGTTTTTTTTTTTTAAACACCTTGTATATTTAATTTTGTAGTAAACAATCCACGCTAGTATTTAGTTTGTGACTGCCTATCTGTTACGTTTTCATGCTTAAACAGCTGCATTGACCTAGAAAACTTCGGTATGTAGATAGCTTGAACCCTGGGGATAGACATAGGCTACAAGGTATAGTATAATACAGGGGTTCCCAAACTATGCGCCGCGACACCCTTTTGCGCCATGGACAGTACAGAGGGGCGCCGTGAGGTGATACTCCGTACCATACTCCGATTCCAAACCTTAACTTAAGGGTACCAAATTAACACTCCAACGCTTTGAAAAACGTGTGGAAATCACAAATCTCAACCTATCACATTGACTGGGTAGCTGTTTTTGTTTTAATTGAGTAATCTAATGAATAAATAAAAAACTTAACTTCATATTGTGGATGTTCAAATTTTTGTGCCTATCTACCTAACAAGCATCATTGTGCCTACCTATTTCTTTCAACTGTCTCTATCTATTTTGACTGACTAGCTATGTTAGGGCGCCAAGATCAAATTCTGAAGTTATAAGTGCGCCGCGGACTGAAAAAAATTGGGAACCCCTGGTGTAATAAGTATTATGTAAGATAAGATATTTATGTAAGATATGTAACATAAGATATTTGTGGGCCTTTGAGTGTGAAGCGTTTATTTTTTTATATATATTTTTTTTATATTTGCACTTGGTGTAAAAAACTTGGAATAATATTTACGAAGAACATTGTTTATTATTATTAGAAGGGATGATATAAATTGTTAAATGTAGGAGTAACTTTTGGAAAAACAGATTAATGTAAGTGCAAGAATAATATTTAACTATTTAAAAAAATTGTTAAATTTTCGCGAGGGGAGTCTGGGCGGGGCGGGGTAGGGGCGAATTATTTGACTGATAATTTTGGACATTTTTATTTTGTAGTTTTGATATTTTTAAACAAAAATTAAAATAAATCAAATTTTAAAAAATTGCTTTAAAGATGTCCTGGATTTTGGAGCTGTTCAAGTACAGATTGAAGCAGATTTATTACATTTTTTTATCATGCGATTTTCCTAAAAATCGGAAGATAAAAAATGTAAGCAAAAGTAAGCCAAGGTTTTATCCCCCCTCCCATTCTTATGTAAACATTGGTATAATATGCATTTTTCTTTTAATTATTCTGGTTTATAAGCTTATAATAGAAGACTTTAATGCACATTACATTTATTTAAACAAATTTTATTGACACCTAAACATGTTTATTGTTGTGGGAATCCCCGAAAATGCATTTCGTTTTCAAGCATAGACAATGTGTGGGTTGCCATTCGTTTAAAAAATAAATAACTACTGCTGACGTAATCACCATCTAGAGCCCCCACCCCTCATGTCATCAAAAGTAAGCAAAGCAAAGATCCCCTCGCCCCCCTATAATGCTTACGTAATACTTGAATGGCCCCTTATTCATGATTTATTTCATCACCCCTGCTTTTTTTATGCTTCATACAAATCAAGTGAAAGAGCTTTGCATAAGTAGGTATAAAGTATGCAAATTCACATTTGACAATTTATTGAGTAAATACTTTTATTGATTTTAATTCGCTTAGCCACTTACACAATACCGTGAATTGACTGTATTGTACAGAGCTTTATAGTAGAATCCCATAAAGTTACTTGTCTGCAAGGAATACTTAATACTAAGGGTTCTCTGTACAATTGTAAATCTAAATGAGATAAAGTTCCTAGTTGATACTCAGCATACCGATAATGAGCAGACTCTTGATTATGTCATAGATTACTGCACCCTACTCCTATAATCTATACTAATATTATAAGGAGGACAGATTTGTATTTTTGTACGTAATGAATAGGCTCCGTAACTACTGGACCGATTTCAAAAATTCTTTCACCATTAGGATGCTACATTATCCCTGAGTAACATCTAGGCTACATAATTTTCCCAAATTTCCACGGGAACGAAGTCTTAAGCGGGATGCTAGTATGTTTTGTTTTTATACCCACTATTTTCAAATGAAAAGTTTTAGAATAAGAAAATGTTGGCACCCAAAGTAAGGATTTTCAAAATACACATTGCATATGTATACATAAGTAACAATTAAACACCATTTTAAATTTAAAAATAATTCACAACAAATAGGGAATATGCAATGTAAATCGAAAATGGGTATTTTTTTTAAAATAACCTTTAGCACTTCACGATGATGTCTATTTGATCATTTTTGTTTGTAATCTATTTTTGAGTCAGAAATTAATATTTCAAAAGTGCAGAAAAACTGTGGAAAAATCAAATATCCGAAAAGTGTTGCTGCTGTCAGAGTGTATAATGACGTCACGAGCACATGACAACAAAATCACTCATGAATTAATAATACTCATATATTGATTTTTAGACCATTATATAGATGGAGAGTATTGTTCCATGACGAATTAACTTTAGTCGAAATACATTAAAAAACAGTTAAATTAAACTAAAATCTGTGTCAAAAAAGTGTAATGTGACATGATGCTAAGGGCACCAAATGCTAGCTACTTTTAACTAACGAAAAAAAAATACTTCTAATTACTTTTCAAGTTATTTAATAAAAATATTTTAAAAATACATGCATATTCTCTATTATCAGGAATGCATTTTCCTTCAAATCTAGCAATATTTTTACAAGCTTTTATTTAACTGGCCTTGATATGAGAACTTTTAACAAAACAGTATGGTGTTTAACGAACTGGAACAGCGTTCCAGTGTGTGTTGGTACATTTTAAGCACCGGTTTCACTTATTTAAACAATATTATTATTAATGGCACAGGTAATGATAATATTAACAGTTCATCAAGTTAGTTGTACAGTCTACCACTTGCATGTATAAAAAATAAGAACTGTACATTACCAAAGTCTAAATTCACTATAGCAGATATATAAATTCACAAAGCATGTTCTTTTGAAGACCTAGTGAATATTATGAGAGCTTATTTATAAAACAATGTTGAAATGCTACAATTACATAGATACTTTAAAATGTATATAGCATATAAATACTGCTCCTAACATGACCCTCAATTCATGTAACATTAGTGTAAGCATATCTATTTACCTCGCTGTTTGTGTAATAGGTATTCCAAGCAGAACGCAGACTCTGCTGCCCTCCGAGGTCCCACATGACAAATCGTAAATTTCGCCAGACAACTTCTTCAACATTAGAACCGATGGTGGGCCTTGTATGAACCGCTTCACCAAGTAACAGCTGGTAAAGAATTGTGGTTTTTCCTGCATTGTCTAAACCCACAAGAACAAGCTTATGCTCTGGAACAATGTTAGTAATATTTATAGAGATGAAATTATGGGGTAATACTGTTAAAACATGTAAAAATATCCTCAAAACACAAGAGTGTTCCCAATAAAGCGTGACATTTTATCATATCTCAATTTACACTTTGTCAAGTAACATTAGTCAAATAAAGAAAGATACACATGATTATGTAAGGAATTATAGATATTCTTACCCTCATTGCCAAAAAGGCTCCATATTTTAGATATTAGGAGACCCATTGTGGAAAATTTGTAAACGAAAAAGAATGGACAAAGGCAAGACTACTTTGCCATTTCGCATGACATTACAATTTACATTTGACGGATTAAATTCAATATCCTGTCTTTATTTTATCTTGAGTACTTTATTGAGGTTACAACTCTTCACAATAGGTATTTTAGAAAACAAACATTTTTACAATAAGTACAATGACTATGAAAAAATCGGTTAACTTCTATATTTTCTAATACCTACGTTACGCGACAAACTTTCACTTTCATTTCATTTTTTTTGTTTAATTTATCTCTTTCGGGAAACGCAAAGGAATCTATGTCCATGCAGCCATTTCTTTAATGGTGGCTTGTATGTACACTCGCGAGCGAGTTCACACTCTCGTTTGTTCATTTGCGGTTGTGCACGCCGAGGGAATGGACGAAATTGAAGTCGCTGCAGCTGTTGTACTAAGTGCCACTACTTATAGCCGATATTTACAAATAGGTTGTGCCTCCGCTGCCGGAGCCGGCAGAGGAGACGGGTGCCGGAGCCGACAGATGGGACGAGTGCCGGAGCCGGCAATTAAGTGGAACTGGTGCCGGAGTCGGCAAAAAAATGATTAGATCGGCATTGTTTGCATCTGATAGACGATATAAATCATTATAAAACTTAAATGATAGGTAATAATAATAGTAGGTAGGTATATACTCAATGATGTGCTGCTATGTTTTATGTTACCGGAAATATATGAAACCTATAAAAAACCTAACCTAACCGAGCGGAACTGCGACAACCGCTTAACGCAACCACAGTCGTTTCTGGAACTTCGCCGGCCGCTCGCTTCACTCGCTCGGCTCGTGCGTTGGGGGTCGCAGTTCTAACCTAACCTAACCCAACCAACCCTTAACGGGTTGATTGGTTAGGCAACTAACAAACCTACTTGTCGCAGTTCCGAAGTCGAATGTAAGTAATACATTTCCGATAGTTATTTAGGAATACTCGCAAATCCAATCTAAGATAATCACCAACGCATCAAAGCAAACCCGGAAAAGAACACGAAATCAACTATGTCAGCTGTAAAAAACTAAAAACGTCAAAAATTGAAACTGACAGTAACTTCCGGCAACTGTTCCAATTTTTCGTCGTTGCCGGCTCCGGCAGCGGAGACACTTCGTTACAAATATACCACACAACAAAAATAGGACGCCATGAGAGAATCTCTTTTTTTTTAAACTCTGCAACTGGAAATCCTACTTGTTCGCTGATGCGAACCCACGCATCATTCACATGTTTCATATCTCTATGGAACTTGTGTTGAGAATCCCATAGCACAGGTTCAATTTGGTATATTTCTAAGTTTAGCTCCATCTCCTTACTCCATGACATTTTACCGTAATTTTTTTATAAAACCTGGACGTCCACACGGTTTCGCTGCGCGAGCGCTAATGAGAGAACGAGAGTGTACCTACATCATCGTCGCTCTCGCAATGTCTGCTCGCGAGGCAGTCCGAGACCCTTTTGACTCGGGCACAAAAACCGACCAGGGGCTCTATTTTTGAATCACTCGCCTCGTTTCGAGCGATATCTTTTATTGATTTGCGCGGATTCTTTTGATTTCCGAACTTTTTGATCACTGCACTTTAGCGAAAGGGTCTTAGCACTCATGGAATTAAGTAGTTAAAAAATTCAAAAACAATAGCATCGACGCAAATCAACGAAGGATATCGCTCGAAGTGATTAAAAAATAGTGCCCCTGGGTCGCGGACGGAGAGCTAGCGATAGGTGTGGCTCAGGCCAGCAGACCCACGGAACTTAAACAATGAATTTAGATATTCTATGTATGCCAATACATAGTGCCTTCCTAGTGCCTATTGATGCCAAAAGAACCATATCTAGTGCCGTCACAGTTTAAGAAATAAAGGTCGTTGTTTGTGGGTCTGCTGGACGGAAATCAGCCCAGCAGACCCACCTCTCGTACACGGAAACGGCTAAAGTTAGAGACATGGTTCTAGTTCTAAGCTTTAATGCTTTCATTGGTGCCATCGAGAAAAAGATCAATGTCAGGGGGGTGTCACTCCGCAGTTTAGGCATGTTCGCGCGGCGGGCATACTGAGTATGCCAGCGAGCGCGGGCTGTTACTCGCCGCGCGCGCGCTCACCGTATTGGTCGCGTGTTGAACAAAATATTAAGTGTATCTACTTAATAACAATATTAAAACCAGACAGAAACACGTTTTGCCATCACAATAGTCTGTAGGTGTCTGTAGTAAGTAGGTATGTAGGCTAGGTATCAAATAACATAGATGGTTATGTTAACTTGTGTTTTTACTTACTACATTCCTAACTAAAGTTACTCTTGATTTTATAAGCAGTGTTATCTTTCTTAATTAATTTCAATAATAATTTTACCTCTAAATCGGTCGCGAGTGTTGACCCTGAGCTCTCGTCGCGAACGCGGCATCGCGTCGGTGGTGCGCAATAGAATATGAACGCTAGCGGCCGACTATAAGTTACAATTTCTCTTGCAAGCTTGTGCCGCTCGCAATAGTAGGCAAATTTTTATGCCTAAAGTTGACTTTTGTTAGGGAGTGAGACTTCTGTACATTAGTACTATTATTTATTCTGTGTCAATGTTTAGTGTGTCATTAGTGCCTTAGAATAACATAAAAAATATCCGTTAAATTTCACGTCCAAACATAACAGTTGAACCTCTCAAAGTTCTCCATACATTTTAACAACCGAGGTACCTACAGTTATGCTCAAAACTCAATTTATTAGGTTACATATGCCAAGTAATAAACTGCCAATTTCTCACTTGAGATGTCGCCTCTGTTGACTGATCCTAAAATTTGACGTGTAGCTGTCATTCTCCATATTATTTTCTTTAAATGCTCTTAGATACAGTCTCTAAACACAAAAATAAACATAAAATAAATCAAACTCATAATTACATATTTTTTTGATATTAACTTACCCATTAAGAAATCATTTTTCAACTCTTAAATTTTTTATTCCCTATCTTAATACACAGTCACATAGTACCGAGATATATTTGTATTATAAATACAAGTTAAGACCTAATAAAACCTGAACATATATTTTTATCGTATACTAGCTTTCCGCCCGGGACTTCGTTCCCGTGGCACTTTTTTAGTTTTTTCTTTCATAAGAACCTTCTCCTGACAATAAGGAATACAACAAAAAAAGAATCATCCAAATCGGTCCAGCCGTTCTCAAGTTTTGCGCTTACCAACAGATTTAGTGATTCATTTTTATATATAAGACTAGCTTTCCGCCCGGGACTTCGTTCCCGTGGCACTTTTTTAGTTTTTTCTTTCATAAGAACCTTCTCCTGACAATAAGGAACACAACAAAAAAAGAATCATCCAAATCGGTCCAGCCGTTCTCGAGTTATACGCTTACCAACAGATTTAGTGATTCATTTTTATATATAAGATTTGGACCAGTTTGGTCTAGTGGTAGTGGCGCTGCCTCTTGATTGACGGGTCCTGGGTTCGATTCCCAGTCGGGGCAAATATTTGTGTAAAAAGCAAATGTTTGTTCTCAGGTCATGGGTATTTGTGTTTGTCTTTATGTGTGTTCCGAGGGACCCACGACAAAAGAGAAAACCTGAATGTGGGCCTTTGAGTGTGTGACGTTTATTATTATCGTATATCAAAATCAAACTACGTAATTATTGATTTAGGTACTTAGCGCTTAAACTGTGCTAATAACTAGTAAACCCAGCACGCAGGCAAGGGGAAGACTTAGTAGGTACATAAAAGGTCACTTGGTGGACAAAAATCACCCTTACGAACATTGCAAATAAAATACAAGCTTGTAAAAAAGACATTGAATCCATATTGTATCTATGATCACGTAAAAAATATTGATTATGTACGCGACTGTATTCATTTTGAAATTTATGCAGAACTTTCAGAGGCTATTTGTTATGTTTGGAAGTTAAATTAAACATATATTTTTATGTTAATCTAAGGCACTAATGACACACTAAACATTGACATGAGATTTCATACCAATTACCTTTTAGTTATGGGGCTATCGTGTTGGGTCTATCGTGAACCCTCCGTCCAGCAGGCACACCAAGATCGTTTTATAGCTCCGATACGCTTGAAGCACTAGGTTTAAAACTTTTTTCTCGATGGCACCAATGAAAGCATTAAAGCTTAGAACTAGAACCATGTCTCTAACTTTAGCCGTTTCTGTGTACGAGAGGTGGGTCTGCTGGGCTGATATCCGTCCAACAGACCCACAAACAACGACCTATATTTCTTAAACTACACTGGGCGTCAAAAATAAGTAGTACACTTTTCAAATTGCAATTACTCCTAAACTATAGTAGTTACACTTATGAAATAAAAAGCAGTTTATAGTAAACTTAACGAAGTTTATTAAAGTTATATTTTATTTGGCATGAATAAAGTTTCAAACTTAAAATTAAGATAAATACTAAAAAGTATCAATTTTTAACGATATGTCAACCACTTAATTTTCACGTTTTGGAACTTTTTCACAATTTAATAACTTGTGTTGCCGCCTCGGGCTCTAATTACAGCTTGGATCCGGTTTGGCATGCTGAACACTAAGTTTCGGAGGCGGTGTTGGGGAATATTTTCCCATTCTTCTATCAGCGCATGTTTTAGAGCCCTGAGTGTGGCAGGAGGTGGACTGCGCCTTCTGACTAGCCTCCCAAGCTCATCCCAGGCGTGTTCAATCGGGTTGAGATCTGGGCTTCTCGATGGCCAAGCCATCAAGTTGATGCCAACCTCCTGAATGTACTCTTGTACGTGGTGAGCAGTGTGTGGCCGGGCGTTATCATGCATTAGGATGGCTCCATCACCCATATTTATTAAATATGGCCCTGCATACTCGTTGAGGATCTCCGAGGCATATCTTTCACCAGTCAAAGTCCCATTTTCTATTACCACAAGCTCTGTGCGACTCTCTGAAGAGATACCAGCCCATACGTGTACAGAGCCCCCGCCATATTGGACTCTTTCCGAGATACAAGCTTGAATGTATCGCTCACCGGGTCGTCTGTAGACTCTCCGCCGTCCATCTGAAGTGTATAAAGAGAATCGAGACTCATCTGTGAATAAAACTCTAGCCCATTCTTCTTCGCCCCATTGTACGTGTTGACGGGCGTAGCGTAGTCTTGCTACGCGATGCTCTGTCTCAAGTTTGGGGCCATTTGCTGGTCTTAGAGGCTTCAGGTTAGCTTCAGCAAGTCTTCTTCTCACTGTACTCTCACTGATGTAGTCTGTTCGGGTCCGAAGAAGCTGTTGCTGAACCTCAACTGCATTAAGGTGTCGATTTCTTAACACAGTGGAAACAATAAAGCGATCTTCTCGGGTACTTGTGCACCTGGGTCTGCCATTACCTCGTCTCCTTAGATGGTTTCCAGTCTCTTCGTACCTTTGCTTTACTCGCTGAACCGTTCTTAAAGTTACACCCACCCTCCTTGCAGTACGACGCATACTGATGCCCACTTCGAGAAAAGCTAAGATTCTTGCACATTCTTCTGGTGAAAGAGGCATGATTAGTCAAATTTACTCTCTGAAGATACCTATGCTTTTCAATTACAATTGCTTTATCAGCAGCGAATGTGTCAAACACAAAAATCCTAAGTAAGACAACACCTTTCAACAGTTTAAAAAAAGTGTTTTTATTTATTCGTTTTTTTTAAAGTCAAGCATTATAAGTTCTTATAATGCATGAAGTTTTTATTGAATAAGATTAAATTTTCTTTTTAACCTTTTTTGTTTCAAAGGTCTAAGTTTTATAGTTTGGGAGAAATCGCAATTTTAAAACTGTACTACTTATTTTTGACGCCCAGTGTATGATGGCACTAGATATGTTTCTTTTGGCATCAATAGGCACTAGAAAGGCACTATGTATTGGCATACATAGAATACCTAAATTCATTGTTCAAGTTCCGTGGGTCTGCTGGCCTGAGCCACACAGCGATAGCGAGGGTGACCGAGACAGGCCGAGGCGAGCTAGCATCTTCATTCTCGCGCTCGCCCTGTCTCGGAGTGTCTTGGTGCGAGTGTACAGCTGCCATAATGTTACTTCTTCTGAAGAAGCTCCTGTGAGTTAATAAAACTTGAGTATATAAATTAAAACGCAGTGATTACATATTACTTGCTCTCAGTTTTCATAAACCAAGTACCATGTTTCTGAGAAAATGATGAAAATTCTACGATTCAAAATTTATTCAAGAAGCACCTCTCAAGCACTGCACTTATGAGCACCGCCGCGCTCTTAACCCACGGCGCCCACCCTACTTCACCGGTTCAGAAAAAACTAATTTTGTTCAACCGTTCCTTCTTCTATTCATATCGTTTTTTGTTTTAAAACCTGTATGAATGTTTCTGACCTCAGCCGGCGATGCTCAACGGCGAGACGGCGCGGCGCGGTGGCTCGTATAGGAGTCATGGACATTAAACAATATGCAATTGGAATTCTCCTAGACATGACTAAAGCATACGACAAAGTTCAGTATAACATATCGGAATAAACTCTACAATATCGGAATCCGCGGTGTAGCTCATAAATGGTTCACCTCTTATTTATCAACTAACAGAAAACAAATCATAGAAACAGAATATTATAATCACGACTCTATAACAATCCGATCCGACAGCAAAAAACAATTTAATGCATCAATTCCTCAAGGAAGCGTTACAGGTTGCCTTCTTTGTTTCATTTTACTTAAACGATCTTCCAAAAATTATCAAGGGCAAGCGAAAATTAACTAAGTAGGGTTTGCGGAAAGTTTTTTGTTATAGACTTTACGTTTTGTTTTGTTAAGTGGCTTTTGCGGTTAGTTTTTGTTGCTATAGTTATTGTTTTCGTGTGTTTTGTGGAGAAAATTGAACAACAAGCCGGACGCATACGTTTTTAGTTCTCGGGAGTATGGTGCAATGCTCATTTAGGTCCACACACACCCATGGCCACCTAAATCACCAGACTTGTCGCCGCTAGACTTTTTTTGTGGGGTTATGTCAAAGAAATAAGGAGATAAATACGGTACTTTTTTGAATTGCGTGTTTTCGCTAACGTGGGCGAGGCTTTTCAAGTTCATTTTTTTAATTATGAGATGGGTTAACTCTTGATCATAAAGGTCAAAGATGAGGTCGACGACGGAGCGAGTTAACCCAGAAAATGCCTATAAAGGCACTGGTACTCCCACGCTCCGACGGAACACAGCAAGCTGTTTGGCGTCAGACTTCGGTAGGAGTGGTAGCGAACCAGACGGCCCTTTACAGAGCCTACCACACCGCATGAGACCATAGGACGACACCTCAGATACAGAAAAAAATTAAGTATCGTTGCCTGGGATGGATAACACCACCCCATATAGGCGACTAAGGTAACACAAAGAGACCTGCCTCCTAGTAGCAGGTCTCTTTGTGTTACCTTAGTCGCCTATATGGGGTGGTGTTATTCTCAACCGATCACCACACGGCAAAATTCTAATTAGTACCTTATTTTGTGTGCAATAGGAGTTATTTTAAATTGCATGTTTTTGCTAACGTGGGCGAGTCTATTCAAGTTCATTCTAATTAGAACCTTATTTCGTGTGTAGTTAGAGTAACTTTAATATGCGTTAAAGTAACTCTAACGGTACATAAAACTTATTTAATCTATCTAAAAATGGCAGCACCTTTCCATACATTCGGATCGGAAGTTATGACTGACTTGGTCTGCGTAGGTTACAGCCAGTTTCCTCATAACGTCGGAGAACTCTTTGTACTGTTGACAGCGATACACCGACAGTCCTGGCTGTATCGCGCTGACTCCGGCTAGTTTCCAGCATTGTGAGAATTCTGGTGCAATCTTCAGGTGATAATAAATATTGAACACTATCAACATGGTATATATACCCACTTAAATAACAGATTAGAAACAAAAGCAAAAGTAAATGCAGAAATTTGAAAGTTCTATCTTCGAAAGTCTCCCTTTTTAGGGTTCCGTAGTAATCTACGAACCCTTATAGTTTCGCCATGTCCGTCTGTCCGTCTGTCCGCAGGTTTCCTAAGAAACCCTTGGTACTACAGAGCTGAAACTAAGCATGATTATACATATGAATCACGCCGACAGAACTGTAGAGTAAAATCTTGGAAAAAAAAATTTTTTCAGGTGTCTCCCATACACGTGAAAGGGCGATGAATTTTTTTTTCTCGCCAATATCATTGAGTGGGGTGTCATAAGATAGCATTTTAAAAGATAGAAGGGGTTTACTAAGAACGTTTTTCGATTCAGCACTCCGTTTGCGAAATATAAATTTTTAAAGTGAAAATTTTTGTCAAACACAAGTGTCCCCCCCCCTATACCTGCTAAACGGTTGTTTCTAAAAATGTGAAAAAATTCACGTTGGTAGAATATACAACGAAATTTAAAGGAAAGCTATCACACATAAGTTGGTCCTTCAAGTTTGCGAGTAATAGTCGACCAAGTGCCAAACACTGTTGGGATTAATAAGAATGTATTTGAACCATGCTGATACGGAACCCTACAATGCGCGTGGCTCGACACGCTCTTGGCCGGTTTTTCTAATTTGAATTTTTACATAATTTTACAATAAGTATAAAGTTTAACACTTTCATTAAAGTAGTGTTAAACGAGATTTTTTGGATTTTTCAAGTGACCTGGATTTGTTGCTCTCCAGTGTATGTTACGGTGTTTCGTAGAGGGGAGGGATAAGGGCAGGAAGATGATCATGATTTTGAAAATTTCGGGGGGAGGTTAAACCCCCAAACCCCCCCATGGGGCGCGTCCTCTTAATTAGCCTAGGGTGGTCAGTACTCTTGATTAGTCGCAGATTATGCTAGTGAGTTACTTTACTACTATCGTTACGGTATTCCTCGATGACATCTGTCGAATTCGTGACTCATGGTAGCGATTTTAGTTCTTTGAGTGACCGGTAGAGGCGCTGTAAAATTTGCCATAGAAATATTTTACGCCAAAGAGTATGTCACTGTTTTTACACGCCGTCGCTAGCGAGTACGTTTACTTAAAACTCATGGTAGAGGTACAGGTTGGATGGCTGGAGGGGATGATGAGACGGAAGGAGAGGCGGCAATGATGGCAGTTGAGTTTGAGCAAGCGGAGGAGATAGTTGTCTAGACTAAACTAAGTTGTTTGTAAGAAAGTGAGGTTATTTTATGTAGCAAGGTGTTGGTAATAAAGTGAGATTATTCTACAAAGAGAGTTTTACTACATAATATCAGAAGTGGTCAGTGCCCTTACAGTACATTTCATTGCCCTATACATGCATGTGTGCAAAACATCTACTGTTGCTCCTTTTTACTAAAGGCTTAGGTACCTATTTATTGGCTCAAATGATGCCGACGTTAATTTGAATTGGCTATGTAATGAACATCTCTATCTTTCTTAATCTACCTGACCATGTGGTGGTAAAAGTAGTTCTATAAAACATGAGGTTGATAGCAATACGCGGAGTTAACTACCTACTTTAACAATTCTGGAATGATTATGGGCTAACCACGTGGATTACATTAAATTTTGTTACACGTGATCGCGAGTGAGCTGTTGAAAGTTTTGGACGGATAACTTTTCGTAAACAGATATTAATTAACCGTTCCTTCAACGCTGTATAGTATACCTTTTTTGGGTGAATTTTTAAGAATCTCGCTAACATGGCGTAGTTCGTCAGTTTTAAGTTTTTGTAGGACATATCTATATTTTTGATCGTCGGAAGTCTTGAGCGGGTCACCTAAGTAGGTATAGCTTCTTCAAACTGTATGAATCATACCCTCGGCATTTCTTGCCTATACCTGCGAACGGCGGACTGTCATTAGCCATTCTCACGCGTACCTACTTAGCAATCCCTACCTAGATAATTTAGTGTGTACCTACAATGTTGGTCTTAGTGGGCAATCTGATGAGTTTGCTCGATGTATTGTAGGTTTCAGTTCCTCGATGGGTAGCCGCACCGTGCCGAGGGTGCTAACGCGGCTAGCGTCGTCGGAAGCGAAACTGTGCGGCAAGTTTGTACTTGTGAGCAAGCAGTACCGTCCACGAAGAGGCAACTAAGTGAGCGAATAGCCCGGGGCTGAGGTCGTAGGCTACAAGAAATGTGGATGCGTCGTGTTCTCGATGCAGAAGCGTCGTGGGTCACCAATGTGGGAGCATTGTCCCAGCGTTGGAGGATGGTAGGGTCGAGTAGGGGAGAAATAATACGCTTGAGTGTCGTAGGTAGGAAGACTGTCGGACGACTGTGTCTTTATGCGTGTTTTCTGTGTTTTTTGCGGCCGTATTTATATTGTGGCCGCGGCGATTTTATGTAGCTACCCTACAGCTATCACGATGCATGAACCTATATTAGCTACTCATTCCAATTTCATATTCAGAAATGAGGTCAAGGATATTCGAGGTCCTCCTTAGTATCTGAATGAGGTCCACAGGGGTCAAATCGTAGGAAATTACCGTTAAAATAAAGTTCGAGTATGAAAACCTGAGGACAAGGTCAATTTGAGGTCAACATGGTGTGGCTTGTCTCAATGTGGCCCAGCGTCCACGGGGGGGCAAGTTTTGGTTATTTTTGCGATACGACGTATAGTTTTCGAGATACAAGGACTTATAGCTTTTAACGTGTTCAAGGCTTCAAGGCTACCGGTGATTGACCCCCCAACGTTTTACATTTCTCGTAAATAAAAATGTACATTTGGATGTGTGGCCCTTAATCCTAGGATGAAAACTCCGAGAGATTCGCTCAGTGATAGATAAAAGACTTCATATTTATTTGCATATTGAAATCGAATGTGACGCAATAGTTCAAGAATTATTGGCAAAAAAGTATGGTCCACACATCCAAATGCCTGCGATTCTCAGTAATGAAAAGAAGATGAACCGATTGACGGAGCCCCAATTTTATCATTAACATCTACAGTGACTCATAAAAAAATTGGTTCTGGCTATAAATCAACCCAAAAAACCTAATACTTTGAAAAATATTTACATTTATTTTTGGGCCACAGGATTACGTAGGGCCCACTTCATATTTGGAAAACCAGCAGCCATAGATAAAAATTAAGAACGAAACAGGTGGGTTAAGGAGACCTTATGCTTGGAAATTACATCTAGTTTAGAAACAAGGAACCGAACTACGTAGTTTTGGTGATCCTAGCAAAATCGATATGCGTCGTTATGATAAAGATTGTATAACAATATTATAATGTAATTTGTCGGTTTATTGTAAAGATTCAAGATAAAGGCTGTCTACTTAGTTGTGAATTCGGTGAGTGACCCCCTCCAAAATTTCAGGCTGCGACCGCGCCTGCTTAGCACACTCCACCCCGCGCGCCTTTACAGAAATAACTCACAAAAAAGGTGACCTGTAAACTCAGAATACAGAACAACTGTATTCTGAGCCCGTAAAACAGTGGTGCAATGCCTTTCTTCAGGAGTTGAGTACAGTTGTGATTCAGTTACAATAGTGGAATTTTTACTCTTAGATAGCTAATACGATGTACAATAACTTAAAGTAATAAAAAAAACTAGGATAATGTGGTGTTTTACTGAGAAATTTTACATTTTTTGTAAAACATGACGAAAAACAAACCTGATTTCTGTTAGAAATATTTTTTATTTTCAATTGAGGCGGTTGTTTTCCCTCGCTTATAATTTTATGAGAATACTCTTTTTTTTAACGTGATAGTTCATTTAGTTTAAAAGATATACCGTTTTCTTTTTACGGGGGCACAGTAACAAACAAAAATTTTAAAAATGCCATAAAAAATTCATTCTTTTTTAAAAATTTTTTTAGTATTTTTCCCGTCGATAAAATGAAGCATAGTTTCCCTCATTTTAATATGTGCACATAATAAAAACTCGCATTTTAATTTAAAAAAAGTGTTGGTTGTATTTGCGACATTTAAATTTAATTTTATTCTTAAGTGTAGTATGGTTCATTAAAAATATTATTGGAGGCAAATAACAACTTTAAAAATAAATACAAGCCTTCAAAGAGCCCGAAATGAACATAAACATGTTTTTAACTCGACTTTATACTGAACTCTTCATATCTGGAAAACCAGCAGCCCGAGATAAAAATTAAGAACGAAACAGGTGGGTTAAGGAGACCTTATGCTTGGAAATTACATCTAGTTTAGAAACAAGGAACCGAACTACGTAGTTTTGGTGATCCTAGCAAAATCGATATGCGTCGTTATGATAAAGATTGTATAACAATATTATAATGTAATTTGTCGGTTTATTGTAAAGATTCAAGATAAAGGCTGTCTACTTAGTTGTGAATTCGGTGAGTGACCCCCTCCAAAATTTCAGGCTGCGACCGCGCCTGTGGTAAGCAGGGCCTGCTGAGGATTAGTATTTTTCCCGTCGATAAAATGAGGCATAGTTTCCCTAATTTTAATATGTGCACATTATAAATACCACAAATCTATACAAATATTATAAAAATTAGTATAGATTTGTGGTATTTTGTAGTATTTCGAAGGGCTACTGATAAAACACCTTGAAAAAAATTAAAAAATAATGTTAATCTACGATGTGTTCAAATAATCTTTCCTTAATATTATAAATGCGAAAGTAACTCTGTCTGTCTGTCTGTCCGTCTTTCACGCCTAAACTACTGAACCGATTTGGATCAAATTTGGTACAGAGATAGATTAGAGCCTGGGAAAGGACATAGGCTACATTTTATCCCACAGTTGGGCACGATATAACATGTAGTCCACGCGGGTGGAAAGCTAGTTAATAATAAATATTCAACCGTATAAGTTACGTACTCTATGTTAAATTCTCTTTGTGTGTCACTACGTGACATCAAAGAGTAGGTATATAAAAAAACTAGCGTTTTTACCAAAGAGAATATAAACACTAGCGTTTTAGTTTTTATTGTACGTGACATGTTGTTTGCACATCACAAATAGTAATATGTCTACCATAATATTAATGTGTTGCATATTACTTACGATGCTTATGGTGGACACCATGTGAAAACGTATTGCTTTAATACAAGTAGATAGCTTCTATTTGTTATGAGTTGAGCAAGTAGGTACCTATGAATGTACTTAGATAACCACTCGTGTAATATCTCAGTGTAATGCATTGGTGTAATGTTTCTATTGTCATATTATTGTAAAGCTACAAATGTAGTAGTAAGTACCTACTAAAATTTAAAATGAATAAATTAGAGAATTTTAAACCTAATGTAGACGTTAATGACAGTAACCGTATTATAGATGAGGTCATAGGCATTCATAAAATATGTTCTGTACCTTATTTAGACTGTATTAAAAGAACTAGAAGCTTTGAAACTAAAGTTAATTACAACCAGCCACTGGCAGCTGCTGTGCTGGGTATTAATAATGTTACTGAAGATTGTTTTGGAGAAAGAAACCGGGAAACTACCAACACCTGGTCGGATATAGATGCGGAACAATTTTACTTAAAGTCACCCCCAAACAATTATTTAATTCTCGGTAAACCTGGCACAGGTGCGTTTACGTTAGGCGAGGCAATTTCAGAAAAAATTAAATGTGTTCATCTTTGTCCAAAGCACCTTATTTTTGACGAAATCGGACAAAATAGCCAAACAGGAAAATGTCTAGAGTTCAATATGACGCACAATAAAGAAATTAGGTATAATATATTGCTGCCATTGCTAAAAAATAAATTGGAATCACCTGTGGTGAAGCACAGGGGTTATGTTATATCTGGTTTCCCACTCATTAGTTCTGATGAAAAATACATTTGGTTTTTTAAATCAATGTTTTCGGAAGAAGCTGTTTTAGCAGCGGAAGAATGTGTTACAAATATACTAGCTTTGGTTTTTAAAAAGAAAAAAAAGAAGCGAAAGTCTTTGGAGAAATCATATAGTACTAGAGGTGACATCGCAGTAATGGAAGACTATGAGCACTACGAAGAAGAGGAGGAGGAAGACGCAGAGATAGTTGAACAAGAAGCTAATGCTGCTAAATATTTTTTTGATCCTAGCAAAGACATAATATTCAAAAATAGGAATTACTACAACTCAAAAAAATTAGTTATGCTTAATCAACTTAATGAATTATTGAATTTAGACACGAAGCCAGATTTCTATATTTACATTACTTGTCCTGATGCAGATGCGGTCACTAAAAGACTACACAAGTATTTAATACATCGCAACGCTTCATTAATAACTGAAACAATTCCAAGAACAACAAATCAGGAGCTAAGATGGCCCGGTAAATATACAATGAAACCTCCATCAAAGCCTTTTAGGAAATCAGTGTTTCGAAAATATAAAGTTAGACATCCAATTGACTTCCCAGAAAACGCTGCTCAACAAATATATAATTACAGTAGCAATATATTACCCTTTTGGGAAAAAAAATATAAAGATATTGACCCTCGGTTCATTGTAAAAGTGGACGGTCGAATACAATGTCTTGAAGACATGTTAAAACATATCTCGGAAATAACATTATTTCTACCACAATTACAATACAATCTGATACCAGAACCCTTGGATTTAGGACATATTCCTGAAGATTTCCACCAATTTTGGATTCAAGTAGAAGCCCTAAACGAATTTCCAATTGAAAGCGAAGAAACACCTCCTTTTAACTATTACCCGTCTGTATGGTATAATACATGTCCTGTGGAACTGAAAAAGAGGCGCGTAGTAATAGGAAAGCCTGAGTTTGCTTTAAAATTGTTCAGACATGTTTACCTCCTGTCATCATTTGACGCATATGTAGAGTTTTATAAAAATCCACGCCCATATTTAGATATCAAATATTTAGAACCAGTTTGTAGAGTGATTATAACTGGGACTAAATCTTCCGGTAAAACAATGATAGCAGAGTGCTTGTCTTGGATTTTTGAATGTGAAATCATTCACTTTGACAGTATATTTGAAAAACAAAGTAAAAAAAAATTTAAGTCAGTTTCAGAATTAATTTTCTCGGAGATCGTAACGGAAATAGAAGAAAACAGAATTAAAAACTGGAATGATGCAGAAGCACAGCGGGTAAAAGACTTAGAAGTATGGCATGCTTCGGCTTTAAAAAACCTAAAAAAATACATAACATTTCTTTCTGAGTACGAAAATGTAAAGAGAACAATAACAAATATGGTTGATAAACAAAAATTCGAACAAAACTTTGCTAAAGTAAAAGAGCAAGTAATGTTTCTACCTTTTTTAGATAACTTGGAGCAGTGTAAAGAAAGCTTAAATAGTCGTAACGTTATGGAATACTCACCAGCCGAATTGACGGTAGTTCGAGAAAGGCCGGAGTTTCCTGTTTTTGGGGATTCTGATGTAACAGATGCCATATCAAAATACATTCTTGAAAATGATTTGGAGGCAGATATTGATCCTACCCCAAAAGAGGTTATGAAAGTAGTTATAAACAAACTAAAATCCAAAGACAATGCTTCACTGGAAATTAATTCTACATACAGCAAATTCATTATCGATGGGTTTCCACCACAACCCGCGTATTGGACTCTTCTTGCTAACGCGGAATTATTACCCGACTACACAATCACTGTTATGGAAAATAGAAAAATTGACGAGGAACTCTTACAAAATTATATGACAATAGAGAAAGCCCTGAAAAATCACGAAGAAAGATTTGTGGAGTCACAGGATCCGTTAGTTATGATTAAAATGGAAACATCTGGTTTCTTTCCTAAGTATAAAGGTTTTGATCAAACCGTTAGTGATATCATTTGGGAAATTATAGGCTCACTAGTAATTTCGGACGAAGATAAAGAATCTGAAGAAATAGCCAAGATTACCAGTCTTCAAGAATCGGTCACAAAATTTCGAGAAAACTGGGATATTGCAAAATTAACATTAGAAGATAAAAAAAAAGTATACGTTGAAATCGCTTTGGGTTTTAAGTCAGATGTCGAAGTATTGGATGAAGCTTTACTACAGATTCGAAAAGGTTATTTTGTTTCTAGTGAAAGGGTTGTAAATGAGGAAGAAATGGAAGGACAAACCAAACAAAACATGGACATCGACTGGAGTAGCTATAACGATAGTATCTGGTTGGGAGAATTTGGAATATACTGCCCCATCGCTTATTATGATTTTGGCATATTGTGGGAAGGCAAACCAGAGTTTTGCCTCAAATATCGCAATAAATACAATTACTTTTCGAAAGAAGAATGCCTTAAAAGATTTCAAAAAGATGAAACAAAATATGAGGCATATTGCAAACCACACAAGAAAATACCTTCTTGGAAAATCTGTATCATGGGTTGTTCAGGTAGTGGCAGAACTCGACTTTCTAAATTTTTGGCTAAAGAACTAGGGCTGTTGTATATTGATTTCGAGGAAGCTTTAAATAATTATCTAATGCCAAAACATTTTAAAAGGGTTGGTCGCAAATATGAAAATGTGTTTAGGGACCAACCGCTAGATGAATCGTCTGTAGAGGAATTCAGCATAGATGAAGAAAGTGAAAAAGTTTCTATGTTAGATAATGAACTCGACATAAGACTAATGATTTACAATTATTTAGAAGGGAGTATACCGATACCTTCGTCATTAATGCAAAGAGCTTTAAATAAAATTTGGCGTGAGGATCCTTTTGAAAGTACCGGTTTTGTTTTAGATGGTTTTCCTAGAATGCCTAATGATGTTGAAGATATGGTAGACTGCTTTTGTATTCCGGATGTAGTAATCGAATTAAATTGTGACGGGACGACTGCTTTAAAACGTGTTATACCTGAAATGATGCAGGAATGGAAGAGTCAGCTAAAAGAAGTTCAGAAGGAATTAACAACAAAATTGTACAAAGAAAAAGAAATTTGGAACAATGTTGTGACAAAAGAGTTTATTGTAACAACTATTTTAGAGGAGATTCTGTGGGAGTTTATGTCTATCATAAAGCAACGTCATTTTCAACCTGTTGAGCTCTCGTCAGATTTAAATTTGGATGATGTTTCTTCGGGAGAATTTGACTTAGATGAAATGTTATTTAAAATTTATGATAAAATTATAGAAGAATATCCAGAACCAGTCAATTTAATCCAATGGTTAAAACCTAATGAAGCGATTAAAAGAATATGTAATAGAATGGAATATTTGTATGAATCTGAATTCGAAGGTATTAAAAACTTAAAAAGTATGCTGGCAGATCATAGAATCATACGAACCAGTCTCAATGCATCTGAACCATTTGAAAAAGTGTCAAGAAAAGCTCTTTTTGATATTTCGTGGTTGCGAAATAGAAAAATTGGCGTTTTTGAACAAACAGTTATTATACCAGTTGATACAGCAGAACAACTATTAGTGTCAGGTTATTATTTCTTAAGTAAATTTGGTCGTATCAGTCCCGTGTACGTTTGTGAAAATCCAAAAACTACATACAATCCATTTCATATAAGCTTACGTGATGGTACTTTACATCCAATACTACATAGAAATTGTGTTTATTTTGTGCATAAAAAAGAAGCTGTGGAAAAAATTAGAACTGATCCTTTGCGCTATGCTACTAGCGATCTAAATGTGGGTTACATAGAACATCCAATGAGAATGAGTATTATTGGGCCTCCTAAATCGGGAAAAAGTACCCTTACAGCAAGGCTAGCTAAGGAATATGGACTAATGTGCGTATCGCGAGGACAGGTAATTAGAAGAATATTTTTAGATTTCCATTGGAGTAAGTTGGCAGAAAAAATCAACATGACTTTGAGAGATGGAAAAACTGTTGAATATGATGATGTTATCAAAGCAACACAAGTAAATCTTATAGATTACCGTTTTACTCAATATGGGTTCATTCTGGAAGGGTTCCCTGAATATCCTACAGTAGCAGTAGAAATAGGAAAAAGAGGTATTTATCCTATAGTTGTGTTTGATATATCATGTACCGAAGAAAAGCTTATTTCAAACCACCACAATGAAGAACATCTTGATTTACTTAAATATTTACCTCCATATTCGGACAGATTTCTTAGATACAGAATATCAAAATGGCAGGAAACAGCTTACGAAATAAGAGATTTCATAAATCGTGACTTACAAAATTTACACACTATTAACGGGAATCAGGTAAGATGGAAAATATTTAGAGATGTCAAAAAATATTTAGAAAATGTAATGGCTCAAATTCATTATTTCATATCTAATGTGAAAAAGGATATTGTAATACCAGCCTGGGTGATGGCTGTTGATAACAAAACTTTCATGAACAAATGTTCTGGGTTTAAAAATTTTTGCCCTGTATGCTTATCAAAAAAATTTATAAAACACAGTAATGAACCAGTCGACAAAAAAGGAGTAGTTCAGTATCAGGGATTGTTTTACTGGGTGTGCTCTGAACACATGACCCAACTTCAGAAAAATCCTAAGAAATATTTATTTCATTCTGAAAATGTTACATTTCCACCAATTCCTGCTAGACTAAACCGTTACGACCCATCGATGGTATATGAAAATGGAGTTTGCATAGTAACCTATGCCGAAAAACTGCCTAATCAAGTAATGATTAAAGGACTTGAAAAATATGTAGCGATGTACGAACACAGAGTTTATTTGTTTTGTGGTGAACGATGTCTCCGAAAGTTTTTGGCAAGACCACATCTGTATTACGACATAACAGTTTTTAAAGAAAGTGCAAAGTTCCCAAAAATACTATTAAAAACAACTCCCGACATCGGATATTTAGAACAAACAGTAGCGGAGTTACTGACTCAAGCGTGTTGTATAGTTAACTGTATTAGACCCAAGTATCCTGGATTGGATGTAAAGGTATCGGCTCTTCTCTTCATTGGTTTGTTTTTAAAAATGAAAAATTCACGCTTGGATGAAAATACGTTAAAAATGTACAGAAGAGCTTACGACGTATACGAAGCTAGATCCAAGTACATTCTAAACCTTACTTCCCGTATGAGAGAGATGGATAATCCTTTCGTTTCTTACCCAAAATGTTGTAAAATTGTGCTAGATAAAGATGCAATTGTATATAAGTTAGACAAGGAAAGACAAAAAGTAATGAGAGCGAAGCCAAAAGACAAAGCAAACCAAGAACAATCTGACCTACATAACAGAATACCAAGCAAGCAACCGTCAGTTCTAATGAAGACATCTTCTGATGTTTTACCAACATTCGCTGGTTCTCTGATTAGTTTCGCCGAGAAGACTGATGACGAAGGGGATTTAATTTAAAAAAATATTGTATTGTTTTATCTGTAATACATAGTTTATTATTCTAGTTAACAAGGGTCTTTCATTTAATAGGACAGAGGATATGAATAATATTACCCGGATAAGTATTATTCGTTATTTAGTAGAAGCTAGACGATCATGCGGCATGACATGCTTTTATGCTGTTATGCATGTATCAAGGTTTTTTGTATTGATTGACGTGCATGACATGCTGACATTTGATTGACAAATCTTTGTCATGCAAGCCACGATTGTCATGCAGCATGATCATCTAGAGATCGGCAGTCATGCAACTGCTGTTTGTTTCGAAATGGCGTCTGTGTTGGATTGGAAGTAGTAGTGAAGGACGACGGCGCACCAGAGCTCTCTGGTTCTGGTGACGACGACAACTCGCCCGATATAGGGTGACTTTAAATTAGTTAGCAAAACTTTAAGGGGTGGTTCTACGCATGAAACTGAACAACTTTCATTAAAAATGTGTAGACTTCCCATACAAAGAAAATCAGCTAATAGCACAAGTGTGGAGAGGCAAAGAGAATCGAACATATTTTTATGAAGCCTGGTATACCTTGAGGTGATCACCCGAAGGAGCCCCACTATGGAGAAATCAAATGTTGGCGGTCACAAATGAAACTTGCGGCAATTGATAGAAAAAAATATTACAAAACGAAAGTGATGATTGAAAAAATGTCGAAAGTTGTATACTTTCTGAGATACAGAGCTTTGAAAATGGAAAAATATCAACTAACAAAAATATTATTTTAAGTCTTTACCTTCCTTACAGCTTTAAATAACTCTATCGTACTTGTTTGAGCATGGAAAAGCATTTTTTTTAACTTTTATTATCATGTTTAAGTAAGTACATTCAAGAGCACGCTAAGCTTGACACTTTGAATCTTATCCTATATTAGATATTTGAGAATGAAAAAGTATTTTAAAAGTAATAATGTGTTTATTAGATAAGTAGGTACTGTAGAGAGGTCGTTATCCGTCTTCTTGAAAAGCCTTTTGATAGGTATTTTGTAATTAAAACTAATTGGTTTCATTTTGACGGTCCATGCTGGTATCTTGACTCAGTCTTCTCGTAGCTTCACTTTAGAATAATTCTTTCCTATAATAAATAAATAAAAGTAATTCCCTCTTTACCCTTTTTTATCCTCCCGACTAGGGAATCTAATCCCGCATCAAAATCGTGATCCGGCTTGCCTCCCGCGGATCCCGCGGAATTTGCGTGATTGAGATTTTTTTGAATATTTTCTGTTTTAAGTTGTATCGTACCGTTTCACATAACAACATTAGGGAACATTCATGTATTTTTTAAAATCTTTTTATTAAATAACTTACATCGCTAAATAATCGTTAAAAAAAGCTAACCGAAACGAGAACTTTTTAAACGGACACCATTTGGCGCGCTTAGCTTGACGTCACAGTTTATGACTTTTATGTGGATTTTGGTTTAATTTCACTGTTTTTAATATATTTCGACTAAAGTTTCAACTAATTCATCATGGAAAAACATTCTCCATCTATAAAACTGTCAAAAAAACAAACAAGTAAGTATTAGTTAATTTGAGTAATTTTGTTGTCATTTTTTTTATTTATTATAAGATGGGTTAACTCTTGACCTCAATCTTGACCATAAATGTCAAAGATGAGGGTGACGATGAAGCGAGTTAACCCAGAAAATGCATATAAAGGCACTGGTACTCCCACGCACCGACGGAACACAGCAAGCTGTTTGACGTCATACTTATTCACTCTTACCAATAGCAACGTGTTTCGGATATTTGAATTTTCCCCGGTTTTTCTAATTTCTGACTCAAAAATAATTTATAATCAAAAATATTCAAATAGACATAATAGTGAAGTGCTAAAGATTATTTTAAAATAAAACCGGCCAAATGCATGTCGGACTCGCACACGAAGGGTTCCGCACCATTACCTATAAAACCGGCCAAGTGCGAGTCGGACTCTATAAAACCCATTATCTCTATAAAAGCGGCAAAAAAATTACGTTTGTTGTATGGGGGGCTCCCATAAATATTTAATTCATTCTACTTTTTAGTATTTGTTGTTATAGCAGCAACTGAAATACATCATAATTATGTGAAAATTTCAACTGTCTAACTATCATGGTTCATGAGATACAGCTCGGACAGGCTTATCGATAAAAACGATCAAAAAGTCACGTTTTTTGTAAAGGAGCCCCCTTAAATATTTATTTTATTCTGGTTTTTAGTATTTGTTGTTATAGGACCAATAGAAAAACATTATCTGCGATCATTTCAACTGTCGAACTATCACGGTTCATGAGATACAGCCTGGTGACAGACGGACGGACGGACAGCCAAAGGGACAAACGGGACCCTTAGTAATAGGGTCCCGTTTTTCCCTTTGGGTACGGAACCCTCAAAAAATTTTGAATTAACCTCGCGCGAAGGTAAACCCCCGTACCGTTCGTTGGGGAATTCCCTAACTAATCATTGATTACTTGAACTGATATTGATTACGTTCTTTCACACAATACATTAGTGCGGCGGCAAATTGAATGTTTTCGTTAAGATTGTTCTCTGAGTGATAAAAGCATGTAATTTTTATCATGCTTAGGGGATACCATAGTGATTCTTTTAAGATGTGGAGGCAAGCTATGAATGTATGAATGCAGCTTTTTAAATATATTTTTAACCGACTTCAAAAAAAGGAGGAGGTTCTCAATTCGGGTGAATTTTATTTATTTATTTTTTAAATCTAAATTTCAGTACATTTGTAAAGTTATGTAATTTTGTGTTTTTGTAATTTTGTCGTTAATGTAATTTTGTGTTTTTAACTACTGACATAGCAAATATAGTAAATAACGCGGCCGTTGGGCCAGCTCAGATGTTTTGTACTCAGCATCGTATTAGTTTAAGCTTAGTGGTCACAGTTTAGTTGTGTGGTAAGGGGTCGCAGTAAGGGGTGGTTGGAGGCGACTATCAGAACCTCAGATGAGACGAGTTGGTGCCGTCCATCTCGTCTCGGAATCTCAGTTTATTGCATGTTTCAGCGATCAATGTACGGGTGGTAATCGCAGAATTACAAATTAAATAAAGAAGACGAGTTTTAAAATATAACTGGGTTTAATAATAAAATAATATTTTTACCAAAAAAAATTCGACACTGGGACCAAAGGGGGTGACACAAAAATAACATACTTAATTTAAAACATAAACTTTACAATAGGGTAGAGCAAGGTGTTCAACCGCCTTGTTTCCGTTTATCCCGGTCATAAAATGGCTTCGGGTCCAGCCTTTAATGGGTTGACGTAAAATCACTGAAACTACAAAATTCCAAAAAGGACCAGGATACCTAAAAGGCCACAATTCACGAAAGGACACCAAAAAGGAAGAAAAAAAAATATTCACCCGAATTGAGAACCTCCTCCTTTTTTTGAAGTCGGTTAATTAAAATATATGAGTATTTTAGTATAGTAAGAATGTCAAGCTAGTGTAACCTATACAAGAAGGATATTCTCCCCTTGCAGGTCGTGAAGTAATCTCCCCAGGTCAGGTGATAACCAGATTTGATTTAAACCACAAGACCCAGTATTCTCTAACTGTTGCAAGAACAGCCTGATAGTGTATTTGTCTGAGCGTGAAGTAGATGCTGTATAAAGTGTAATGTATAGCGTAGGTAAGGTAAGATCGCAAGCAGAAATGCTGCAACGTGACCAGCCGCCCTCAGACCTTCCTCATGCCTTATAGTTTAATCGTTCAGCAGTGAACTCAGGCTAACCAATAATGAGGTTTCCTAATCTTAGGTAACTTTAAAAAAATTATGCAGAAAAAGTGTTACTTCTTTTCTGGTTTGGTGCCATTTATAACAATTACAATAAAATTATCTAATCCACTAGCTACAGGTAACGGTCATCTCCGGTAAGTATACCTGCATGAGATATAGCTGAACTACTCTTTTATGATTTCTTTTGTGATGTCTTTTGTGAAAAAAATATGCTTGTTCATTACTTCTGTCATTTCTGACCTCATATACATAGAAATATATCCATATTCATGTAAATTGTAACTTTAAAATAGCAAAATATGTTTAAAACTTTGAACTCGATTTTCTCAAATCGACCTTTAAAAAGATATGTACCTACATGAGTTGTGCGTAACACGGCAGAGATGACGAAACAAAGGAAGATTCGACGGGATTTTTTAGAGGACAGACGCAATAATTTTGGTAATGTATTTAACTCTAAAAATATAAGTTTCTACAAAATTGACGCCTATATCCTTTATCAAGACGATCGCCAGTCTCGAAAAAACTACCATGCTTGTCAGTCACAAGATTGAGACAGGTAATTTCTGGCGCGATGACGAGCCTGCTCTCCCTGACAGACCTTCTACTGACAAGACCTCACCCTGGCATACCATTTTCTCGCTTCCTGTATAAGCGATTATTTGGATACTATCCCTTTTTATACCCTTCCATGTTCGTATCTGGAATGGTTGGTATTGATACATGGAATTCAGACGCAAATGCGCGCTCCTTGTCCACTACTACCTTCTTTTAAATGAAATTAAACGAAATTAACGACCCTGACAGCCTCGCTCGCTGCCAACTCGTGGTCCCCAACCTAAAACGCCGCCGCCCGCGCGCACCAGCACCGCGCAGCACGCGCCCACCGCAAGCGCTATCTCGCTACTCAATGTCTTGATTGCTGAACGTCAAAATGTTGACATATTCTTTAATAATCACATGAAATTTATACAGCATGTTAAATCATTTTTAAATGTATTATAGTTATAAGATAAATTGTATTCGAATATGCTTTTATGTAATTTACTAGCCTGCTGCGCGCTTTGGCATGACTGTAAGCTTAGGAGGCACTTGAATAAAATAAAAATAAATTCCTTGATACATACACCTCTCCATGATATATCTCCTCCTGACAGCTCTTTGACAGCACATAAGAGGTTTGATTCCCCCCATGAAAAAAGAAGCAGATGCAAGAAGTTGCCGATTTATACCGCCTCAAGACTAGAAAAAAAAGAACATCCGTTCATACACATAGAGATAATACGAGGTGAAAGGAATAGATTGAACCCTCTCCGACAAGTGAAGCCATGCAGCCTTACGGAGCCATGAGCAACTTCATTGATGCGAAGCCAACACGAATGAGACAAAATCAACGACACCAGACGTCACCGACATGTTAAGAGTGGTCTGGACTTGGACTCTAACGACGACCAGTGATAATGCTATGCAAGTTGGATGTCCGCTCCGAACTTTGAGTAGGTATTGGTTTCCAATACTGAAGGGGAGGATGTTGCGGTTTCCTTCATGCATAGCTATAGTTTTTGCCTAAGACTTATGACAGATGACGAAAGAAAGGACGATTCGACGGGACAGTTTAGAGGACGAACGCAATAATTTTGGTAATTTGCATTTAATTGTAGAAATATACGTTTCATAAACAAAATTCACGCCTATATCCTTTGTTGGGACGTAACAGGTATTCTAATAAATAAAATAAATAAAAAACTCAGCTTCAAATTGTTAATATTTAAGTTTTTGTTCCTTTTTACCTAACTAGTAGCATTGTACCTATTTCTTTCAACATTGCCTATCTATTTCGACTAGCTAGCTAGGTTAGGCTAGGGCGCCGGGACAAAATTCTGAACTTGTAAGTGCGCCGCGGTCTGAAAAACTTTGGGAACCTCGATCTAATCTAAACTTAATTTACCTATTTATCATATTGCCCGGTCATTATTATATTGGTACGTGACAATTGGGCAATTTGATAATAAAGCTAAGTTTGACGCCGTGTGGGGACGGAAGCGGTGCGTGGAAGGAATTGCCCTCGTTGCAATTTTAAAAAGTTTTCTTTTTTTTTTCACAGCTGCCATCTTAGATTTTAAAAATGGATGTCATTTTTGGAATAAGCACCCCAGAAAATCTACTAAACGACATCCATGACGGATTTTTACAAAAAATGCATGTCCGCCATCTTGGGTTTCAAAATGGATGTCGTATACAAAATCCATGAGAGTTTTTTCAAAAATGTAAACGTGCCAGCTTAGATATCAAAATGGACGACATTTTCGGAATCAGCATCCCCGAAAACCTATTAAATGATACCCATGTCGGTATGCCCGAAAATTTCATATCCGCCATCTTGAATTTTTGGTGGGGGGAATCGAGACGGTCCGGGGTTCGCCCTTCCCGTCACGGTTCTCCCAACTAAAATCCAAGATGGCGGACATGAAATTTTCAGAAGGCAGTCGGCGAGTAAGACGCTTGCTGAAGCTTCGGGCTTCGCCCTACGCGAAGTTCGGCCTTCGGCTTCGCCCTATACGCAGGTCGCCTCGGCCTACGGCCTCGCCCAACCTTTAGAATCTAAACTTGTATGGCGGCCATCTTGAATTGGGTGGGGGGGGGGGGACGCTCCGGTCTTCGCCCTACGCGGAGTTTGGCCTTCGGCCTCACCCTAAACGCAGCTCGCCTCACCTAAAGGCCTCGCCTTTTACCTTGCTAATTTATCCAAATAGTGACTCTGATTAATTTAAATTGTTTAACATTTAGTTTATTTTAAGTTAAATTACTATAATAAAAAAAAATTATTTAATGTATTATGTTTGTATTACTCTGCCCAAAGGTGATGGACATTATGTGTAATGCCCAGTCAATTTGATTATTTGAATAATTATTATCAAATGTCCCTCTCATATTGGGCATCTTTCATAAGGGGCCGTCCACATATTACGTCACGCAAAATTTCGACTTTTTAAACCCCCTATGTCACGCTTTTTTGGTATCCTTTTAACATGTACTGTCGCGTTTGGTAAGACTCCCCCCTCCCCCATACGCTGTGACGTAATATGTGGATGAACCCTAATGCCCGGTCTTTATGAAAAATTCCCAATTTATTGCTTGGTCCATAACATATAGAATGTCTGTTTGACCGTGATATGTAGTCTTCACCGAGATGGGACTACGTTTCACAGACGGCTGGTCGGAGTGCTGTCAAGTATTGATTTAAAAAGTTAAAATTGAATTTCAAAATATTCGCGAATACAAAAAAAAGAGATGACAGCAATCCGGGACCAGGGGGCCATTCGCTTTAGAGTCATCGGGAGGTGTTGATGGTGCGCACAAGCGCTACGTTATGTATTAATCTGTGTATTCGTTGAAGTATGTCGCGTTAAAGTGATTATACCTATGTACACCTGTTTTACGGACTTTGATTGTTGTACGCCCCTAAACATAGCGTAGCTACAGTACACAAAATGTTCAATATTCATTCATGATTCATTCTAATAAGCCCAGTCACGCAATATCTACTGTAAGCTACTGAGACTGAGAATTAAGGCTTTGGTATCCTATAAGTAAGACGAAAGGACTACTTGACTCCCCCCCCCCCTGTTATGTCATCATGCGTTACCTCTGAACTCTGAAGTAACAATACACCAAAGATCATTAGGCACTTAAGTATGAAATTCTGTATCTTAGAAAAAATATATTCGTGAGGTTTATTTCAACTTGATCAATATATCTACAGGTGCCATCGTACTAAAAAAACATACCCAGAGTCTACAGAAAAAAAATTGTGTAGGAGTATTTAGATAAATTGTTCATGATGGAAAATATAAAATTCTGAATTTGTAAATCAGGATTTATTTATTAACGAGATTTATTCTATTTCATTAATAAGTATAAAAACTAAAAAAAAAAAATGATGGAAAAAATAAAATTCTGTATTTGTAAAAAAAATATTTATTTATTTAAGTATTTATGAGATTTATTCTATTTCATTAATAAGTATAAAAATTACCTAAATAAAATTTTATGATTTTGTTCTTTGAAATAAATATCTTCAACTTTTAAATCACTTGTGATATTTTATTCCCATTTAAAAAAAATATTTAGTTAAAATGAAAAGTAGGATATACCTTATTAATTTTAAAGTAATTTTGTTTCTGTAGGCAAAACATTCACTAATTAGGTCAGATTGTGCCCAATAACCTTTTAAATCAATCGGACCCGTGAAAGTTGAAGAAATCCCCCCTCACAATGGGGGATTTCTCGAGAAAATAAAAATATTTATAATAATAAAATCTTTTACTCGGGTAAATAGTCGTTATTACACATACAGAAAAACTATTTTCAAAAATATACATTGTTTTGTTTCACGAAACGGACTATCAACAGACTCACCCCGCACTGAAAATTAAAATAATCAGACCAAATAATTCGTGTAGTTTTTTTTGATAGTTTGCACAGTTATTCTTTGAGATTTTCAGGAGAACATACTAAGGCCCGTACTACAGAAGGAGACTCAAGTCTTGATTTATTCTTAAGTATTGACTGTCTCTTTCTCTCACATTCTTAAGTATTGACTGTCTCTTTCTCTCACTATCAAAATGTCAAAGACGACTGCTACTTAAGTATAGATCAGAGTTCTGTAATATGGACCTAAAAGTCCCCTAGGATAAAGGACGAACCGGTGGTGGTGGTGGGATAGGGGGAGAGGATCATTTGCCTGAAGGGAAGTGTCGTAGATATGAGAACAAGACGATTCTTCTATGTGACTTTTTCATCAACTATTTATTCTGTTTAACCGATTTTAAAAAACATCGATAAATACCATCTTAACCAAAAAGGTTCTCAATTCCAATGTTTGTCTGTTTATTCATGTAAATAGATCACGAGAATAGTCTTTTCTCACAATGCAGCCCGTTTTCCAAGTCCAAATAGAAATGTTATTTACAGAAAATAGGTACAAAGTCACGAAGTAAATGTATAGTCACTTCAAAGATATCTACTACTACATAAATAAAAAAACAGTATTTTATTTCTTCATTTTTTAATTAGTATTGATATTTGTTGCTAACAAATTAAGCTCCATTTATTTGATATTTGTTGCTAACAAATGTTACTTTAAATACTACCTACCTATTATACTCTACGCCTAAATGTATATTTTCACCTCTCCAGCTAGAAAAGACAGCTTTTGCTTGTCAAAATCAGGTAGCAAAATCGTTCTTTGCTGTGAGCATTTTTTGAGCGAGAGACAAAGTGATTTGAATTTGGAACAATAACTTTTAAATGGCTTGGGATTAGACGCTATTTTTTTAAATGGCTTGGCGCGGTGATATGTTCTGAAACTGATTTAGGTTTATCAAATCACGAAATTTTATATTATTTACTGAAATCAAAATCACAAAAATGTGTTAAATATTAATCGTTATATAACATAAAATCTAATAATCAATGTTGTTTTCTAAAAATATATTTTTAATTTTGTAAAAATGTTACGAAGTGCAATTTCTGAACGCCAACTTTAATCCTGGCTACTTTTAAAAAAATACACAGCTATTTGTCAATTAATCTTCATGAAGTATGTAATCACTGTTAATATTTTCTCGCTGTAGAGGTGAAAAGTTGTATGTTTAACACGAGAGCAAGTTTTTTTATTGCACTCGGATAGCAAAAAACAACTTGCTTTCTTGTTGAACAAATATCTATTTCCAAAGGGGCTTACTTAATCCACCTGTACAATTTTATATTTCTCTATCCTTTAATTAGTAGGTATACTTATTGCTAAAAAATTAAGCTCGATTAAGTTACTTTTTTTACAATGCAGTTGCTCGGAAATGGCCCCGTAACACGGCCACGTAGTGTACGTTTACGTACCCCATAAAACACATGTCATGTTATGTAATTTTGAAATGAGAAGAAGATTTTGAAAATAAAAAAATTGTTTGAACTAATGAGCTAATGAACCATTTTTCATATATCAAAAGTCAACTTCAGTGGCTATTCTGTGATCCAGTAAAGTTATTTTTTTTATTAAATGATGTATAAAAAGTAAGCAAAAAGTGAATAAAATGCTGACAAACAAAAATGTATGACGCAATAAAGAGTAGCTGATTTGATAATTCAGTGACCCTTTTGACAAGTGAGACTATTACCTTTTTACGTGGTATTTATCTTATTTTTTCTATGTCTATGCTTTTTACGCTTTATAGAATGACAGCAAATAGTTTTTACGCCTGATAAAATAATTATTTCTGGCGAAAATCTTGATTTTCAGTGAAACAAAATATAAAAGCAAATTATTTATTTTACTTTTTCAATAAAACAAATTAGATTTTTAACAAATAATTGAACTATTTAATGATTTCTGTAGGCGCAATTGGCATTTTATTTGTTTAGCCTTTGCCTCATACTTGTGGAAAAATATTTTGCTCGCCATTGTTTTTCCCGCCATTTGAAATTATTTGTTTAACAAAATCAGTTTTGTATTATGAAATGGTAATTCCTTAAAGTTTTGTGTTTAATCGTAAAATATTAGTGCACATTGTTCAATTGTAACACGTTTTCAGTGAATTTTGATTGGAAATAACATCTTTTAAGAACTTTGGATGTCATAATATGATGTAAGTTTTTGACAACATTTTTTTAGTTTCGTTTCCGCGGCCTGAATTGTAAAACGTTGAACAATATACGTGCCTTAAGTAATGTGTAACTGAAGCCCTATAAAACACTCGCTTCGCTCGTGTTTCAAATGGGCTCACGTTACACATTACTTACAAAACGTATCGTTAATAACTTTAAGACCTTACCTAACTACTCTACGCCTAAATTTATGTTTTCCAAAGGGGCTTACGTAACCCACCTGTACAATTTTAAAGGACTTATTAAAGTTTTTCCTTGAACTTAACTTTATTTTAAGCGTACAAGCCAGCTACGACAACAGACTATGGGACATTCCTATAGCTTGACTGGATTATATATTTTTGGACAGAGTTAAAAATGAACTCTTAATGTAGTCAGTTCCATAGGTGGAAAATTATTTTCATTTAATATCTTTACAGGTACGCCTTTATCAGTGCCACATAAATTAGTCTGGTACACCGATTTTACACCATGCAGCAATTTTTCCAATAAAAATGCGTTGTCTCCGCTACAGTGGAACTGAACATCGTAGTCGATTTCACAAGACATACTTTGTCGATGTAGTATCATCAAAGCTGTTTTTGGTAATTGCTTAGTTACTTCTCCTTTATTAAAAATAACTCTAAAATTGAGTAAAGTAATATCACACGGAAATGAAGATTTCACTAATGGTAGAAATGCAAAGTAACACAGATTGGTTTTGTTTTTATCAATCAAAAATAGATCTAATGGATAACTTAAATAATTAGCCAACTGAATAGCTGACAGACTAGGTAGCTGTAAATTATATCTTTGAGAAAAAAGATAATTTGAGTTGGTTGAAAAATTTTCTAATAACAACAAATATCGATGTGTAGTTGCAGTACTGTCTGCTAAGCCTTCGTTAGTTCCTCTGCCGTCATTGTATAGAACTCTCCTATCTAACATGATGATGAGCTGGCCTTCTTGTAGAGCGCTCACACCCTGAGCGTGGTCGGTGATGACAGTAGCACGTCTTTTATGGTCTTGAATGTAGCTCATTGTTGTCATTGCGTACATGTTTGATTCGATTCTTCTGCTTACATTTAAAATTCGACCCGTGTATTGAAAACCATTATTATCAGTAAATATTTGTGGCGGATTACCATTTCCTATGTCCGTTTCTATGGACATAAACATCTCAAGTTGTTTGTGTTTAGGAGACACCTCATAATCTACTTTACTCTCAAGGTGAATTGCGTTAGCCAACGGGCTGTTAAGTAAATTATAAATCTTAACCATACTTTGCAAAAGACGACCAAAAACCGATGTTAATTCTGTGGACACCTGACCAGAAATTATTATTGTGATTTTCGCCTTTACGCCTATTCGGTACGGCATTAATAAGTCGCGGAGGGGTTTAGTGATATTGGTATTGAATAAAAACATGCCTGAATTAATATGCGAGCTTCTAAAAGCACCGTAATCAATTATAACGCTTTTTTCAATGCCGGTTACTTTTTCTATTACTTGTTTTAAAAAGCCGGTTCTTTCGTCGACAATAAGTCGTTGTCTGTAACTCTCCAAGATTATGTCACCCGGTTCAACAGCGTGAATAGCGAAGGGAAAGGCTGCCACATCTTCATGTACATCCTCGACGATGCACGCCGCACAGTAAATGTTCGCTGCGTTTTGTTTACCTCTAATACTTGACTTAACCATATACAACTCTAACGTCAGCGGAGGAATAATTATAGCGAATGTTATTTTAAAGAAACGTCTAGATATTTTAATAAAATTGTCGGAAGTATATTTCCAGACTGGATTTATTTGAATTGTTACTTCTTTTTTATTGTAATCTAAAATTATCACGTTTGGGTTTCTAGTCGACAATTCTATCACTTCTGTCCTTTCATGGTTTAGAGGGTTGAATACGTACACCTGATCTCCAGATTCAACTGGTCGGTGCAGTGATATAACTTCGCCCCCTCTGTACACATACTTGTGAAAGTAAGGGCTATTGATGATCTTACCCGGTTTTACACTAAGTAAACTCGCTGCTACTTCTTGAATATACCAACAATTTTTAAGTGCCACCTCAATTTGTTTAAGAGTATATCTAAGGACATTCGCAGTTAACGTTCCACTGACTACGTTGCGGTCTTGAAGACGAGCGAAAAATTCTCTGATTCTGATTAGCAGTTCAAATATGTTTGAAGTATCGAAGTTTTTGAACGCAAGTGAACTTAAAGCAAAAGACACTAAAATCTCTGTACTTCGTAAAGTCGATTGCAATTCTCTTAGCAAAATTTTAAATAAAGGTCTAGAAGTGAAATAGCCAGACCAGTAAGCAGGTCTTCCGTCATTCAAATCAGCGAAATTAATGAAGTCTCCTCTCACGGTTGGATAAGACTTATGTTTAGTATAGATAGCATCAAAATAATCTTTGGCAACACCAAATTTAATAGTAGCTTTGTAAATGTCACGATTTGCGTTTACGAAATCGGCAATCTTTTGATAATTATTATATTGGTAATCAAAATCTGACTGCCTCTCATAGTGATAAGCACCACCCAAAGGCGCAATAATTACATTATGCAGTGACAGAGTGCCGGCCTTTGAATATTGTTCTAATAACAGCTCAGATTTCTCTTTGATGTTATAGGAATTAATATCAACAATATTATTAGATTTCACGAAGTTGTATTGATTAACACAAATCGTTTCATTTGGCCCGCAAGCTTTAAATCCAGCCGAATTGAATTGTAAAAAATGAGTCAGTGTTGAATATTTTGGTAATCGATCAACTCCTATTTTTTCCAGAACAGTGTTCAATTTTGATGTTGCAGAATTGTCACTTTTCCAGCTTTGCAGCCAAATGAAGTCACTGTACTGAAATTCAGCAAGAAACTCTTCCCAGGCGTAGTGAAGATTTGTAACTACTATGTTTGTGATACCACACGCAGCCAAGAGGTAGGCGAGAGTTGGACTATGGGTGACACTATTCGTGAGCCATGCTGTTTGTGGCACATAGTTTAAATTATTTTTGAGCCATTCGTGACCTGGGTGAAGAGAAAACACATTTTACTATTCCAGCTAACAATCAGAATCATATTCTCACTATTGATGAGAAACAAGATAAAAATAGATATTTAATGATAATTTATATGGCATATTGGGTATAATGTCAATTCCTAGCAAAGTTATTGGTCAAATCAATTCGTCGTTGTTATCGGCATCAGCCCATTTACGTCCCCGCTCCGCCAAGGGGTATAGGCATCTATTTGAAACAGAACCTTAATTTTTTTTTATAATTACCCTCAATGAGCTGATGCACGAGTCCGAAAATATGTGTCGTAGCCTCATCTGTGTTTACCCACGCTCCCGTAGTAATTTCAAGGCGTCCTAATTTCAACAATCTTCGGAAAACCTGGACAACGAAAAACAAACACGTATTCAAATAAACAGATTGTGCGAAAGTTATAACAGTTGAAGACTCATAAATTCATAATGATAAACAAAACATAAACTTGTTGATGTGAATTGGAAAAAACCTAAGTAGGTATAACAGTGGTTACGAAGTTTTGTGTAAACTTGCTTCTCTAAATCCTAATTGAACCGAGAAAAAATTCTTGCAGCCTGGTTTTTTAGGGTAGCTCGTACATCAAAGTCAAAATAAACACAGGAAGGTCACCGTTTCGGGTAAATTATTATATTAGGACTTTAGTCAAAATCAAAATTGACAAACTTTTACAAAATAACCATTTCGGAAACTCGCAAAGAAAATTTTTGGAAAATGGCGCCAACCGTAAAATAATAAAAGCAGAGACTATGGCAGTGCACGTCATACAGCCAACTTTTTATATTTATAAATTTGATTTGGCCGATACTAATGTTAATTTCAATATCAGATTTAAAAGTAATTTATTATTTAAAATAACTCTGAAATCTGATATTGAAACAAATTAGTAGATTTTTTTAGAAATATTTGCATGAATCATAAAAACTTCTATGAATATTTTTTGTAAAAACTTCGTGGTTGTTTAATTTTTTTTATAGACATTATTTTGACAGTTGGGCAAGAAAACGCACGAGTTCGGGAAAGGTAAAGAAAAAGCTCGAGTATGCAATAGCCCACATCCCAAACGCTATACGCAATTGAGCAACTGTATTAAAAAAATCTTTCACCATTAGAAAGCTACATTATGCCCGATGGACATAGGCTACATAACTTTTCAGAATTCCCACGGGAACGAAGTCCCGGGCGGAATGCTAGTTTTATTATAAAACTCTATCTAAGCAGGACGTATTCGAGTTCGCGAGAGCGAGATTTTCGACTAGTACAAAATCCAACCATAAATATACCCAAGCACACAAGAATTACATCTTTACTTATCTATATCTATACATATTATAAAGAGGAAAGATTTGATTGTTTGTTTGTTTGTTTGTTTGTTTGCATCGAATAGACTCTGAAACTACTGGACCGATTTGAAAAATTCTTTCACCATTAGAATCCTACATTATCCGGGATGGACATAGAGGTACATGATTTTCCCGAATTCCCAAGGGAACGAAGTCCCGCGCGGGTAGCTAGTATGTTATAAAGAGGAAAAATTTGATTATTTGTTTGCATTGAATAGGCTTCGAAACTACTGGACCGATTTGAAAAATTCTTTCACCTTAGAAAGCTACATCAGTCCCTATGGACTTCATTCCCAACTTCCCAAGGGAATGAAGTCCCGGGCGGAATGCTAGTAATTAATGTGTATTCTTTTGTTCTTTAGCTAATTAAATCGCCCTACAGAGGTACATTTCTAGAAATGCATGAAAACTTACCGATCGACTTTTTGGTGCAGTTGTTTTCCACCATTGACTCAGATGTGAAACCTCATGCCAGCTAAATGTTAGATTTTCATAAAACTGGAGCTTCTTCACTATATTCGATATAATTCTATGTACGGTATCGTTATGATAACGATTAAAGGTATTTTTCCAAACGCTGTCAACATGTGTTCGTGGTATCAATATCACCTGCAGAAAATAAGTAATTAAAAGAAACGCTGCCCGCGCAAAGGCTTACCTAATAGAAAGCGAAATTAAATTAACTTTAGCAGGACGAATGACTTAGAGTCACCCGTTATACCTACACCCAAACTTGAAAGTACGTCGAAAAGGAAGCAACGTCGATTACGTCGCGTCGTTTAAAAAGCATCTCGCTTCATCAGCCCATATACGTCCCCACTGCTGGGGCTGGGGCCTCCCTCAATAACATGAGGGGTAAATGCCATACTCACCACGCTTGGCAGACGGGTTGGCGAGGGTTTTGATATAATTGCAGAGTTTTCCTTCTCTGTGTGCAGATGAACTTGCTTGCATATTTACCTTAGTCGCCTTGTACGACACCTCGGTAAGAAAGAGTCCTATTCTACTCTGCCGGGGACTCACACCCATCTCGCACCACAATAATAAACTCGAAAAATATTTTTCTGGCGCAGTCGGATAAAAGTTCACTCGATTCCTTGCGTTGCGATGTGAAATGAATTCACAGAAACACGTTGTACCATTAATAGTTAAAAAGAACCATTCGGAGGCCAAGATCCACTTTGGGTCGTTGAACCAGCGAAGCAAGTAAAAGAACCAATTAACAGAAAGGAATCATTGAGAAAAGCATAGTTCCGTTGTGCAGAACGAGTAACCTTTACACTTACGTTGGACTAGATTATTCTACACTCTTTTGGTCCATTATAGGTACACTTTTGCAGTATGCACAAGCTTCTCCATTGGAGAGGGAAGATATGCAAGGTTTTGATGGGATCAACATTGTTTTAGTTGCCCATGGAAATAATATATTTCTACAGCGAGATCTTTAAGTTGTACTTACCTTTAACGGTGGCCAAGTTACGCTTCGCATGAGTTTGTCATACCGACTCTCATAGACATTGTTCCAATAGTGTTTTTTTGACATCCAGGTTGGCTGTGGAGGGAATTTATTAATAAACCAAAATACGAGAGTAATGGTTAGTGATAAAACTACACCATGTGTCTATACATTAAAAGAACAGGGTACCTACCACGACCGTTTAAAAGCATTTCTGTTTAGGATCCAACTTTGAACTGCTTCGCAATTGGAATGTTTTTTTAAAATGGTACCATGATGGCGCTGCTTTTGAACTGCCCGGTTGTCTATATTCCATTTTAAATGTTTACATAATTTATCGCTGGTCTGCCTTTGAATCGCAACAGCGCCAAAATTGAATCGCTTATAAGCCATCATGGTACGAAAAAGCGTTGCAGACTTGTTTAGGTCCTAAATTGGATCGCGCTAAGCGATCATAGTAAGCCCCCAGTAATAAAGAAAGAAAGAGCGATTTTTTGAATGATTTTGTCTATTGTTAGGGTCCCGTAGTAAACTACGAACTCTTTAAAGTTTCGCCATGGTGGCGCTGGCGGCCGTTACACGGTTTTTCAGAGAAAAACCGCTAAATTTAATATGGTCATACATATTGATCATTTCGATCAAACTCTAAAATCAAATCTTGAAAAAAACAACTTAAATACAAACGTTTCATACAAGTTGTTTCATACAAGCTATGAAACAACTTAAATAGAAACAACTTAAATACAAACATAAATAACAAAAATTGGCTTTTTGTTATTTATGTTTTTATTTAAGTTGTTTCATAGCTGTTGGTCTTCTTAAAATTTTATAAAATAGTATAAATAAATAAAAAAATGAATAAGGTGGTTTTGTAAAGGTTCTGAATCAAAGTTTTTGATATAAAACCTGATTTTATCAAAAGCCTGCGATTTACAAAACGCTTTTGAGCTATCGATCGAGCGTTGTTCATTAGTAGGTTATCGTTTGTAAGTAATGTTATCACTGAATTTTAAACTAGAGACACAGATTTGTACCTAAAACATTTTCTAAAATAAAACAAAACTGTCGTAAACACTTATAGACTTATAGTCAACGAAAAAGTATAGAGGGAAACGCTTGGAACACAATTTTTGACTTCGCAACTTTGTTTGGACTAGTTAGGAGGTAAACATATCAAAGTCCCCGCCCGTAGCTGTTAAGCCGAGGGGGTTTGAAGGTCCCATTTTTTAGTTTTTCAGATATATCTTGGAAAGGGCGCATAGCCCTAGCGACATGAGACTTCCAACAAAATGAAAGTTGATTAAATTTGCTACAAGTTTTACTCACTCGAATTATTCGATATCTTGTATATTTTTCGAGATATACGCTCTTGAAAACTTATTTTACTAAAAAACTAACATTCAGCCTGGGACTTCGTTCCCGTAGGAATTTGGGAAAATTATATAGCCTATTTTACTCAGAAACAATGTAGTATTCTAATGGTGAAAGAATGTTTTAAATCGGTTCAGTAATTTCGGAGTCTTTTCAATGCAAACAAACAAATAAAAATCTTTCCTCGACATATTCCTGGAAGGACGTGATAGGGCAGCCAAAATGCAGCGACGGGGCGGGGACTTTTGATACGTTCACCTCCTAACTTGTCAAAACAAAGTAACGAAGTCAAAAATTGTGTTCCAAGCGTTTCCCTCTATACCTTTTTTTTGAGCATTCGTTGCCTGGCCTATTAGACGTAATTGGTTCGAGAGTACTCGCTCGCACATGCCACGTTCACTTTGCTCTATCTAATAGTTTACATCTTTGTGAACTCACCTCTATGTCAAGTGTGCCAAACTTCTCTTGTAAGTCAATATCAGCCTTTGATTTATCGACTACTGTGCAGGTGTACATATGCGAAGACGAGGTATGATTGCAACCGTACTTAACTGGTTGCACATCAACTGGCTTACTTTGGATCAAGAAATCCTCTTTATCGTCATAATTATCAATATCATCAGTTCCGTTCAGCTGCGTTACCGGGTAGGCTCTTGTAGTTGGTCGTTCATATTTTGAGTTAGCTATGAAAATTCCTCTTATCAATGAAGAATTTTCGTTAAAAGTATTGTTAGGTATTACGATAATGTTGTCTTTGGTAACAATTCGTTCTGTAGGCTTAACATTAGCAGTAATTTTATTGTTGGTTAAGGGTGGTATTTCGTAGTAAGTGTCTATCGCAATGTCTTCCGGATAGCTTTCATTACTGAAATGAATTTGAATACTGTGTCTATCGGGAAACAATATGTTTTCCGTGGTAGTTCTCGTAAATATAGATGAATGAATTGTATTCCTTGCTAATCTCTGTTCAATAGGTACAATTTTCTCATGTTTGTTTGGTTTTAATTTAACGTAAGACGTTTTAGAATAGTCAGAAGAATCAGTCGCTGAAAGAATCGCGGAAAGCTTAGGTCTCTGCATTTTATGTATCTTTTTCTTCACTTGAGATGTCCCTGAAAACATCAAGTCATCGTGGGATCCCAGCGTCGTGTTCCTCCATGACATCACTCCACCCATGTCACTAAAAGGTCTTCTGACCATTTTTGACTGGTTTCGCACAATTTTACGCAGTGCTGTAATCACATAACACTATAAATTATAAAAAAATATAATCGGTATAAAAAGGACCACAGGTTTGGAAATGCCATGCGATATTGAAAATTATACTCTTACTTTTTTCGTAGCAATTGACTCTCAGCAGCGTTATCAGCAGTACAACACAAACGCTGTTTCCCCAAGCACCCATGTTTGAAAGTAACCGGCGGCGAATGATGTACACGGACAAATGTTCGGAATGTTTAAAAAGTTCGCTTCAACAAAGTGTTATGTTTCCTTGACGCTGATTACATGTTACACTTGTTGACTATAAATACGTGGAATGGTTAAGTACATATTACAGCCCATCTGATCATACATGTTGACCCTGACGTCATCCTTATTTCATTTGTAATAGTGACGTTTTTGTAGTAAAACCTGATGTACTGTTGTCTGTACTTACTTGGGAGACAATGTCACGTAAGTTCACAAAACAAATGCTTTTGTGATTATCAACACCTCACGTTAAAGTTTTGGCGTTAGTACTATTATTTATTCTGTGGTTTTAGTAATGATTCACCTATTCGTACTATCGCGTCGGTGTCTATATACTTCTTAATGAACCACTAAAACTTTATTTTTTAAACATCTTTTATTCTTGCATTTACAATGAAATAAGTGGTCAACAGCACGGTTAAATTGTTAATACATGACTAATCGATAATTCTTTGATGATTCAGTTGCAAGCTAAGGTCACCCGGCATTAAATCCGATTTGGGGCATTGTTAGCGAACACGCGAAAAAAAAATCTACCTTATTACATTAATTAGGCTACATTTGGGTATTTTTTTAACACTAATATGTCTCTTAAATATAAAATTAATATGCTGCGATGGGTTTTTTTTGTGATCACCATTTTATATTTTTGCGATTATTTCAAAAACCATTGCACATAATGTGAAAAATAAATAGAACGGGACCCAAGGAGAATGACTTCATTTCCGTGGGACTTACCTCCGCCATACGAACTACTGGTATGTACTTATTCGGCATATGTTCCTGAACACAAAAAGTGCGGTAGTCACTTTCTGAGGGTATGGAGGGGGTAGCTATGACGTAACAAATATGGCGGCCAGGCCTATTTTATTTACGCTATATTTAGATAACTACTGGGCAGATTTACTTAAATAGGGTCTCAAATGAAAGATAATTTAATATACATTGTTTTATTCTAAAGATGCATTAGTGTAAACCTAGTAACAAAATAAATATTTTCAAAAAACGACATTTTGTAAAATTAAACTTTTTTTACTGTGTGAAAAGAACAGAAACGTTAGGATTACGGTAATTTAGCTTATTATAAAAAAATTGCTACACTTATCAGCATTCTAATGAACCTAAAAACGTTTAAATCGAGCTATAAACAACAGAACTGCAGTCGTCTAAGTGAGCGTGGGTAGCGCCGAACTGACTACAAAACGGCAAAATGAAAAAGTATTAAGAGCAAGCATCATTCAAAATGAAAAAGTATTATGAACAAGCATAATTTTTTTTTAACAGGCATCATTTTTTTTGTCAAAAAATTTTTCTTAATATTTTTACGAACTATTTTTAAAAATTCTCGTACAAAAATAACGCTTCGTATCATATCGAAATAAAACTCTTCATACTTGTACGTACTTGCGTTATATTTCAAAACAAAGGACTCAATGGTACTGGTCTGTACTGATGGACATGAGAGTGTAAACGTACGCACTCGAGACAGAGGCAGGTCGCTGCCGTGCGAGAGTGTACAGCCGCCGTTATATTTTTTACATCGGCAACACTGAGGAATCCCTGCACCGTGCTGCGCCGTGAACTTTGGCACTTGTCGCTTCATTCATTTGAAATCATTTGGTCAGGCCTATGACACTGTTAGTACCAATAACTGCGAAATGGCGCTGCTATCGCCTTTCAAAACTAAAAAAATAGTTGATGTTTGATATGGGTTCCTTTAAAAAAAGTTCTTTAGCTTCATGAGGAGCCTTAAATTTTGCTAGTTTAAAAGCATCTATAAAGCTTTTTTTATTTGAATATTTGACCCATTTTAATAAATCATACATGAGTTGAAACAGACTCTTGAGTAGCTGTTGCCTTTATGTTGTTGCTACGTAACAGCTACTAGGTTGGTGCCCTCTAAGTTTAATTTTTTGTCAGTTCTTGGAGGATGACTGCACTTTAAAAAGACATAGATAAAAATTCAAATGCAATCTAAATAAAAATGCAAAGCATCTCCTTTTCAGATAACTAGATTATGTAATATGAAATGCTATGGTTAAAGTTACATTACACGAATCAAATGTTTTTGACCCTGATTGATTTTTTAGATACATAGTTTCATTAAATAATAAATATACCTACCAGCCCCTCCAATCACCAAAGTCATTTCTGGGGTATCATCCTCATTTTGCTCTCGAAAATAATTATAAATAAACAAATAAATAAACGCTACACACTCAAAGGCCCACACTAAGGTTTTCCCTTGTGTCGAGGGTCCCTTAAAACACACATAAAGAAAAATACAAACACCCATGACCCGAGAAAAAACAAATAAATCTTTGACATGCTGCTGGGTAGTAATAACTAACATTACTTAAATACTTAAAAGCAGTAGGTACAGTTTTAAAGTACAGTGTGTAATAAATATGCCTATTGGGTTTCTTCATGGGACAGACTGTCAGCCGACTCACCCTGCACTAGGAATAAATCTGTATTGCAGTGGTAAGACATCTAGTCAGTTCACGAGAGGCAAGGTTATGGTACTTATAGTTGAGTTGTTGTACAACTGAATAGGTACTTCGCTAAAGGCTTAACCAATTTCCAGAACTAGTAAATAAAAGTGAATAGATAGATTCTCAAATATAGACCCATGTGTGTTGCCACAATTCCGTCAATATCATGTAGCGCAGAACACTTCACTTTATAATAAATGGCAATCAGCCATTTTGGGAAAAAATTGTGAATAAGAACTTTTTTGAGTGACACCCAGGTGACACCTTTAACACTCTGTAGATTTAGTAATATAGGTTTAATGTTCTTAAACGTCACAGAAGGAGGGAGTTCAAGTGAAACGATTAAGTTCAGTTCACGAAAGTCCGGATATATTTGAAACACACAAAATTGTTACAATTGATGGTCGGAAGATTTATGAAATCGCTAACGCGTGTGTGCGCGACGGGCGAAGGCAGGACGACTGAATCCGCGAGTCGAGCCGCTTGCGCACGTTCCTCACTATACCTACATATATGCTAGATAGGTCGCTACATCATACCCCCCTAAAATTTGGTACAAAGAGAAAAACAACAATCCAAATTTTACACAATAATTTCGAATTACAAACTTTCTATAATAAAGCAACTTGCTACACGCTAGACCTGGCCTTGCTATTCTACACCCTGCGTTGCGTAATCATTGTATGGAATGCAAAACAATATGATAACACGAGTACTTGTTACATTCAACTGAGTGTTTATAAAATACAATATTGCTCACATGACTTAGTGGTTAACTTGGTGGCTTACTATCTAAGGTCTTGGGTTCGATACACAAAAATATTTTTACATAATATCATTAACAATTGCTACATTTATTCTATTATACTCTAGGCTTAATTGACATAATGCAGTTGAAAAACACATCTCAAGTATACCTCGCCCAAATGCTAAGTATATGTATGACAATAACACAGTATGGTAAGTACACTGGACTATTAATAAATGTATTGCGTATACTGTATAGGTACAGCAAGTAAGTTAATGGTAAGTTTACATTTTAATAGGACATAATTAGTGTTTATTGAACGGGTGACTGTAAAAATATTTGACTAATTGCTTTCGTGACTGTCTTCTAATACTAAAAAATGAAGTTGACAAAAAAACAAAACTTATACTAAGACTACCTGTTTAGGTACGTTGATCTTCGAATCTGGTGGAATTCCCGTGGGCATTGGCAAGTTGGACATGGCTGCATTATTGAACATGTCACTTACTTTTCTGTCGCAGTACTTTTTGACGCGATTGCAACATCCTCGTCCACAAAGACAGCAAATGAGTAGCACGAAGCAGACTGCTCCTACTGTTAACATCATGCCGTACAATTCGACTTTGACCCTTATCTCGTCGACCTGTTGGTTGACTCCTGCCTGGGCTATTATAACTTCTTCATTCTTGGTATTATAGTTACCCATTGTAATTTTTAATATTACAGACGATTTTCACGTTATTTGCTTTGACGCTGCGATGTGTCTGTCGAAAGTGAACACCGGACCAATGCACCTAGATTCTTATTAAAATTTAAATGCTTACCTATTACTAAATTTTTACCTAAAACGAACAGGCATTTTTATGCGACGTCCGCTTCTCGACGTTTTAATTTCTGGGTCGGCGATTTCGCTGTGTTTTTCGCTCACGTTGCCCGCGCCGGGTATCGTTGGTGCGCTGACGTCATCCGAGTCGTTTAAAATGTAGGCTGGTTTTAGCCGATCTATTGAAACGTTACTTTTGCGATTAGGTAATTGCAGTTGGAAAACCTTTGAATCCCTCCTAAGGACTTGATAGGGACCGTCATAGGGTGGTTTCAATGGTTTTCGCACTGTATCGTCCCTAACAAATACGTGTGTACACGACTTAATGTCTGGATGTACGAACCATTTTCTGTTATCGCGATGTTCGTTAGGAATTGGCTTTAATTTTTGAATGACGTCACGAATGTGCTGTACCTCAACTTCCCCAAGCGCTGACTCAGTGGAGGAAAAAAACTCACACGGCAACCGTAGGGGTTTACCGTAAGTATATTCCGCGGCACTGACGCCGTTGTCGCTGCGCCCTGCCGCTCGTAATCCAAACAGTACTGATGGTAACTCGTCGACCCATGACCTGGTGTCTAGACGAGCCATCAACGAAGCTTTCATTGACCTATGCCATCGCTCGACCAACCCGTTGGCCTGCGCGTGATAACTTGTAGTTCGAAGTTTTTTAATACCTAGGTATTTAAGTAAATTCGTGAATAGATGGCTTTCAAACTGACGTCCTTGATCTGACGTAAGTCGGTTTGGACACCCGAAACGGCATATCCAACCATCGTAAATTACCTTGGCAACTGTATCCGCGGTTATATCTTTAATAGGGAATGCTTCTGGCCAACGTGTTGCTCGATCGATGACAGTGACGCAATATCTATATCCTTCTTCCGATATGGGCAGCGGTCCCACGATGTCTACGTGTATATGCTCGAACCTACCTGCACTTTGAAATTGTCCATATTCAGATATAGTGTGTTTACCTATTTTCGAACGTTGACATGGAATGCAAGCCCTTGTCCATCTGTTTATATCAGCATTCATGCCGGGCCAAAAGAACCGTTGTGCTACCAGTTTGCGTGTGGCTTTAATGCCGGGGTGGCTAAGTTCGTGCACACTATTGAAAGCTATGCGTCTATAGTTTTCTGTCAAGTAAGGTCTAACTCGTGACGTTGAGGTTTCGCAAATAATCTTCGCGTTACAATTTGGCAATACAATTGATTTTAATACAATTTTACTTTCCGAATAGTCATTTGACAATCTATATTGTTTTAAACAGTCGTCTAACTTTTGCGATTCTGCTAATTGTTCGTAATCAATGTTCGTGGGGCAAGAAATTGTCGCGACGCGCGATAACGTGTCTGCTACTACGTTGTCGTTACCTTTAACGTGTCTTATGTCGGTCGTGAATTCGCTAATGAATAACAACTGTCTGGTCCTACGCGGTGTTTCACCATCGCTAGATAGCTTTGTAAAGGCGTATACTAACGGGCGATGATCGGTGTATACAGTTAAAGGCCTGCCCTCGAACAATTTGCGAAAATGCCTGATGGCCATGTAAATAGCTAGAAGTTCGCGATCATATGTGCTATAGCGTTTTTGAGTTGCGGATAAGGCTTTCGAAAAATAACCTAGGGGGCGCCACAAACCTTTTTCAAGTTGTTGTAGCACGGCTCCCACGCACGTATCCGAGGCGTCACACATAAGCGATAACGTCGAATTAGCACACGGGTGTGCTAACGTGACAGCCTTCTCCAATTGCAACTTACATTCGTTGAACGCTGCCTCAGCGTCTGGCGTCCAACCGATCGGCGTGCGATCGTTTTTTTTTGCGTTATGTAAATACCTTGATAGAATTGCCTGACTGTTGACTGCGTGTGGAATGTGAGCCCGATAAAAATTCACCATCCCTAGAAATCTGCGAAGCTCGTTTACATTTGTTGGCTTGGGAAATTCCTTGATAGCACTCACCTTGTCTGTCATCGGTTTGATGCCATCGGTAGAAACGTGATAACCCACAAAGTCAAGCTCCTGAACGCCGAAACAACATTTGTTAAGGTTAATAGTTAGCCCGTACCTTTGTAAACGCTCGAATAAAAGTCGTAGATGCTCTCGATGTTCTTCCTCGCTATTACTAGCAATTATGGCATCATCAACGAAGGAAAAAAGAAAATCTAGGCCCTGTAAAACAGTGTGGTGCATAAAACGTTGAAATGTTTGTGCCGCATTTCGAAGGCCAAACGTCATGCGCGTAAACTCGAACAACCCGAAGGGTGTGATTATCGCAGTTTTCTCTACGTCGGCGGGATCTATAGGGATATAGTGGTACGCTCGATTAATGTCTATGCGAGAGAAAATCTTTTTACCTGCGAGTAGGTATGTAAAGTCGTGGAGTCTCGGAATTGGGTATCTGTCGGGTTTGGTGACGGCGTTGAGCTGCCGGTAGTCACCGCACGGTCGAATGCTCCCATCCTTTTTCGGTACCACGTGAAGCGGGCTCGCCCACGCGCCTTTAGAAGGCCTACATATCCCTAAATCCTGCATTAACTGAAATTCTTCTCTTACCTTTTTGAAGCGATCGGGTGGTAGGGGTCTCGCTTTTGCGTACACCGGCGGTCCTGATGTTTCAATATGGTGTCTGACGGTGTGCTGTGGGGTGTCTCGAAAACATTGTGGTTTGGTAATTTCTATAAATTCGCCTAATAAGTCACGATAAGGATTATTTTCGTCAATTGTTTTTACAGTCGTTATGTTACATTTTTTTATGCTGGCTACTACATTCAAATTTGTTATCTTATCGATTAAACGCTTGGAGCTTAGGTCAACAATCAATCCAAAATGGCTTAAAAAATCGGCTCCTAAAATTGGTTGACTGACCTCTGCTATTATAAAATTCCATCGAAATGCTCGTCTTAATTTGATATCTAGTAACAATGAACATGTGCCGTAAGTATTTATTCTAGTGCCGTTCGCGGCGTACAAGGAAAAATTATTTTCTGTATTAACACTTGCCTGCATTTTGCGTTTAATTAAATTGACAGGTATTACGGAAACATAAGCTCCCGTGTCGACTAAAAAGTTTAGATTACTATTCCTATCGAAAACACATAATCGACGGCTGTTACCTTCCATGCAGTTAACCGTCGCTGACCGCACGGCGTCTAGTTTTCCTGTTTCTTTTCCGCCCAGGAACACGGTTCACGGCATTTTCGAGCCTCATCCTTGAAACGGTAGTGGTAGTAACAATATGGTCGGTTTCCCTTACGTGAACTGGAACGTCTGCCGCGCCGACTTGAGTTGCGCGATCCATTGCTTGCCCTTTGTGGCTTTCTCGCGCCTTCTCTCCACTTGCGTATCTCTGCCACTTCCAGCGTCAGTTTAGCCACGGCGTCGACTAGATTGCTAGATTCGTTCGGTGTGACGGCCGCTAACTCCAGAGGCTTGCTTGTCTCGATGACCTTGTCCGCTACGTCCGCTAGGGTCTCAGCGTCCTTGATTGCCGTAGCTGCCAGGACAGTGCGTACCGCCACGGGCAGATGGTTTTGCCACAAAACTAACAGCGTCTCCTGGGGCATCCTTGTTCCTGCCAGGGTGCTCATCCGCCGCCAGAGCTGCGATGGCTTTTGGTCCCCTAGCTGCATATCGCTTATTAATTTCTGCAATCTTTTGTTTTCAGACTCTTCGTAAACGTGCAGTAATCTTTCTTTAGCGAGTGCGTATTTTTCGGTTTCCGGCGGGTTTTCCAAAATGTCAGCTATTTGCTGAATAACCTGCTTCCCAAGTTTGGAGATAAGCAGTTGAAATTTGTTAACGTCCGATGGCTTCTGAGGTGAGACTGCGGCTTCGAATTGCTTGAACCATAGGTTGGGCTGATCAGTCCAGAACTCCGGAATCCTTGCAGAGACTGAAATCAGGAGGATGTCAGGTTTTTCGTCTTCTGGTTTCGGCATGGCTGTTTACTCGAACAGTTAATGTAAACGTATATTTTTCCGACAGGGTCCCGTCGCGCGCACGAAATTGAGCCGCCCCGCAATGTACACTGTCCACTGAACTATTTCACTAACGGGGTCACCAATGTAGATTTAGTAATATAGGTTTAATGTTCTTAAACGTCACAGAAGGAGGGAGTTCAAGTGAAACGATTAAGTTCAGTTCACGAAAGTCCGGATATATTTGAAACACACAAAATTGTTACAATTGATGGTCGGAAGATTTATGAAATCGCTAACGCGTGTGTGCGCGACGGGCGAAGGCAGGACGACTGAATCCGCGAGTCGAGCCGCTTGCGCACGTTCCTCACTATACCTACATATATGCTAGATAGGTCGCTACAACTCTCATGTTTTCAAAATGGTTCAATGATAATCAATGGAAAAGTAAACGAAAAAATAAAATTTTTCAATGACTATCAACGTCTGACCTTTTTGGCGGGAGCTGTCAGGCAACTTGAAAGACTACTATAATTATTGAATTGTTATCTTTTTTGGTGACCCCAGTGTCATTAGTTCATTATACGGTTACACATTACTCTCTCTGCTCTTTGTAGCTGACCCACGTGATGGAAAGTTTTGAATTTGAAAATTAAAATAATAGGTATAGTGTGTCCAATTAAGAATAATACGTAACAGATTTACTCCGTGGTTCACCCAGAGCAATTCCGTTTCCAGTGAAGAGACATGTGTAAGAAAAGCGAATTCTCTTGCCTTCTTCATCGAATTGCGTTTTGTCAAAATGTTTTTGACAAACACATTGTTTCAACAATTGCTCTTCAGAGAGTTCAAGGAGTATAGGATGTGTTGGCGCGAGAAAAGACATATCCACAAACTTCTTAGATAACTGTTTCTCGGGAAACAAAAAACCTTAGCGTTTCACCTGTTGCAGTGCAACCACCAACACAACACTTAAGTGTTTCCATGTTAAAGCAGGTTGCAAAAATAAATTAAGATGAAAAAATCGTCGACGGAGGAGGATTTGTGACAAGAATCTCAACTTCAAACTCAACATAAAATACACGAGCACTCAACTCGAGCTCGCAAGGGTTCATAGAATTACTCTTGAACGATAAAATTGTATATAAAAATCACTGTTCGCCGACCATCGGCTGAAAGAAAAAATCTTCAGCCGATACCTTGTTGTGCCGACAGCTCAATTCGCCGAAAAGACGTTCTAAATATTATTTTTTTGCCGATGGCACGATTTGCAGATAAGCCGGTTCACTGAAAGCTCGACTGAGCGAATTAGCTATTTATCGATACAAAGAATTGCAGAAAGCACTGTTCATATTTTCATTTACTAATACTTACTACGCCATTTGTTGGAACATAAGGTTTAGTTTTTTCAGAATAAAAAGTAGCTTATTTATTAATCTAGAGCAGCACATTCCATAAAAATCAGTCCGTTAGTTTTAGGCATAGAATAAATAAGGTGTAATTCACATTTGTTTGTTTAGATTTATTATAAAGTAGTCATAAAAAAACTTATATTATAATTTGCAAAACAAATGTATTTATTTTAGATATAAAATTGTTACCAAATGTTGTTGATAGTTTTGATACTCGAAAATATTTTTTTTCACGTACCTACAAAATAAATAAATAAAAATTATATGGAATCAAAGCTAAATGGTAATAATACGGGTTACACATGTTAAAAGCTGCTTATGACAATCAAAAAATAAAATAAATATAAATGCATTTTAGTCATTTCCGCGACGAAAACTGATAATAAGTACTGCATTTATTTAGCAATGCACTTCAGTAAACGCCTGTGCGAACCATGAGAGCAATCATACATAATACCGTACTTGTACTTGCTCAGTGACAAGACACCATCATGGAAGTTTGAGGTTATCTTGACATACAGCATGACGTCACAAGATGGCGATTTAAAGGCGATAGCAGCGCCATTTCGCAGTTATTAGTACTAACAGTGTCATAGGCCTGACCAAATGATTTCAAATGAATGAAGCGACAAGTGCCAAAGTTCACGGCGCAGCACGGTGCAGGGATTCCTCGGAATGAATCTAAGTGTTGCCGATGTAAAAAATATAACGGCGGCTGTACACTCTCGCACGTCAGCGACCTGCCTCTGCCTCGAGTGCGTACGTTTACACTCTTATGTCCATCAGTACAGACCAGTACCATTGAGTCCTTTGTTTTGAAATATAACGCAAGTACGTGCAAGTATGAAGAGTTTTATTTCGATTTGATACGAAGCGTTATTTTTGTTACGAGAACTTTTGAAAATAGTTCGTAAATTTTTACGAACGAATTTTTTCGTTTTTTTTTACGAATTTTTTTAATCATTATTTAATGAAGAAAATTTTTTGACAAAAAAAATGATGCCTGTTAAAAAAAATATGCCTGTTCATAATACTGTTTCATTTTGCTGTCATTCTACTCGTTTTATCACGTTATTTTCAAGATTATTCGTACCCAAATCTAAGTACCGTAGCCAGTTCGGAGCTACCCACGCTCACTTAGACGACTGCAGTTACGTTGTTTACAGCTCGATGTAAACGTTTTTAGATTCATTAGAATGCTGATAAGTGTAGCTATTTTTTATATTAAGCTAAATTACTGTAACCATAATGGTTTCTGTTCTTTTCACACAGTAAAAAAAAGTTTAATTTTACTAAATGTCGTTTTTTGAAAATATTTATTTTGTTACTAGCTTTATACTAATGCATCCATAGAATAAAACAATGTATATTAAATTATCTTTCATTTGAGACCCTATTTAAGTAAATCTGCCCAGTAGTTATCTAAATATAGCGTAAATAAAATAGGACCGGCCGCCATATTTGATACGTCATAGCTACCCCCTCCATACCCTTAGAAAGTGACTACCGTACTTTTTGAGTTCAGGAAAACATGCCAAATAAGTACATACCAGTACTTCGTATGGCGGAGGTGAGTCCCACGAAAATCGTTATTTGAAGACTTTCTTACGAATGGGTCCCGCTCTAAAATACCAGAGATGAATTTCTCATAATTGAATAATACGAGTCCATCACCACAGCTGGGCCACAATCGAAATTTCAATTTATTTATTTATTTATTTATAATGATACTTTTATGCAACATTACAGTTTAAGCCAAGGCATTACATAAATCAGTTATACTTAATAATAATCATAAATACTACAAAGATATCGAAATAATAAAGTAAAACATAAAATAAAATAGAAAAACATGAGATCAATTTATTTATAGGAACTATAGTGCAATTAAAATAAAGTTACAAGCTTTCACAAAACCTTAAAACTACCTTAAAAATATGGGACAACCTGTCAGCAAACAAGTCGCAATCTGGTACCATCCTAAGAAGCAGAATAAGACGAGTTCGTGCACGTATGAGGGGGATTCAGAATGGGCTGCTGTTCGCACAGACTCCACGGCTAGCAGCCGGTGACTGCGGAGACGGGTGTTTTTGGATGGAACTGAAAGACAGCACACCCTTTCCACCAGGTCGGGGTGTAGAGATCACCTAACTCTCCCAGCACATTGACTAAGTAGTAGCTACTGTATTTTATTTTAGTTTTTGTTAACTCTCTTTTAAATGGTTTCTTTTAATTAGGTATTGTTGCGGACTCCTTCATGCATAGCCATAGTTTTTTGCCTAAGTCTTGACAAATGACGAAACAAAGGACGATTCGACTGGACATTTTAGAGGACAGACGCACTACAAAATTGTAGTGCGTCCGTCCTACGTTTCTACAAAATTGACGCCTTTCCTTTGTCAGGATTGAAAAAGGTGGTCCGGTTCAAAGGCGATCACCAGTCTGGAAAAACCTACCATGCTTGTCAATTACAAGATTGAGCCGGGTAATTTGTGGCGCGATGACAAGCTTGCTCTCTCTGACAGACCTCATACTGACAGACCTCATCCTGACATTCCATTCCTTCGTATACATCTCTCCATGATACATCTCCTCCTGACAGCTCTTTGACAGCACATATGAGGGTTGATTCCCCCCACGGAAAATGAGGCAAATGCAAGAATTCGCTGACCTATACCGCCCCAAGACTAGAAAAAAAGAGGGTTTCCTTCAAATGGAGATAGTACGAGGTGAAAGGAATAGATTGAATGGCTCTAAGGCTGCATGGTTTCACTCTTCGACAAGTGAAACCATGCAGCCTTAGAGCCATGGGCAACTTCATTGATGTGAAGCCAACACGAATGAGACAAATTCTACGAGACCTTAACTCTCTCTTTTTAATGGTTTATTTTCAACCGACTTCAAAAAAGGAGGAGGTTCTCAATTCGACGGTATGTTTTTTTTTTTTTTTTTTTTTGTATATTTGTTACGCGATTACTCCGGCAACTGTTGTCCGATTTTCAAAATTCTTTATTTGTTCGAAAGAGTATACTCCTGAAGAGGTCCCATATAAATTTTATCGAAAATGATTCAGCGCTTTTAAAAAAAATCAACGAAAACAAAATATACTACAAACTAGAACATCATCTAAATAAATGAATGACATTTCTGTTTGTAGTTATTTGCTAATAGGCATTGTAGTCCGCAAAAAACTAGATATCTACTTTGTGCGAACTGTTGTTGGGATTGAAGTCGGTGACTCATACGTTTTTAACGTGGAAAATTATAATGTAGTAATTTTAACCGTGTGGTGATCGGTTGAGAATAACATCACCCCATCTCTTTCCGTGGGTGTCGTAAGAGGCGACTAATGAAACACAAACGAGACCTGCCTCCTAGTAATCCATCCCAGGCAACGACACTTCATTTTTTTCTGAATCTGAGGTGTCGTCCTATGGTCTCATGCGGTGTGGTAGGCTCTGTAAAGGGCAGTCTGGTTCGCGACCACCCTCCTACCAAAGTCCGACGCCAAACAGCTTGCTGTGTTCCGTCGGTACGTCGGAGCACCAGTGCCTTTATAGGCATTTTCTGGGTTAACTCGCTCCATCGTCGACTTCATCTTTGACCTTATGGTCAAGATTGAGGTCAAGAGTTAACCCATCTTACAATAAAAGAAAAGACCAGACGTGATGGACTTGTTAGACTGGTCTGGACATGGACTTTACCGGTATTGGTTTCCAATACCGAAGGGGAGGATGGTGTGGACTCCTTCGTGCATAGCTATAGTTTTTGACTAAGACATGACAGATAACGAAAGAACGAGGGATTCGACGACGGGAAATTTTGGAGGACGAACGCATTGAAGTATTATGTAGACGAACGCAATAATTATGCTAATTTGCATTTATTTGTATACACGTTTCGTAAACAAAATGCACGCCTATCTAATAATTCTAATAAGTATTCTAATAAATAAAAAACATAGCTTCAAATTGTAACAAGTATCATTGTACCTATTTCTTTCAACTTTACCTATCTATTTCGACTATCTAGCAAGGTTGGGGCGCGGGGACAAAATTCTGAACTTGTAAGTGCGCCGCGGTTTGAAAAAGATTGGGAACCCCTGCCTTAAAGGGTAAATGCCTCCTCCATCTGCTCCCATTTTCCTCTGTTCCTTCCCACCAGCCAATCCCTGCCCGCTGTACCCACCAGATCATCCGACCATCGTTTGATATGATTTATTAGAATATACTACATTCAAACAAACCATTAAAAAGAGAGTTAAGAAAAAAAAATACAGTAGCTACCTAGTCAATGTGATGGGTGAGCTTGGTGATCCCCACAAATTAATTCAAAGTGTGTTGGTATTGTTTATTTTGTACCCGCCAATAGTTAAGCCTCACGGGGGCGCCCCACTATGGTAATGGGTCAGAACGATATAAACCAGCTCATTAATGGTTTTGGTGAAAATCGTGGTTAAGATGAATATTTAATTGCATTACATTCCTGAATAACAGGACTATCCGATAAACTAGAAGCAAAAAATCATTACTCAGTTTTAAATACCTAATTAATTTTCTTTGTAAATCTAAACTTTGATAATTTCTTACTTACAAGTTCATCACCTCGTGAAGTTTGACGTATGATAATTTCTAAGTTTTTCATTAAAAGTTATAAGTATTATACAGTTTTAGAATATTTAGGATTTGCAATTTAAAAGTCTCTTAAAATTTACCGCGAAGTATTTATCTAGGTATATTTTTCAACCGACTTCAAAAAAGGAGGAGGTTCTCAATTCGACGGTATTTTTTTTTTGTATATTTGTTACGCGATTACTCCGGCAACTGTTGTCCGATTTTCAAAATTCTTTATTTGTTCGAAAGAGTATACTCCTGAAGAGGTCCCATATAAATTTTATCGAAAATGATTCAGCGCTTTTAAAAAAAATCAACAAAAACAAAATATACTACAAACTAGAACATCATCTAAATAAATGAATGACATTTCTGTTTGTAGTTATTTGCTAATAGGCATTGTAGTCCGCAAAAAACTAGATATCTACTTTGTGCGAACTGTTGTTGGGATTGAAGTCGGTGACTCATACGTTTTTAACGTGGAAAATTATTATTCTTATGTTTTTGTGTCACAAAGAATTTTTCAAATAGAGGTTTCGTTGTTGCCGAAAGCTGCCGATGTTGAGTTTTTATCATTTTTGGATAACCTAATTATTCAGGTTTCCAAAGAAATAAAAAAAACCTGCGGTATTACTGCGCCTTTTCGAGCTATGAGCAAAAATATCATTTTAGGGAAAATTTTACCTTTAAAAATATTATTTTTGATTTACAATTTTTATTATTTATGATTAGTATGTCATTTTTAAATAATTCTAATAAACATAAAAAAATATATTAAAATTATTTTCCATCAATATATTTTTTTGAAATTTTTTAATTGTTTCTTTTGTTTAATTTTATGTTTAAACCTTTGTTTCACTTATATTTAAAAATGATTACATAAAACAAATAATATAATCAATAGTTTAAGGTTTTTGTATGAAAATGTATGAATTTTTTTAAACATTTATTTAAAAAATAAATAAAAGTTTTAAACCAACAACGTGTCAGGTTCACAATAGTGTAGCTATTCAAGATTGTGTACACCAAATTTAAAGTAAAAACATCGAAAAACAAAAAAGATTTTTGAGATGGTTTATACGGTTCTGTCCCATAGTGCGCCCCTCTGTACCTACCGCGCATCAGGGCGCTGCACAGTGGGCTGAATTTCGGCTCTCAAATGTGCTTTGTAAGACTAAATAATGCATTCAAACATAATATTTATTAGATATCAACGCGTACAGATTACAAAATTTACGTACAAAATTTGTATGGAGCTGACATGAAAATCGGCGATAACTGAGCTATCACACAATTGCGCCTTATTTCCTCGTAGGTGATTTTTCTATAATTTATTTAGAGTTTTTTGGCATACTCTTTAATAAGCGCACTGGTGCGGCTTTTTTAAAAAATGGTTCAGAAAATTTCAATTTTTATTTGTTTAAATATAATTTGTGCCTATTTTAAACCTGATCATTATGTAAATTATTTATTAACTATGATCAATGAATCAACTTTGCATTGTAATCTTTTACTTTAGGCTCAAAATACATATATTACAAAAAAGAAAAAATAAGATTAAAAAAAAAAGCCGCACAAGTGCGCATGTTTTGTAGTAGGCCAAAAAATCATAAATTAATCATAGAAAAATCACCTACGAGGAAATAAGGCGCAATTGTGTGATAATTTTCAGAAAAAAAAATTCTGTTTGAGTCACGCACTAATTTAATGATAGAAGGCACGTATTTAGTCTTACAAAGCATATTCAAGCAAAAAAAAAACCGGCCAAGAGCGTGTCGGGCCACGCGCATTGTAGGGTTCCGTAGCAGCATGGTTCGAATATGCAGCTGGCTTCTTAATTCAATCGAGCATATTGTCATTGTCGATGTTAAAATCCCGAAAAACTATAGTATCAAAAATAAATGTATTAAAGAAATTGTAGTTTCAGAAATAACTGTAGTTTTGGCCTAAATACAACAGAATCGAAGTATTCAATCGTGAGCAAAGCGAGCGCGATATTTTTTTTAGCGACAATATTATTGTTAGGAATAATGAGCTGCTGCTAAAGCAGGTCGCGTGGCGATCGTGTGTAATTTTGATGTCATTTTCGTAATTAGCACCCCCAAAAACCTATTCAACGACACCTGAAATGTCAATATGTTACAGCTTGGCTTTCGACCTCGTCTAACTTTTAGCGTGGAACCTTGTATGGCAGCCATTTTGGATTCGGGTACACTTCGTCGTAAATGCCACCCTCGTGAATTATTCCACATTTTTTCATTATAAAAATTAATGTTTCCCAAACGGATCGCTGAATGGAGAAAACTTTCGTAATCTTTAAAAAGTTATCCTATGTCATCCCACTCGATGATATCGGCGAGAAAAAAAAAATCCATTACCCTTTTACGTGTATGGGAAACACCCGAAAATTTTTCAAAATATTTATTTTTCGATCTGTCGGCGCAATCAATATGTATAATCATGCCAAATTTCAGCTCTGTAGTACCAAGGATCTAATATTAGTAAGGAGAAACCCGAAAAAAAAATATTTCTAAGATTTTACTCTACAGTTCTGTCGGCGCAACTTATATGTATGACCATGCCAAATTTTAGCTCTGTAGTACCAAGGGTTTCTTAGGAAACCCGCGGACAGACGGATAGACGGACATGGCGAAACTATAAGGGTTCGTAGATTACTACGGAACCCTAAAAACAACACTTAAATAATCATATGAAAATGTCTATGAAAGCCGAAATCCAGCCTATTGCGCGCCGCGGCGCAGTTTGGGAACCCCTGCCCTATAAGGTTTATAACAGGTGTAAATTTATACGTACCATAGGTACGTGTTTGGTAACGATCACGGATGAGTTAAAATTGTGGAAATGCATGTATTTAAAAGATAAAGTTGTAGAACGTATGTAGGTACCTATAAATATGAGACGGTCAGTGTTAGTCAAATTCATACCTTTGAAACCGCATGCGCGTGGAAACAGTGCGACGCGACGTTGGCCCCCAAACGTGTTGCCAACGTAAGGGTAAAAATGGGGCTGCGCGATATTGATTCACCTCACCCCATTCTACCTCTCACTACACCCTACGCTTGTGCCGGCATCCTACATTCATTGCAATTTGTTTTTAATCTATAACAGAACCCAAACATGAAATAGTGTGTCTTCAAAAATTTTGGCAGTCTAAAACGATACCGACTTCTTTTGAAATGGTGAAATAAGCTTATACAGAATAATCTACACCAGTGTGATTATGATATCCCATCAAAATCAATTTTTATATTGAGTGACTTTGAATTAGTTACTTACCTACAACTTTCCCCAGATACAATGTGAAAAAAAAATACTTGTGCGGTCAGCTGCCTGAGTATGAAGAATCGTTAACATTTTTTGAGAATATCATATAGATTTCTTAGGGAAAGTTGTTTAGGTTCATGGGGGGACTCACCCTTTAACGTTTCGCCAGCTAATAAAGGTAAAAGAATTTAAAACTACTAGTGAACAATCAACTATGTTCCAGGATACCAGTACTTTGTCTACTTCTGGGCTGTTAGAGTGGGAATTTTCTTTACCATCGGATCAGATAATTTCCCATGGATGGTACCACGGAGCTTTAAGTCGTACAGCAGCCGAAAATCTTCTTCAACAAGACAGAGAATTTTTGGTGAGGGACTCGTCTTCACAACCTGATAACTATGTACTTAGCTGTCGCTCTAACGGGCAACATTTGCATTTCGTCATACAACGGGTGAGTCTAAAATACACGTACTTACACCCAGTTGCAGAAACGTTCATAAATAAGACTAGGGCTGAAGCCTTTGAAAATGGTAAAAAGTGAAAAAAATTATAGTAGGATGAAACCCATTGGAAAAGCATCAAACTGTTTAGTTTGGCGAGTAATATAGTCTACTCGACAAGTTCAGAAACGTGTTTTTGAGACATACTATTGCTAAAATTATGTGCAATAGCTCATTCGATTCGGAATAATTTCTAGATCATTGTGCATAAAGATAATTATTGCATAAAAAATTGCAAAAGTTATAAACAATTAAACACCTAAAAAACATGGTGTTTAGTTTTTCGCCTATAGTTTGTAAACTATAAATACTTTTGGATTTTTAAGAAATTCTCCTTAAAGAGGAGGAAATTTTCTATAAATAAGTTTCAACTCCGGAAATGTACCTCCATATTTATTATTTAATTTGTCGCTCAAATTAGCCCTGCGCGCCATTGTTAGGTTGCACGCAACCGAGTACGTTACATAAAATAATTTTTCAAAGTTATTTAAAGTAGATTTAAAAATTTAAAGAAATTATGGTATATTCTTAACACCTGGAAGAATTTAATCCCTTTGAAATTTTTCATAAAAGTTAATTTTCCAACAAAGTAGGCTATTGTTAATTAACAAAATTTTCACGAATTTCTCTCATCATTGCAAACTAATAAAAATGTTTAAATAATTGCCGCAAAATTTGTTCGCTTCGTGGAGCTCTTTTTACAGACATGCAAAACGAAATTACTTAATAAAAATGTATTTTTTTAAAATATTTATAGCAAATTTCATCCTCTTTAAGGATCTTTTTTTCAAAATCCAAAAATATTTATAGTTTACGAACTATAGGCGAAAAACCAAACACAATGTTTTTGAGGTGTTTAATTGTTTATAACTTTTGCAATTTTTAATACACTAATTAATTTTGTATGCACAATGATCTAGATATTATTCCGAATCGAATGAGCTATTGCACATAATTTTAAGAATAGTAAGTATGTCTCAAAAACACGTTCAATGTTCAAATTTCTCAAATGTTCGTAAATTCTCGCGTCAAAATTTCTGCTTTTTTAAAAAAGCCGGTGGGCTTTTTATTTATTGAAATCTCTACTTTCTGATGGTGTAAAAAAAACCATGGTAAGTAAGTAAATGTTTTCAGAAAATGTAATGAACAAAAAAAACCCGAATTACAAGGACATTATAAGGAAGCTTTAACTTTAATTAACGTTTCAGCAGCTGAGTGTTAATGACATATTTAAATAACTAGCTTATACCTACACTTTCCATTGCAGATTGTTGTACACCCTGATACTGTGTATGAAAGAAATCAATATCAATTTGAAGATGAAGCTTACGATACCGTCGCAGATCTCATTACGTCCTACGTTGGATCAGGAAAACCAATATCTGCAGCGTCCGGTGCTCGAATCCAATACCCCGCCAATCGAGTGGTTCCTCTAACGAACTTTATTCCTACCGATGATTCTAATTCTGTTGTGTCTCCTGTAGGCGAAAGTTCCGGCTATGGCAATCCTTACAGTTTATATAGCCACTTCGCTGCAAAACCAGGGTTACAAATGCGTATACCTTTTAAAAAACAACGATCGCATTCTCTCACTCCTATAGACATAGGTCAACATGCTAATCATGACAAAAGTGCAAGTGCCGATGGAGTAATACAAGCTCAAACTAAACAAGGAAAGAACTTTTCGGGCGATTCTAATTCGAATTCTAACACATGGGATGCAAACTTACCAACCAGTCCCCCAGCAAAGCCAGCTAGATACGACGGCTCTAAACTTGACGACAGGCGACTAGAGCTTCAAAGACTCTATCACGTATCCGGTTCTGATTCCGGCAATGGTTCGGGGGACTCTACCCAGAGTTCAGCTCATAGTGATCCTAACAAATCAAGACTTGATTCAGATTACAATTTAATCACACCTACAATAAAACAACAGTTCGATTATGACCTAACTGAAGCAAGACTATTGCAAATTGAAAATTTGGATTACTGTGTCGAGTCAAGAATAAATCTCGAAAAATTCCAATCACAGATTATACCAACGAACTTAACGAAACCTCTGGAGTCCGAGACTTTGCACACAATAAAACTATTGCTACGCACATCAGGTCCACGCATTCTTGCTAATCACATGACGAAAGTAGATTTACACTTCTTGTTAGATGATGCACCTCAAATTGAAGGTTTGGACAAACCTGCCTCTGGATTAGAACTATGTTTTTTGCCTCAAGGACGATCACTGCGTTTAGATGTTATAGAGAGGTAGATTTAAGTATTTTGTATTATAATTTTTAAATAAGACTTATACTGTTATCTTGACTGATTACAATTCTTCTAGGGTCGAGACCTTCAGACTGCTGATAGCGGTTACGATATTGACATGCCAAACAGATCGACAGCGGGCCGATACTATTAACGATTGGATACTCTTAGCTGTAGATACGAAAACAGCTTTAGGCAATCTTTATGGCTTCTCAGCTATCATGTTTGGTCTGTGTATGCCACAGGTGAGGTAGTAGCTCCAGAATTATTATTTTTTCCTAAGGGTATGGTATTGGTTATAGCACCTATTTCAAAAATACTCTAAAATAAGTTGATAATCTATTAAATTAAATAAGTCTTTGGAAACAGCAGACCATTTTTTGTTTAGTTTTCACTTGTTAAATAAATAGGTAAATAGGTACAAATGGTGTAAAAAATTGTGTATTTCTTTCATATTATGTACTTACCTATAAACTATAAATAATAATAGAAAAAAAAAACGTTCTCCATCGTGATCCTAATAAGTAGTACAACAAAATAGTAGGGCAACGAGAAAACGCCCTAAAAAGCATTTACCTACTTAAGTTCTTTAACTGCGGGTTATTTGACCTTTACTTAAAAAAATACAATTTCCTTTTTAGGTGGAGTGCTTAGAAAACGCCTGGAATATACTACGGCGTGTTTACACAGACAATGCGTTCATGTTCGAATCTAAATTGAGACCTTGTTTTAAGAGTATGAACGAGGGCACCAATCCATTGCCTCCTAACACTACTACTCCTTATGTACTGCCGTCTGTGCTATGCTTTCATTTATTTGGTACGTGTTGTTGTTTAAATCGAGCTTCGTTAGACAGTGATTGGTTTCGTAACCTGGTGTACATTTTGCAGATGGAGAGGGTGGCGGATTAATGCAGCTCGACGAGACCTTCCCCAACAGTCTCTTCAACAGCCTCGACTTCGACTTCAATGCGACAGCCGCTCATCTCGAAGCAGCTCGCCATTTCCCCGAACAAGTGGAAATGTTTAAGCGTAACGCGCGAACGGTCGTACAAGAAATGTCTTCGCTAGGTTCTACCTTGGATCCGACTCTACTTGAACTATTCCGAACCGAATTTCATATAAACTTCTTGTGGGGGGAGAGAGGTGCGTTAACTTCGCCTATCCAGAGGTTCGCCCGTTTAACAGACATCTTAACAGCAATGTCAAACAAGCTAGCCAGTCAGACACCCGACGTAGAAGAAACCGTTTAATATAAGAAATCTAACCTGTAGCCACTACATCTAGCATCTATTATTATTTTTAGATATCATATCATCATTTTAAGCATACGTACCCATACTAAACAGAATATAATCAGTAGTAAGAGCGTTCGGTAACTAAGTATACTGTGTCTTAGTTTAAAGGAAGTTCTCTATGACTAGAAGTATCATTATTATTAAGTAACCAAAGTAGCAACACGTTTCTTACGCTAATAAAATATGTGTAAGTTGTATTATGGAAGTTCCATGTCATTTAGGTAGTAAGTTATTTGTTTCAATTAAAATATACAATTCGGGTGTACTGAGGTCGTACGCCTCTACGTTACAAACCTCTAAGGAAAGCCTTTTGATTCTAGCTCTATAATCGGAAGAACTGATTAGCTGGTTCTACCGCGCTATTTATGTTTCTGACATACTTCTCCCGTGGCTTCGGTAGCGTGAGTTAGGTTTCTCTTGAATAAATGCCTACTTCTAAGTGTTTGTATGAATTTTCCTAGACTCACTAGTCAGATCCCTGTTTGCTCTCTGTGAGCCACGTCACTCCTACAACAATGTACCCACACTTAATCGTACATTAACTTCATTTTCTTTCATTTAAACACTGCATCATTAGATTAGCATGAAATATCGAAGTCTGTACAAAAAAGTTGTTGGTACTACTGACTGTTCAACATATGTATCAATGCACAGCCAAAATTACTGGAGGTAGAACTTTGAAATTTTGCATGAGCTTTCCCTCGGTCACATGATCGCCCGCTAAGAATTTCCTAAATCAGGAAATCGATGAAAAAGAAATAAGCGCATTATGAGTTAAGTGTTCGTCAGTTACAATATGACACAAATCCCGGCGATGGGCGGACGGACGCTTGCCTGTCATGTGAAAGACGACACGTTTACCAGTTCGATTCCGCTCGCGCTCGGGTTATTTTTTCTGTGTAAATGAAGCTGCAAAGACTGTCATCTTCTGACGCTTTAAGTTGGCTTATGAATAGCTATTAATTTTAAGGAAACACAAAGATTTGTTTAACATTAAGTGTTTGTATTTTCAAGGACCGTCTCATGTTTCCTAGATTCCAAGTTCTATGGTATTCTAGAAATTAAGAGAAATAACAGAATAGGAGTAGGTAATAAAAGAAGAAATCACCACAAACATTTATTGAAATACAATATGTATAAACAAATTACAGTTAACTTAACTATATGCATTTAACGGGCATAATAATTTTTAAATCAAAATTATAAAATATATATCGTTAAAATAAAAAGCCTTGAACTAGATATGCTGCAAATACAATTTAAAAATAGCTAAGAAATCACGGACACCTAAGTTTGACACGGCTAAGAAATCACGGACACCTAGGTTTGACACGCACATTTTATATTTATTTATAAAAGAATAATAATATGTATTTTCTTAAATATTATAATAGGTATGTATGATTTGATATGACGTTATTGTCGCGTTTGGGTTACTTTCAACTCCTTGACCTGAGCAAACTTAAAAATACAAACTCATCATGACTGACCTTGATTGCTTAATGACCCAAAACGAAGACAAAATAAATGCCAGTAGAAATTAAACCTACCAACGAAAAATTAAGAACCCCGCTGGGTAGTAAAAACTTGACTAAAAAGTACCTACCTTATATACAAGTTTCAATGATAAGTAAGTACTTACCTAAATATAATAATAGATAGTCATTAACTCAATCATTTAGAGTTAACTAACTTGGCAAATATAATTTAAACAACAAAAGAAATGTAAATACATACTTACTAGATTTTTTTTAAATAGCAACTCAGGATTTTTTGAAAGTGCACTATATTTGTATGGAGGGATTACACACATTTCTCTGATGCACTTTTTTTGAGCAAGCTCGACAAGCGTCGATGCCCTTACCCCAGACCACGAGACTGTTTTGGGTGACAATCAAAAATACTTCCATTAGGTACTTTTCCAATATTTTTAAAAGTAATCCGTATCTCCGAATTGAACTTTTTTTTTTAATTTTGTTACATTGTTATGGCCTAAAACTATTGAGATGTCAATCCTTACTAATATTATAAATTTAACAGTGTGTTTATTTGTTTTTCCTCTTCACATTGAAACGGAGCAATAAGGGACCAATGCATTGACCCGTTATTTGCACAGGGATATTAAAGAGCTGGAGAATGACATAAGTTACTTTTCCACGAAATAATTAACACGTAATAACTTTTTAAGTATTGTATAAAAATATTGATGCAATGAAAATGAATGATGCAAATGCTTCAGCAAAAACGTTGATTTAAATACACACTTTTGATACTAATAAATATCCTAAGATCAGCCTTATCTAAATCAGTTGAATATAAGTATCAAATTGTCAATACGAAAATTGAATTAACTTAATAATATTATTAATTTAGCTTATTCCATTTAAACCATGTAACAAAAGCCTAGCCCCTTAATACGATCTAAAGGTTAGGGTACCTAATGAGGAAGATGTTTACTAAATCTTATTAGAAATTAGGTAAGCGACACTTGTCAGTAATCATTACTCATAGACATTAGTTAACAATAATTAGAAAAAAATCTATTTGCAATAAAATTACCGTGGCTTTTTAAACAATCTAGCTCAAAAATTATTTAGGTATTATATGTATAATTGAATACAGTTATCATAACAACGTCCGACTCTGTTTATAAAGCTGATTCATTGTCACATTACTAAAGTATAAGATTGCTTGTTTTCGATACAAATGTTCAGGTACCTAATTTTTAAATCAAATAGGTAGTTACCTCGAACAGCAGACGTCCCGACATTCTAGCATGAGTTGTCATCAGAACTTGAGTGATTTGGCGAAAAGCGCGACTGTAGCCTGAGTTTTGTCTCCATTAAAACGTCGAAGCTCAACGATCGCCTAAATGAAACAATAGAAACTATGTAGGTGTACAATTACTCTAATGAAATCACAATATCACGGGTTTGCCAATATCCAAAATAAAAAATAACTAAAATTTACGTGTTTTTTATCTTGTGATGCGAGGGCGTCGTGCAGGCCACAACAATTCTTTCCAAATTTTCACCCTAAAGTGCAGTGAAGAAAAATAATTAATAAATACCTGTTCTCTCGTAAAGCCCAGTGCGACTATTTCTTCTACTTCTGTCTCTCCAAATGCATCGGTGGGCAAGATAGTTTGACTCGGATCTCCGAGACCTGCAACATGATTTGGGGATCAGAATTGGTCAAATGGAAATTGTTACTAACAAGTTACTAGTCGACAAAGTTCAGCTTACCAATTCTTTGAGTGGCAGTTTGAGAGGCGGTTGAGTGAGCACCAGATGCTGAAGTAGTAGGCTTTTGTGAAGTGCTTCCAGATTCTACATCATATAACAGTACACATTACAAAAAAAACGAGTCTGTATTCTGTGGCATGCAAATTCAATTGAAATGACTTGTTGTTTAGAGGCACTTGCAAAAGGCTTCAAGCTTGGTGAAGATTTGTTCCCAAGAACTTCATAAATCTCTATCACCTTCTGGACAAAGGCCTTTTCCAATTCAGAATGCATTACATAAATACTACGCATGTGCAATAGCGACATGGATAATACGACCTCCAGACTTGTGTACTTTAATCATTAGTTTTTTAAACAAACAAAAATGACAAAAACACATAGTTTTATGAAATACTTATAAATATTTGCTTTATACTTTGTAATCAGGCTTAAATATTTATAACTACATTTATAAACAGCAAAACTACCAACAATACAAGATTTTAGTTTACAATTTTTATTCCTTTCAATATGTTACTTCATTTATATTTCTATTTGACTTATGCACCCCATCAGTTTTCTATTGTGATTCAAAATTGGTCATTGTTTTACTTCTTTTTCCCACGCCCACCTGCTTTTGATTTTTCTAAAGCATCCTTCACTTGTCGTTCTTCATGGTCCCTCATAGATTGGTTGACAATTTCATCTTCAGAGAAGCCAGATAGCCGAGCACACTCTGGAAGCTCCGATTCAGGCAGGAATGGGGTCTCAGTGCCAGTTGTTCCAATACGTAACACATTTCTCTTCAAATCAATATTGCACTGAAAAATTTGGAAATAAATACAGAGTACAAGGTAAAATCAATACAGAAGCAGAAATGGAAGATAATTAAACAGTCTATACCTGATGTCTTTTAAGCATATCAAGACCAAGTAACATATCCATTGGCTGTTCCTCTAGAACAGAAAATGATGTGGTAAGGAAGTCTTTTTCTATTCTCATCTGAACCATGTGAATGCGCCCAATGATTCTCTGAACTCCTACACCTTTTGCTATTCCCGCCCATCTAAAAGATGTAAAAAAAAATTGTTGGCAGAAAATAAATGAATTTTAAATAATTTAATTTTTTGTTTTAGACACCAAAATCTTACCGTGTGTCTACCAATCTCATAATATTACACCGTTCGGCACATTCTGCAGACATTATAGTTGTTTGAGCCCCCGAATCAATAAATGCTTTCACAGGAAATCTGTAAAACAGTAATTATAAATTAATAGTACTCATTTCAAAGTTATAATCCTTACAAATTAAAATAAACAAAAAGAAAACCAACCCATTTACATGACAGTTGATATACAGCATGACGACAGTGCCAAAGGTTTCAGGATTATACTCCATGGCGGCTTCCATATTGGCTTCAATATTTTTCTGCCGAATTTCTTCAGCAATCATTCTTTGTGCTTCAGTATCAAATGGATCAGAATTCATCATTCTGTGAAATAACATGTCAATTTATATATCAACATTAAGCATAGTATTGAAAAACTAAACATAATTTAGTTAGATCTCAATTTAATATGCTGTGTCTGTCTTTATACTTTACATGTTAAGTATAGTAACAGATTTACCTTATTCTCTGCTGCTGGCGTTCAGTTCTAGCAGTTATTTGTTCTCGCAGTACAGAAGCAAACGTGTCTGTGGTAGATAAAATGCTCAGTTTACAACTTTATAATATGAAAAACAAGAACAGTTTTAGATCTATTAATTCATTCAATGTTTTGACTCACTCACCGAGGTTACCACTTAGAAGAGCGTCCGCTAATCTTGGATTATTTTGTTTCAAAAGTGCCAATTGATCAGGATTGGCAAGGAACATTTCCCTAATGATACGCGGATCCTCCTCTACTGGGGGATTTCTAGCCGCCATCGAAGTACTGGCTCCGGTTGGTACTTGTATGCTGCTAAAATCAAGGTTTGCCAACCCTGATGGTAGAGCTACAAGGAAAGTCTTTTTAGTAACACTTACTTTTAGTCACTCAAACATATGCCTACTTTACAAGAATTTGGTTGTCTCTCTTTGTAGTAACACATATTTTTTATTAAAAAAATTAGTTTATTTTCAAATGTTTGACATTTTGAAGGTTTATTCCAAGCAGTATTTATTCAAAATAATGTCATAAAGCTTTTGTCAGATGTCCAATGAGTAAATATGTCAATAAGTCACAACATAGAGCATGACAAAGCACTTTCAAATGCACATGCACAGTGAAATGTTGATTTGTACAATTTGAATTATAATACCTTGATTAGCGTCTGTGAGGTTGAGGTTGGTGCCGGACTGCACCATGTGGATAAGCACGATGACGTCTCCATCATGAACTCCGTGTGCCTTTAGTGATTTTTTGTCATCAAGCAGTGGCTTCCCATTGAAGTTCAAAGTTATTTCGTTTGCAGGAAATCCAGATTCTATTTCACAAAACGCTTTGAAATTTTCTAATTCCAGGTCTTCGGATACTTGCAAAACGAATATATCATCGTTAAGGGTAGTTACTGTGACTTTCATCGTGGAAACTGATAATATGCCCTTCGACCGAACTGTACTGGAAACAAACTGTTTTGGGCGATTTATTTTTGGGAAATGACTGGCCAAAACATTTTACGTTATTACACTTGCAAGTACACACCGGAGCCAGAGGACAACACGAACAAATAAGAGTTAGTTTTGGTGTAAAATTGTTCCTGACTCACGTATTACCTTTACATGGCAATTTGCAAGGGGTGAGCGAAGCGACACGATATATGAAAAGGAGGTGAAAACTATAATAGAGTCGATATTTAGTTTAAAAAACCGGTATTTATTCGATTATTAAAAAAAAAACAGGCAAGAGTATGTCGGACCATGAGCGACGAGGTTCCGTAATTGAAATAATACATTTTATAACTTACTGTTAACTTGTAAAACCAACTTGGCTGTGATAGTTTTCCTTTTAATTTAGTCTTCTTTTTGAATGCTACCATTGTGAATTTACATAATTATAAAAAACGGTTAAACCCTTACTGCATGACTTTTTGTATCAAAATGAAAAAAATATATGTTGTAGTCTTAGATACACTGAGCCCTAGAAAAATATTGAAAAAAAATATAGTTGGGATTTTTTTAATTTAGGGGGCCAGGAAAGTATGTTTCATATAAGAGACTAGATGCATTAGTAGTTACAAAAATTTAGCATCTCATATATGAGACAACATTCATTATTAGTAAACAAAGTCTTCCTCTTCGTACATACCTACTCTTGTACCAGTCAGGACAACATAGGACTATTCGGGAATGTAGTAGGTATGTTCGGAAATGTAGTAAAAGAAGAGGACTACTCCAGAAAGTTGTAAGAGGACTACTCCAGAAAGTTGAGGAAGAAGTTACAATGGTTATACACAATTATTCCAGAGTCATTAGTAGGTAAGTATTTCCAGGATAAGCTCACCAAAAAAAATCTGAATAGATCCAGATTTTCGAATTTATCAATTAAATTTATAGGCTGTAGGTACCTATGCTTAGAAAAAGATATTATAAGACTTGAAGGTTAAAGAGATACACGCGCTTCTGCATAACGTTTCATATATGAGCAGTAACAATATATCCGCTATTTGAATACCGTCTCAGATATGGAATCGTCAACGTATCCACAAATGCACAGCATCTCAAATATGATACATAACAAAAACGCTGATATACTGTCAATTTAACGAGAAACAATATTGTTTTTCACGTTTTGGATTAACAATTGATAAACTTATTTACATAAAAAAACAAGCTGAAATAATTAACAGAAATCGAGAAAATCAAGTTCAAATACAGAGCACCTACCCTCACTTACTTGAATTCAAACTGACATATTTTATTTTCTGTTAGTGCTGTACCTCTTTTACTGTCACTAAACGCCTAATTATATTACCGGTTTTCTCTTTATAGTGTTTCAGCACTTAAATTAAAAAGGAATTTGAATTTAAGGCTGCAAACTTTGTTGTGCAAATATGACGGGGCCCGCTAAGTACGTTACCTTTATTCTATGCCAGGCCATTCTCTGCCAAAGTTATTCATTGTCATGGCATTAAATAAATTGGCATCAAATGAAGGAGCCGAGTAAAAAGGTACCGGACAGTTAATTCTCTGCCAGCGTCATCTGATGCCATCACGGCATTAGATAAAGGGACCGTTCAATTTTTGTACAGCACCGCCAAACGCTGCACACATTGACAGCTCTCTACATTTGTTGTCTTTGGTTGGGCAGCCATGTAAAGTCGCGTTTTGGTGACTACATCAAAAGTAAAAAAATCAAAAACTGGTACTTATTAAAATGGTTTAAGGTAAGTAAAGTTTTATTTTAAACTGGTAGCAAGATTTATATTTGGCCGCAAAATTCATTTTTAAGTTACAAAGTGATGGCAGCAAAAAAGTACCTACACTTTTTGGTTTTTTAAAAATTATGAAAATGGGAAATGGTTTTAACGGGTTGAGCATATAAAAATGACGCTAAAATGAATTTTAAGGAAATAATACTGGCGTGGTTTTCTAGGGCTTCTGGGACGGGATAAAGAGTGTGCCACCTATTTTTGAATCCAAGACATCAATTTATATTTCATTTTTCTTGCTTTGTGTCTATTTTTTTTACCCAGAATTTTTTTTTTGCAGCCCAATTATTAATAGTCAAGTCATTTATTTTTAACAGTCCATTCAAGATTTTACCTGCCTCGTTAAATAAACTTACTACCATTTTCCAGCAGCAAATAGGGATGTTGACTACATTTTTTTTATTGTTTATCTTAAAAAGGACCTGAATCCAAAATCCAAAACCGAAATAATTTTTGAAAATTATTGAGAAATAAAAAAGTTACAAGCTATAAAATTTCAACAGAGGGGGAAACTGTCAAACAACGAAAAAGAGATGCACTTACAAACATGTGACGTCACCGCCATTTGTTTGCGTAGGTAAAAACGAGATAGCTAGCTCTCCCCACAAAACGAGATAGCTAGTCCTTACGATAATAGAAATGCTAATAACTTGTTCATTTATAAACCAATTTTAATGCTGTTTTCAGATATTAATATAGTTATAGCATTATTTTTTGTTTCACATACAATAATTCATAAAATCAAACACCGTCAACATCCCTATTCTCGATTCTTATGAGGCCGCAGTTTTGTTGCCAACTATTATATTAGTCACAAGTTTATTTTTATCGCTGACTGATTATTATTTTTGCAGCTTTCTGCAATCAGTTTCAGAATTATTTTTGTCTCCTCCAAATTATATAAGTTCCTTTTTTAGATAGGTAAAAAAGCCATTCCCGTAGTAAACAGAGGGGTAGGAGTGTGAATGGATGAAAGACAGATCTCCTTGTTACTAAAGGTAATGTATCTCTAGTTATTTGTGCATTACACTAACAAAAATAGGTGTCTTCATTGGGCTTAGCTCATGAATTTAGGCGAGAGCTTTTAGAAACTACTTACATCATCTTTTATATTTTTTCAATCCACTTATGTTTAAAGTTAAAGTGTAAGTATATTAAATATTTAACAATGTAGGCCCCATATTAAGCTAGGCAACCTATTTGCAATTTAAAATTGTTTATCAGATTTTAACATATTATAAAATTAAGTCAGAATCAAATAACAGCAGCTCTAGCACGATAACGACAAACTCACGCTCGGCTCACGCTGAAACTTCACTTTGTTTGGGCGAGGGTCCCGCGCAAAGGCTTGCTCGCCCTATGGTGTTGTCAATGTTTACAGATCGCGATGTTGTCGCGGCGCTGTCACTATCGTACTTGGCCTGCAGATAAGGGTATACTCTTCCTCTATATAATTGATGTGCCTCAGCAAACTTAGTGTTTCAGCGGTGTTAAAAACTTTTTGTGATTCTTTTAAAAACGTAAAAGAGAGATATCAATGCAAAATAAGCCTTAATTTTTTCAAATAAATTCGGGTTTTTTTTGTTCGCATTGCACGGACGAGGCTCTTACGTACATACCCCTAAAGTGTATTTACTTGATTTTGACAACTTTGCCATTAAATTGGCAAAATTAACGGATTGTACAGAGGCCAGCGCACCAGGTTACTATATTTTCATTGCGAAACAGACAACTCTTATCACAACAGCAGCACAGATCATCAACTAACGGAGGTTACAATTCTCTCGAGCGCCTATGGAGCCTGCGTCAAGTTAGCGTACACTCAAGAGCACGTCAAGCTTGACACTTTGGACTTTGGACCGGTTCTGCATTGTATGGCGCGCAGTATAAATCAGAGCTCAGCTTAAACTGGTAGTGTAAAGCGTGACCTGCTCTCGACTGTACACATAATAGTGCTCATAGTAGGAATATTTGTACGCTAGCTCTACGCTCACGACGAGCCGTTCCGCTGAATGTGAACGCCGCTTTTCTTTTATTAAACCTGTATATACAATTTGAGAGTTTGAGTTCGGTTTTCATATTTCGTACTCTAGTGATGTAAGAGACTTGGAAAATTTGCGAAAATTCCTTTGTTGGTGCACGCAAATTTCACAGTTTGTTTTCGGGTATAATTACTTTGGTTTATCCAAGGTATAGAGTCATTTTATAATCCTTCATATATTGAGAACTTTTCTATTTTAATGAAATCGGTTGCGTGCTCGTGTCGACCTGTGTACGATGTGAAATCGTAATTGACGTTGAACATAATGGTGAGTGTTTTTTATATTGTTTCTACACATTTCTACCGAGAGTAACTCAATCAAAATGCATACCTAGTACAAGAATGTAAGGTAGTTTTTGTTTTTTAGATGCGTTACCTACAGATAAAATTACCGTACCTTACCGTACCTTCGAAAATCTAATACCTATGTTACTATAATTACTTAATATTTTTAAAATTGTCCATGTCCCTAAATGCACTACAGCCTCTAAGTCATAAGCGCAGGTCCCTTGATGACTCTGAGACTCTCTCAGAAAGAAAAAACTTGCAATATACAGTATGAACTCTATATAACGACACTGAAGGGACTGCGCATTTTATTGCGTTATTGAGAGTTGTCGTTCAATGGAGAGAAGGAAAATCTGTTTATGAAAAAGAAAAAGTTTTTATCAGAACAGTAGTGATTCGTCAATACACAGTGATTTTCTTTTACTTGATGTGTTTACAGTTTGTGAGCAACTAAGAATATGATAACTAAAATAGAAAATCCATGACTCTTACTAACAACAGTCTACATGTGCAAGCAATCCCAATTTGTGAACAAAAGAACGGATTTCTTAGAAAGTTCGGTATTATGATGCCGACAGTCTAGTTTATTACGGGCTAGGTTAGTAAAGCGACAAAAAATGTTCTTTTGTCGCTTTATTATCCTAGCCTGTACAACAATTATGTACTTACTGTGTACTTACACAGCTATTTAATTGTTGTCGTTATTGAGAGTGGGTGTAATGCTATATAGAGTGTATCATTGTATGTAAAACAAGCTAAACCAACCAAAGCCGAGTAATTTCGATGCTTTAGGGAGTTTGTCGTTAAATCGAGTGACGTTACATGTAGTTTACACTGTCTATAATAAATTATATAAATTAAAGTTAAGAAAATAAATTGTAGTAAATTTAAAGTTAAGAATCACCAAATGACTTTTTCAAGCAGTGAAGTTAACCTTTGCCGCAAGGACAGGAGGCCCATTATCGGATTCTTTTTGTGGTGTGATTGTCACATGGAACTCAACACAAATTACATTTATATGTATACCAACATTGTTTAGTTTTGTAATTTATATTGTTTGCTGAATGTTTATTAGTTCTGACTAATAAGTCTAAATACCACATTTTTTAATATCACATTAAAAATATCCAAGGATTGAATATAATTTCTATTTAACAGAGGTATTTTTAAGAAGCCTTAATCTTAAACTTGAAAAAAAAAAGTTAAAGGAAAAGAAAATGCACCAATTTCTTGATTTTGAATAAAAATTGTGATTTTTATCTCTTTTTCTTGAATAAAAAATGATCCTCATTTATATTAATAATTAATCATTATGACAGTGGTTTGATGTCATGTAATATAATAATAAATAATTCCTTTTTTTTAATATGACAATGTTGTAACTCCTGTTCATTTAATGTTGGTAAAAGTGATTTTTTTTGTTGAAGTTGTATTTTTTTGGATTTACCAATATGTAATGCTCTTGTTTGTTTTCCTTCAGGGTTAATCACTAGTCATAAGTAGATCTTCTTCTTCGTGTCAATGGCCACAAATAAATGGATTACGTTCGTAAATATTTATTGTAGGTATATATAAATATCTTAGTATATTATAATTATATTTTACTGGTCCAGAAAGCAACCAAAGAAAGTGCAGCGTCTGTTACCTCCATTAAATCCTCCCTAGTGCAGTTGGTAGGGCACAGAGGACAGAACAATAGATGAGCTATGTCCTGCGATGGTGCGCCGCAGTCACACTCCGACTCCGTGGAGTAGCCCCACTTGACTACGTTGGACCAGCAGCGACCAACACCTGTCCGAAGACGGTTAAGTGTTTGCCAGGCAGCCCACTGCAGTTCGTGGCCCACTGGCAATTTCTCCGCTGGTTGAATGAAATTGGGGGGGACGACGCAGTTTAGGCTCCTGAGAAGCTTCTTGGCCTCCTTAGGGTGAACAGCTATACTGCTTGTGGCCCTTATAAAGCTTTTCCGGCTTTATTAGACGGGCTGGGGCTGCAGAGTGGTCGTACAAAGGGTGCCTGTGGTCAGTTTCCTGTGAGAGTTTCTCCGTTTCACAGGCTATCTGTCGACGCATATGCGGTGGTGCGATGCCCGCGATTGGGTATAACAGATTAAGAGGGGTGGGTTTGAGGTAGCCCGTTATGATTCTGCAGGTCTCATTGAGTGCAATGTCGACTTCTTTTGCGTGTGCAGAGCGATGCCACACTGAACATGCATACTTCCCTGCGCTGTACGACAAGGCAAGACCTGTTGTTCTGAGAACATGCGGGGCTGCACCCCAGGAAGATTATGTAAGGCGCCTTAAGAGGTTGTTCCTAGAGCCAATTTTTTGTTTCACGTTCTGACAGTGCGGTTTATAGGTTAAGGATCGGTCTAGAGTAATCCCTAGATAGCGTGGATGTGGGCAGTGCTCGATGTCAACGCCTCGCCACGCTATCCTGAGCGTTCGGTTTGCCTCACGGTTCCGCAGGTGGAAAACACACGACTGCGTCTTTGATGGATTTGGCCGTAGGCCATTTTTGACGTAGTATTGGTCGAGCGTTTCCAAAGCAGATGTCAGCACTGGTTCAGCGTCTTTGAAATGAGGCGATCGAGCAGCGAGCGCAAGATCATCGGCGTATAAGAAGTGTCTCGTGTTTTGCAGTATGGGCTGGTCATTCGTGTTAATATTAAAAAGAGTTGGGGCAAGAACAATTCCTTGAGGAAGACCGTTTTTGAGGTGTCGCCAGCGACTTTTAGTATTATTGAGGTGCACTTGAAAGCGACGGTTCCCGAGGGTCTCGCGCAATATCTGGACAAAGCCTAAGTCCTTGGTGGTATCGTGGACTTTAGCAAGAAGTCGCTTTATGTTGACGGTGTCGTACGCAGCAGACAAGTCAACAAAAACGGCACCGGTGACTTCCTGCCGCTTGAATCCATCCTCAATAAACTGAGTGAGAGCGAGTGTCTGGCTTTTCCACGATTTCCCCAGTCGGAATCCTGCTTTTTCAGGAATGAGTTGAGGACCGAGCACTGTTGTTAAACGATTCAGAAGGATTCTTTCAAAAAGTTTGAAAGTGTGGCTAAGCAGCGAGATAGGACGGTAGTTTTTTGCATCATTGGGACATTTTCCCGGCTTCAAGAGTGCAACGACTCTCGACTTTCTCCACGTCTTGGGTAACTTTAAAGTTTCCAGACACGAGTTGAAGAGCGCCAAAAGCCACGAGACTGCCACAGGACCGAGGTTTTTAATTTGTTCCGTCGTGAGGTCGTCGATCCCTGCTGCTTTGCCATTCTTCAAGGCTTTTATGCTGTTAACTATTTCAGTGATAGTGAAAGGTTTAGTAATATTGTTAGGGGAAGAAGTTGGAGGGACTTTAGGTTGTCGGTGAATACGGTGAGAGGGTTTCCCGTTTAACAGAAGTTGATGGGCAACTTGATTTGCGGTCGTCCGTGAGTTTCCTGAGAGTTCTCCATGCCTGTTTGCTGTTGTGCTTCATGTCGACGCTGGACACGAGGTTCATCCATGTCTCACGGCGATGTTCTCCCACCTGATTTGTAAGCTCCTCTCCCAAAGCCAGAGTATCCGCTGAGGGGTCCTTTTCAAAACTGGATTGGTATGATGCGAGTAATTTGGAGTAGTTTTTATTCAGGCCGGATATGTATGAGGTGTGACAACCTCGTAGGATAGTTTTACGTGAAGTGATACGGATGATTTTAATAAACTTATCATAGTTCTCGGGAATAGGTTCCAGATCTGCTAGATTTGAGTCTGAAAAAGCTTTCCAGTCAGCTTTCTTGAAATTAAAACGGGGTCGGTAAGGAACTATGTTTGGTTTTATGGCAGGAAATATTTTGCAAGAAATGGGTCTATGTTGGGTGTGAGAGAAGGGGTTTTCGACTTCCTTTTTGCAGAGTGTGCTTATGTTATTGCTTGCAAAGATTAGATCGGGGTTATAGCCACGACGCCATCGAGCACTATTGAACGATGAAGGAAGTTTGGCATCATGGATGAGGGTTAACCCTTTCGCTTCAGCCCATTCTTCGACCGCATCGCCTGTTACTGTTAAAATCACCAATTATTATATTTACTTGACTATCGTTATAATTGTTTGTTTGGTTGAAAGTGAAAGGGGTGTTTGGAGGCTTGTATATTGACGTTATCGTGAAGTTTTTTATGTCTACTGATATGGTTTCGATGTCAGGTGCAATATCTGCCTTCACGAAAACCGCACTGCCATATTTTGGATGGGGGATCTCTGCCACTAGTGTCATATCAGCTATTGATGGTCTTTGCTGTGTGTGATCTCGGTGTATTTCCTGAATGCACAGGACATCACAAAGACTTTCACGGCAGAAGTCTGAAAGTAGTGAGGACTTTTTCTTGGAAAATCCCTCTATGTTTAAGGATGTCACGTATAGTGCCGGTCTATTTGGGTTGGCGCTGATAAGTGCCTTTTGGTTAGGCTCTGAGAAGAGCCTGTTTGGGCCATTGTGGCAGAAGGATTAGTCACGTCACTCCAATACTGTCTTCTTTGAGACGGTCTTGGAGCGGTGTGTCCAGGGTGCGCTGGGCGCTCATGTAAGCTTGTCATGTTCACCACACGGGGAGGCTCCTTCCATGCACTCATAAGTAGATGCTTTAGATTTAGAGGTTTATCAGATAAGTAAAAGACTTGTAGCTCATCAACAAGGCAAAAAACTTGTAGGTAAGGTACAAGTCTTTTGCCCACATACATAAAACTATATTACCTTTACTTACTTTAACATGAATCATCTGTAACACATTCTATTATTTATCTAGTTTCGCCTTTATAATTAAAATATCTTGTTTAATGAAATAACTAGGTATGTGGATGCAAAATGAAGGAAATTCTGGTTTATTCCCATCAATGTTGTGTCACATTGTTTTTAACCCCTGACTCAAAACGAGAGGTGTTTTAAGTTTGACTGCTATGTGTTTCTGTCTGTGGTATCGTAGCTCCACAGCCGACTAAAAGCCGGTTTTCTAAATGTAGTTCTAAGACATGTTTTATCAAAATCGATTCAGCTGTTTAAAAGGTATAGGCAATTAATGGTGAGGGTGATATAATATTTTTAATTTTAGAGTTATGTTTATTTAATTTACAAAAATGTACAAAAAAGTTCACAATTATATTAACAAATAATACATACATAATACATATACTATGTATGATATAGTGCTAAATTGCAAAGCTTGGGTGTGGATGTAAAGCTTGATTAAGCAAACAGGCATTTTTAATTATTTTTTTAAATTATAAGATGGGTTAACTCCTGACCTCAATCTTGACCATAAGGTCAAAGATGAGGTCGACGATGGAGCGAGTTAACCCAGAAAATGCCTATAAAGGCACTGGTACTCCCACGCACCGACGGAACACAGCAAGCTGTTTGGCGTCGGACTTCGGTAGGAGGGTGGTCGCGATCCAGACGGCCCTTTACAGAGCCTACCACACCGCATGAGACCATAGGACGACACCTCAGATTCAGAAAAAAATGAAGTGTCGTTGCCTGGGATAGATTACTAGGAGGCAGGTCTCATTTGTGTTTCCTTAGTCGCCTCTTACTACACCCACGGAAAGAGATGGGGTGGTGTTATTCTCAACTGATCACCACACGGCATTATTAACAGACAAGTTATGAACTTAAAAAAAATATTGTTTTAATTTTTTAGTTTGGTGTCACTTTATCTTTATTTATTCTATAAGTCCTTACATGTTTTTACAAAATTCAAATATAAATACAATTTAAAAATTATGTACCGCCTATCTCTATACTTACAACTTTATGAGCATAAGTTAAAAAACCCAAAAATATATATGGCATTACAAGTAATTTTAAAAAAAAGATTGAGCAAAAGGATTATAAAAATAGATTAACACAAAACAAACTGACTGGTATTGAACAAATGACTTTGGTGATGAATAAATATGTACATCGAGCAAATCAATGAATATGTATCATAAAGCTTCCTCTGTTAACTCAACATTTTCATGACAGAATTTTATTAATATTGGAATTCTCTTTGTTTCATTTACAGAGGCATAGATGAGACACTGGATTAATTTTATTTTATTGGCACACAGTAATCATGTCATCAGTGGGACAGTTAGTTCCGCAAGTGACTCGAAGCCCTCCCAACATGACAATCAAGTTCAATGGGCCTCATATAGAGGGGTCATTCTGCACATCAATTGATCTAAATTATGACCCTATTATAAGTGTCATATGTGCTATGTATATTGCATTTGGAATTGTTTACACTTTGTTTGGTGAGTTTTATTATTAATGCTTCAATTTATCTTTTGATTTAATTCATTACTGCAAAACCTTTAATAAAGCATATAAAGCATCACATATGTTTTAGAAAATCAACAATTTAAATAAATGATGAAAAGAGCTTTTCTTTCAGGGTACCGATGTTTTAAGGCAACTATGTTCCTCACAGGGTTCACATTTGGTTCTATTATTGTTTATCTTATATGCTTACAAGAATATTTGCTACCACCCTATGGTAATGTTGGTGAGTAGAATACTTTTTATTTTATCTTTCACCTTGTTAAAGAGGAGTCAAATGTTTAGAATGTGTTTTTGTTATAGCGGTGGCGTTATGCGCGGGTCTGCTCTTTGGCCTTATAACAATGCTGATTCAATACGTGGGACTCTTCATGACTGGGTTTCACACAGGGTTGCTTCTGGCTATCGGCGGCTTGGCAATCTACGACCACTTCCTTGACAATCGTCCTAACACGGTTAGTAGGCTTCAGTTATTTAGGCTTCAGTTATTTAAGGTTTCTGTGTAGAAATAGATACAAGCAGCGCCTGTTGCGTCGTCTTTCGTAGTTATTATTTTTCTGTGCATACATTAAAATAAAAGCCGAATGAAATGTCATTTTCTCACATATGTACCTGCATTTGTGACATAAGTGTATATAGGCAGCCATTCTTAAAGTGTGCTCCGCAGAGCCCGGTGCCCTCTGGGGGCTCCACAAAATATAGTTTTTCCCACTGCGATCGATTGATTCTACCGACCTTTCGGTCATACGGACCGGACGGAATCTTAGGAGAGGGGCGTGCTACTTCATAGGGCTCTTTCACGCGCGCACTATCTTAAGCTCCCTACAAGTTCAGAACATCCTCTTAGCATCTTTCTTGTACGCTTTCCCCTTTCTGGGGCTCGTCTGTAACATGTTACGACTGGTTCGTAGTCCTCATGCTTCTACTGGGTTCGCCTGTTGTTTCCTCTCATTTTACTTATGCCACGCTGCGCAAAAGTTTCTAAAAGATTAGATTCTGTTTGAACAATAAATAAAGATGAAAAATTGGTTACGCTTGTAGGACGTTGGCATTAATAGAACTATCCTTAAACAAATGAGTATCAAGTGGCATCACTTTATATCAATAAAGTGCAGCGGAATAGTGCACTCTCGCTAACAGTTTAATAATGTGGAGATGATCTCAATTGAACGTGCGGCGCGGAGCGATGTAACGTGTGCCAATTGCTTATTTAAGCGTTTCATTGCACACGTCCGATCTGCGTATGTGCGTATCTTGCTTGCGATTAAAAAGGAAGTTAGGTTTTACGATTATTCAATTATTAAACTGACTCGTGACTACTAAAAATAAAATCAATGCATTGTTTTTTATTTTTTTATTGAGGCTGACATAGGTATAAAGATGCTGAATTATTGACTAGCTAACTGATTGACACATTACATTAAACTGCAAAGTGACTATCTGCCGACCATATAACAGATGTCATAGCGTGAATTGTTTCCCCGTCGTATTGTGGACTTCATCAAACAGTTGACATCTTCGATATGGGTCATCTGTCAGATGTGTGTCAAATCATTGGGCAAAAAAATTTTCATTCGATTTAAATTTACACACTATTATTTTCGCAAAATGTCTTTGATATATTGACTGTAATAGACTAGTACGAAGACTTAGGCTCTAGGACCTGGAGTGACCTACATTTTAAATTGGTTGATGGGCCGTGAGTGAAGGAACGGCGGCGTGTAAATTGCACTTTTCCGTGAAAAGTTATCAGGCTCTTTATATTAATTTTTTTATTCGGAAAACCATCACCTTGTATAACAATTTAGATTTTTTACAATTAGATATTAAAATAGTTTATAATTAGCTGAGAAACATTGGAACGCATCGCTGTGTTAGCAAAAACCGGTATTTTAAAATTAATTTTTGACAGGAAATCATACGCTTTCTGCGCTGGACTTTGTTCCCGTAGGAATTCGGGAAAATGATATAGCCCATGTCACCCGCTGATAAGAGAGCATTCTATTAAGTGAAGAATTTTTCTAAATGGTTTACTAGTCCCAGAGTTTTCTTTCTACAAACAAACTTACAAACTTTACCTTTTTATAAAATTAGTATATAGATAGAAACGGTGAGTTGGGCGTTGATGAGTAAAAATAGATAAGGATGATTATAATTAATAAAGCAATAGAGAAACTAATCTTACGAGAAAAAATATTAAACACCTTCGAAGATAATTTAATGCCATGGAAAGTTAGGTCGCACAATCTACTAATAGTGAACTTATAGTATCTGAGTTTAAATTAAAGTTGTGGATCAGCGGGTCTGTTCTACAATTATTGATCTCAGATTCGCTAAGCATTACTTCGATACAAAATAATTTCTGCTGAAATTTACTTTGTACAAAAGCAATGTATGACAAATTTGATTGTCATCGTAATGAATTCACCTTATAGAATAGGCTCCTGGCCTACGCGAATTACGAACGTAGAAGAAACGCAAGATAGCTAATTGGACCATACAAGCAAGAGTGTCGTCTCTGCCTGCCTCGATGAGACAAAAGCACGAGCTTATGTATGTATTTTCTAAGAGGTATCATAATAAAAACACAACATAGGTATATCAAAATATTTATTTTAACTGAAAATCAAAGTACTATATTTTATACTTACATATATCTGTCGTCGACTTTGTTCACGTGAAACAGATAAAATCAAGCTCCCGTGGGATTTGAACCAGTGTCCATAGAGCTCAGGTCTAGGCAAGGCAAGTCTGTAGCCCACTGGACTACGTTTCTATTTGACAGTTGGACGAAATTGTCGAACACATTATTTTTCGCAATCCTCCATTTTGCCGTGGGAATTTTCAAAAATCTTTTCTTATCAGATGCCTACATCATATAAGAAGAACGCCCTCCATAATTTACGTCTTTATGACCAGGACAAAGCCTTTTTAACTGACATCAAAAAAAGGACAAGGTTTGTTACGCGATAACTTCGCCAATTAAAGGCCGATTTTAGAAAAATATTATTTCGTTCGAAAGAGTGTACTTCTGAGGCGGTCCCTTATTAAAGTTTATCGAAATTGATATACCTACCTATAGTGCTTGAAAAAATCAACAAAAACACAAACACACATTTTATATTTAGATGATTTTTGGTTTGTGGTTACCTGCTGATAGGCACTGTATAGATGAAGTTGGTTGATTCATACGTTTTTAACTTAAACAATTAATAGATAGGTCTCTCCCCTTTATTTACGTCTATTTTAAAGTGTTCGTAAATAATTTAATTATTTTCCGAAATAATGTACGAAAGTTAAATATGAACATTAAGGCCATATTTTGAGTATCTGTGTGTGTAAATATACAACTGCAGTGTTTAGCCGCCGCATTGATCGCACAATTATTTAGATTGCTAAGTGCAAAGTCCATTGTTTTTAGGCCAATTGTAAGCATCGTTGGGTTTGCTTGGTATGTAAAGTCTAGAGCCCACCAAGCTTCACATAAGTAACTCTATTTCGATCTATCACACTTGTGTATTCTTGAGTGTAAAAGGGACACACGACAGCACATGTGAGTGTAGGTATGGTACACGTTGATTTTTAGTTGATTGACACGTTGATTTTAACAATCAAGAGTTTTGTAGTGTACTCAGTGGTGCTGTTGTCTGTACATGCAATGCCTCGCCTTTTTTATTTATACTGTCATGTCCACTGTTTTTTTGACTTCCGTGCTCTAATAATGCTGAAGTATCAGGAATGTTTTTCTTTGCGCATTGCGAATTGGATGCGTCTGCGATGTTTCATAAGCATCGATTTCTTTTGCATGGTTCGTTACGAAGCCGGCAATTAAACGGTGCGTTCGTATTTTCGTATTTTTTTTGTGTTACACCGGAAAAGGTCTAAGAAAAAGGGTGTGCTTTTTTTTAGAAAAAATCGTTATCATAACAGCCAAAACCCTACTACTCAGACATCACGCCGAGGCTTAACAGAAAAAAACAGTATTTGTCCATTTTCTACAGCTACACATTAATATTTCAAACAAAAATGTTATAAATTACCATTAGCCACTACAAACGCGTATGTTAGAGAAGGAGAAAGTATTACATGTATTAGAGAAAGTTATTTTAATGATGTTTTGGTTTTCAATGCTGCGCTATGCTAAAGCGATGGTCGCATATTAATTAAGCGAATGACATAACATGTTCTGATCATTTACCAGATTATATAACTTGTAATGATTTCAATAACCTTGACGAAGATTTTGTACAGATTTTTTTAAATTATCTAAAAAATACTAAAGAAAACACCTGAGGCCATTACAATGGAAGGTTGTTAATATCCAGCTTCATTCATTAACAAGGGTATCTTAACACCTTTGTGTAAAATTTTTAGCTTTGCATAATAAGGAGGAAGTCAGTCAGGGGGCAACCTTTCTAGAATTTTCCTCTGTCATGTCTTTGTTTGTGTCATTTGGGACACAAAGAAAGACAGAAAAAGCACCCGTTCCCGAGAACAAACATTTGCTTTTTACACTACCACTGAACCAAAGCGGTCTTAACCAATCGTATCGATCACCTATTTTTCGCTCTTACAACATAAATTAACATGTAAATGTAAATGTTTCAGTATTGGATATGCGTTGTGGCGCTTCTGGGTTCCGGTATTTTCTTTGCCGTCATAAACCTGTACTGGAAAAAAGGTAACATAGTTGTTTTATACTGGTGACTTTAAATTATAATAGCTAGCGAAATTTGAAATGATTAATCTCCCCATCGAGGTTAGCATGCACGCTTGACATGTTTTAGTTGATCCGTACTGACGCTATGCGTTAGAACGAGAGGTTGGACCGAGATACATATGACAAAATTACGTCACGTGTCGTGCTTAAGCTAGCATAAGCATATACACTCGGCTTCAAAAAAATCGCACGTCCGTAAAAATAGGCTTTAAGCACTGTTAATCTTAAGACAAGCAGTTATTCGTAGCAATATTGGTATCATTTGAGAGCCCTATAAAAACTCTTTAAAAAAATATCCATTTCATTTGATTAAAGAAAAAGCTTGACACTTTAAGTCACTGTGAATGACAATGGAACTGATTCTCCTCTTCAAATTTTGTTTGTATTGTTTTGTTTTTTGGGTATAAAAGGGTCGATACAGCTTATTGGGGGATAAATTTGCTACCAACAGTCGAAGAAGACGCAGAAGAATATCTTTCATCAGAAAAACGTCCTTGAAGATGGACACTACTGCTGCTGAAGCCGCCCAAGTTATCGCACTACTGCAATCAGGACTACGTCAGTGTGATGTTGCTCGGCAATTGCACTTGAGTCGCTTTTCTGTTCGAAGAGTGTATCAGCGGTTCCTGCAGACTGGTGGCTTTGTCCGAAGGCGTGGGTCTGATAGAAATCGCTGCACTTCTGCGAGAGATGACCGATTCGTCGTATCGAAGTCTTTGAGAAATCGGTTCTCTAATGCTGTTGAGTTGCAACAGCAGCTTCAAGCAGTTCGTAGAAGGGCCGTGAGTGTCTCTACAGTTAGAAGAAGACTAAAGGAGAGAAATACGTTACGGGCCCGTGGACCTACCGATTTGCCCTACTGGTAGGACCACGGTACACCACTATGTACCCGTGGTCCTACTGGACTAGGGCTTACTAGAATATCGTAGTGTCCATATTATAGTAGGTATCGATAGGTAATAATAATAAAGAACAAACTCCGGACTTCTTGGAAATGTTATTAGAATAGAATAGACACTTGGTAATGTTATTGTTGTTTAATCAAACAAGGAAAAATTGTTTCAAATTGACTTTGTCATAAGACATAATATATTTTCAAGGAAAAAATGGATCACAATAAAATAATTTTTATTAACAGAAAAAAAGGCCAAGTGGTACTATACAACGGTTATCGTTATTACAAACAAAAAGAATATTCTAATTTTTCTATTATATGGACCTGCAGTCAGAAGAAAAAAATGAAATGTACTGGCTCGTTTATGTTAAGTTAAAAGTAAATTAAGAAAGAAATTTATGTTAAGTTTAAAGTAAATTAAGAAAGAAATTTATATTAAGTTAAAAGTTAATTAAAGTGCAAAAGATACTGAGAATTCTATTTTTTTTATTCGAAATAATAAAATGGCGATAAGATTATCGATACTAATAATAAGCCCTAGTCCAGTAGGACCACGGGTACATAGTAGTGTACCGTGGTCCTACCAGTAGGTCAAATCGGTAGGACCACGGGCCCTTAACGGAGAAATATTGTGGCTAGAAGACCTGCCACGGGTCCAAAATTAACCGCAGCGCATCGGCGAGCACGCCTGCAATTTGCTCGCGCCCACGTCAATTGGACCCTGGACCAATGGAGAGCTGTTCTCTTCTCAGACGAAACGAGAGTGTGCCTTTTCTGCAACGATAGACGCAAAAGAGTATACAGAAGACAATGGGAACGTTTTGTCCAAGCCTGCATCCAAGAGACGGTAGAATACGGGGGCGGTTCCTGCATGTTCTGGGGCGGCATATCTGCCGACGGCAAAACTGAACTTTCTTGTGTCTCTCGGACCGGCGGTGCTCGCGGGCAAGGGTCGATGACTGCTCACCGGTACATCACAGAGATCCTGGAAGAACATGTGGTCCCCTATGCTGGATTTATTGGCGACGGGTTCACATTAATGCACGATAACGCTCGCGCGCACACTGCTGGAATTGTGCAGGGCTACCTTCAAGAGGTTGGGATCCCTGTCATGCAGTGGCCAGCGAGAAGTCCAGATCTGAACCCGATAGAGCACCTCTGGGACCAGCTGAAACGCAAGGTTAGATCCCGTGATCCCGCTCCCGCGACTCTTCAGGAGCTCCAAGACGCCGTTATTGAGGAATGGGACAGAATCCCTCAAGAAGAGGTCCTAAAGTTGGTGCGATCCATGAGGGAGCGCATGGAAGATGTCATTAGGGCTAGGGGGGGTAACACTAGGTTTTAGGTTAGTTTTAAGCAACTTTGTTTTGAAAAATTAATCAGATTTCATTAGGGTTTTTTAAGGATTTTTATTGTTCTGTAAAATTTTCTCAGTTCCAATAAAAAACATTGAATGAATTTTTGTTTTTTTTGCATTCTCTGTTTCCTTACCTTTCAAATGATACCGAACATTACCAATATTTCATAATACAAATACGATTGAAAGATGTTTAAAATAGATTTCTTAAAAGGTGCGATTTTTTTGAAGCCGAGTGTATTAAAAATAAAATGATTTATCATTCTCAGGCAATCAGTCAAAATAAAGAATTGTTTATGTAGAGAGAGAGAGTATTTTTATGTTACTTAAGGAAAAGTTTTTCATTAAAGTAGAGATTTACATGCTTAATTGATTTAACTCATAATGAAATCGTAGGTCTATAAAATCGAAACATCTAAATCAAATCGTTTTTAAAATTTTCAGCTTTGACCGTCTTCGGCACTAGTGTATACGGTGGTGCAGTGATAGCAACTTCCCTGGACTATTTCTTCGAAAGAATGATAATGCTTAAATGGGTTAGTATACTTGAACCTTTTTTAGACAGGATAAGAAGATGCTGGCATAGGTCAAAACTAAGGGGTTTATTATTTATTAACGTTACTGTGTCATATTCTTATTCATTCCATTGACAGGAGAAGCTCATAGACGATGAATGCCTCGAATTTCAAAGACATTTTTTACAAATACAGATGTATATGGGCTGAATAAAAAATGAAAAAAAAAATTAATTAAGATAGTAGGTAAATGTGCTGTGTCATTCAAATAAATAAGACGCTACTAAATCTAGTAAAATTGCGAAAAAGCTAAAATCTCGGCTGCCAACGAAATGTATTTTAAGAAGCTTTGTGACCATCAATAAAACTGAGATGTGTTTGTGAAGCTGTGGGAGCGTGCAAAGCTGGAGCCGGCCGTGGCGCCGCCGTGCCGCCTGTCGTGGCTGACGCTGGCGGCGTGGCCGGCCGCCGCCATCGTCGGCCTCACCGCGCAGTGCGCACTCACCGCCACTGGCATTTATCATGAACAGAGTGAGTTGATTCAATATAATTTTCCACGTTAAAAACGTATGAGTCACCGACTTCAATCCCAACAACAGTTCGCACAAAGTAGATATCTAGTTTTTTGCGGACTACAATACCTATTAGCAAATAACTACAAACAGAAATGTCATTCATTTATTTAGATGATGTTCTAGTTTGTAGTATATTTTGTTTTTGTTGATTTTTTTTAAAAGCGCTGAATCATTTTCAATAAAATTTATATGGGACCTCTTCAGGAGTATACTCTTTCGAACAAATAAAGAATTTTGGAAATCGGACAACAGTTGCCGGAGTAATCGCGTAACAAATATACAAAAAAAAAAAAAAAAATTCCGTCGAATTGAGAACCTCCTCCTTTTTTGAAGTCGGTTGAAAACGGTAGCTCAAAATACATTTTAAACTATAAAACGAGTTACGTATCGGTTTCGATTTTCATGACAGGAGGATGGGCGGGTTCATCCTCAGTTGTGTATAAGGTTGTGACAAATGTCATTTTAAAGGTTTTTTTAATAATTTAATCGTGAAGGTATTTTTAGTAGTATTCTATGCAACTTCAACATGAAATAAAACACGTTAAAATAATGTTATTTATATGATACTTTGCTTTATAATTATTAGTTTTATTTTATATGGGCACCACGGCAAGCTCTAATGAAGCGCAATCGTGAAGTCCATTTGACAACTTTATCGAGCAACTGGGGCCGTATATCAGCAATAACTAACATAAATTCCATATGGTTCAACGTCTCTTGTTTATTGGGTACAGATTAGTAACTTCTCATGCCCCTAAAGAAAGTTATCTATAGTGTGTGATAACAAACCACTTGTAGTCACTTTTACGACTAAATAATTTTAATAAATGGTAAAATTATTAGGTATAAGCGCGCAGAAACGTCGTCTGAAGGCTCAGCAAACTCGGCCGATTACTCGCGAGCAACGGGCAGAAATGAAACAGCGGAAGTATAGATATCTTTATCAAGTCCGCACTGCGCATGGAGACGTTATATCTCAGGTAAGATATGTCTAGCTAGCACAGTGAAAAGAATCTACGGAGGCTAAGGTAATGTCTCAAATAAGGATTAATGTCTGGCTAGCATAATGCAAAAAACATAGTAAAACAAAGTGGTAGTATTTTCCACCATTAAATATGACACTAGCTTTCTGCCAGGTACTAAAAATCACGTCGATCCGTTGCTCCGTTACGACGTGAAGGAAGAAAAAACAAACAAATAAACATTTTCCCATTTATAATATTAGTAAGGACTAAACTTCTCATTCGCACATACGCTTTAAAAAATTATGTAATTTTAAAGCAGATAACATTAAAAAACATGTATTTGACCATTTTGAGGCTGAATTCAGGGTGTCAGTAAGGTATCTTACTTTCACTAGTGTCTGTTGACACAAAATTCTGTAAAAAGGAATGTGCGCGGGTTGGCAATCCACATCCGGGCCCTGCGATACAAGCCTAGCTTAGTGTGGGGCCCGCTGATTTTGCAAACATGTAACTGTAACCTGTTTGTCAAAGAAATTATTCTTATTCTATAGAATATATTTAAGAAGTACAATCTTGTTCCGATTGTTTTTTTTGTTTTCTTGAAGTTGTTATACTTACCTATTTAATATTCATAAATGTTTATATTTTTATTTATATATTTAACGAAAACGTTATTCTTTGACATTTTAACTACTATTGTAATTATGAAATTGATAATGTTGGAATAAACGGACGGCCGGTTTGGTCGAGTGGTAGTGACGCTGCCTCTTGATCGGCGGGTCCTGGGTTCGATCCCCAGTCGGGGCAAACATTTGTGTAAAAAGCAGATGTTTGTTCTCGGGTCATGGGTGTTTGTGTTTGTCTTTATGTGTCTTCCAAGGGACCCACGACACAAGGGAAAACCTTAGTGTGGGCCTTTGAGTGTGTAGCGTTTATTTATTTATTTATTTATTATTTATTATAAAATAATGTAATCTATAGCTTTTGCTAAGTTGTCCCTTACAGGGTGTAATATAAAATGTTTCGTGTTTTCAGTCGTACGTCCAAGCCTTGCAGAAGAAGGCTCAGTGCGGCAACTGGAGCGGCAGCGGCGGAGGCGGCGAGTGCAGCACTCTGCAGAGCGACTCCACGCACCTGACGGTCCTCGCCGGCTCCGAACAGGCCCCGCACACCGACTCCGACGACGATCTCAATCAGATCCGCGCAGCGCACTAGCCTCGGTGACAGGTCAGTTGTTCAACAGCAAATTCATCCGATTTATAATAATACTAGCATCCCGCTCAGGACTTCGTTCCCGTGGGAATTCGGAAAAATCATGTACCCTATGTTTATCACGAATAATGTAGGATTCTAATAGTTAATTTTTTTTTCAAATCGGTGCAGTAGTTTTGGAGCCTATTCAATGCAAACAAACAATCAAACAATCAGATCTTTCCTCTTTATAATATTAGTATAGACTAGCTTTCCGCCCGGGACTTCGTTCCCGTGGGAATTTTGAAAAATTATGTAGCCTGTATGTGTTAATCCAGGGTGTCAGTTACCTCCATACCAAATTTTATAAAAATTGGTCCAGCCGTTTGACCGTGAAAGAGTAACAAACATCTATACATCCTCACAAACTTTCGCATTTATAATATTATTGAATTTATCACAAGCGTTTTTGTGCGTCGGAGGGCACGTCCATACAGCCATTTCCAAACATTGTCTGTTGTGTTTTTTGTGTTAAGGCCCTTAATGTGGGGGGTTATACCTCTTTTTTTATTTTATAGTTGCCGTCTATCTATCGAGATAAGTAGCGTATTGTGTAATCACCGTAGTCTTATTTCAGCAAGATAACTAACTTTTGTAAAGAACTGCTTAGCGTAAATTGAAACCCTAATTCATACTATGATTCTGATGAAAAAACACGCAATATATCGGAGATTTCGTCGTCCCTAAAGATTTAACGATGTCTTTCGTTATTTCCCTACGACAGCCATAGCCAGACCAACAAAAAATCCTTAGTCGTCCATTAAGTTTGTAAGGTGACTTTAGCCATTTTTTGACCCCACCTTGGTGGGATGTCGTGAGATTTGGCTCGATCCCTTCCCTCCCCCTGAGCTCACGTGAGATTCATGAAAATGTATATTTTAGTATGATAGCCCAGTTGTTAAAGAGCCAGACTTTTAACCGGAAGGCTGCGGGTTCAAAGCCTGGTGCGGGCCTGTACCACTTAATTCGTATTTTTGGATTTATTACTGATTTCTAATTAACACTTGCTCAACGGTGAAGGAAAACATCGTGATGAAACCCGCATGTCCAAGAAGATTAGTTTTCAAAAGACGAGCGGTCCACCAACCCGCATTGGGCCAGCGTGGTGGACTATGGCCCGAATCGGAGGCCCGTGTTCCTCGGTGGGGACGTATATGGGCTGGTAAAAAAAAAACTTTTTGCTGCGGTCGACTAACTAAAACAAATTATAATTATTTATTTTAAATAGCGGCAAAGGCATGAGCTTGTTTGCTACTTATGAATGTGTTGTTTTACTACAATTCTTGAAGCATTCATTTTATTGACTTTAAGTTAAAAACTCATATTTGGCCTCAAAAGTAATTAACTGGAGAAACATGGTTTGGGTAATTTAACTCAGTTTTCTCGAAAATTCTTTGCATGGTACGCACTGAAAGTCCGAAGGTACGCACCACTGCGCACGTATCAAATCTTCGCTACGTATCAAGGCAAATTCTTTATTTTCCTAATAAGCAGATTACATAAGCAATCGAAATTTATGACTAATAGTAGATTTAGAGTGCTTTTCCCTCTTTACCCTGAACTAGATTGTGGTCAAGACGTTCTTAATAAAAAAAATCTACTCCTGAAGTGAGAGTGCTTCGGAAAATCATAATAACGAATTAAATTGATTTCATTTCAGAAAATCAACGAGTTGATTGATACCTACGCTGGATATGGTGAGCCAACTTTCTTTCCATTATATGTATGCAGTATTAATGTTAAAGGAAAATCCTCTTATATGTTTTCATTATTAAAGTTACGTACTAGCGATATTTAAATTAACTCGTACTCGTAATTCCGTGTAACTTTCTTATTGTAATCTGAATACGTCATACTCTATGTGCGTCGTGGAGTTCAAGGCCTATTCTTAAACTTCTTTACGGTGAAGTATGTCGAATATGTATGGAGATTCATGTATAAAGCGTCGAATTGCGTGTCGGTTTTCAGTGTCGTCTACATTCCGTTAGAAAATATTGAGTACCTATTTGTAGTGACAATGTACATACATTGTAGTAATAACAATTATTTACTATAGAAAATAAATATTGTATTTTACTTTTTCAAAGTTATTATAACCATCACTGCCAATGAATATTACTATTACTTTTTATAAACGTATTTATATATTTAAGTTGACTTACTACTATAGTTTTTTAGAACAGGTAGATTTAGTATAAGCAAGTTAGGCCTTCTCAAACAAAAAAAGCCTACGTGAAGTGGTCTTGAACTCCTTATATTATGTAAAGGATGTTAATTTTAAGGATTACATTTCTTTAACTTTTTTCGCCTTTCAAGTTATTTGGTCGATACCAAAAAAAAATTGTGACAAGTACGCATGACATCTAGAAGGCTTTTTGTTAGACAAATATATACAGGACTATTAGACTAAGCTGTCCAAATTGCAATTAGTTGTTTTGTTGGAACGCTTTTATTTAGAAGAGGATGAAGGTTAGACTGTAGCGGTTAAACCTCCGAAATTTATTTTCTCCAGTATTTTAATTTCCATTCGTTTTTTCCCCATTTTTTATTTTGCCATACGGAAACTTTCCTAATAAATTTGTCCACATGCTCACAAATTCTTAGTCGATTTTCGCATCAAACGATAATTTAACTAGTCCATCAATTTGCCAATCACTTTTCTCGTCTAGTTTAACTGAAATTTAAAAACGTCGTAAGTTTAATTGAAACTAACTTTTCGCTCGGGACTTCGTTCCCGTGGGAATTTGGGAAAATTATGTAGCCTATGTTTTGAATAGTTATTCTGCTATTCGGGACGGAGACAAATACAATAAATCAAAAACCATGCAAATCTGTCCAGCCGTCCTCGTGTTATAAGCTTATAAGTGTTCGAACAAACCCGATATTGTGTTTTAAGAAGATTAATAAAAACAACGTTAAAACTAAGAAAAGACAATTATTATCGTATAATTAATTGAAAACAATACTTTGTGTAATGCTGAACAATATAACTTAAACATAACTCCTAAAGGTCCGTGACTAACACATTATACAGTGTTCAGTAGGTACAACTGAAGAACACCTTATTAAAACTACCTTAATAGGGTGTTCTTCAGATGTATTTGAGAATTGATAGTAAAAATATACATCTATCCAATGTAGTTGTTACCTTGGAGGTGATTGTTTACAATTTGTTATATTTTGCAATCCATAACGGTGTATTTCCTGTTTCTTTTGCGGCTAATATTGTGGTCGTAGTTCGTTACGTAGACGAATAAAGTTGTTTCCAACGGCTTCTTCTTTTAGCTGTGATATGAAAAAATGAATGTTTTTGTTTTTGTGAACTCTATTGTTAATCGTTTTATGCCAGCTTTCCACTACGTTGTGCGTGCGATGGTGGTGTCCATAACACGACATAATATGTACCATTTAAAATCGAATCCACTGTTTTGACATATAGATATTAAATGCTTTTATGTTTTCACCTTCAGGTGATGTTGCCTTTACATAACTCCATCCTTCGTGATTTTTTAATGGAGGCAGGTGTGCTAATGCAGCACATTTAGCAATATATCTAGATCCGTCCCGAGTGGTAATTTCAAGATCGTTTGCTTTTTTGTACACAGCCTGGGTATAATGAAAGTAGCATCTACTGCCCGTTGCCATCGGGTATACAGATTTCAGTGCATTTATTGCCGCGGTTTCGAAATCAATTTTCATGAGTACTGGTTGAAAGTTATGTATGTTTACTTTGATGGCATAAAATATCCGCTCGTACGTTTCATGTTGCTTGCTAGGCAACAATGCGTATATATATGGCATTACTCGAGTATGGTCATCATCAGAACCTATATCGCCATGTATCGAGTATAATGGTTTAAATGGAAAGGGTAGCACTTTAAAAATTCCATCCACAAAAAAGGTTTTTATGAATGCGGTCCACTGTTTGCATTCGTTTGTGATAAAAATCAAGATGACATAAAACAAATCCGTTGCGTAGTTTTAAAGATCTAAAGATACATAGGGACAGACAGACAGCGGGAAGCGAATTAGTTTTATTCTATTTAGTGATTTTTATTTTAGGTACATGTACAAATATACAAAGTTAGTCATCAACAGAAGAAGAATCACAACTAATATCTGATTCATTTTCATCCATACAAATAATGTCATTGACGTGTAGTGGATTTGGATCACCTTCATACCACAAAATATCAAGTTGTTATTATTATTACTATTTAGAATCCATCCGCATTCAATGGGATCATATAAAACACAAGATATAACATGACCGTCCTTAGAAACCTGCCAGAGTTTGGGCTGGCAAACTATGCGGGTTTTTATTACCAAAATGTCTCTTTTGATGAGTAAAGGTTTCGATCTGCCACCTTGTGATGAATTTTCGATCAAAATAGCGATACGACGCGCGACGTCGAAAAGAAAAATTCTTTCCAGGATATGCAATGGCAATGGCAACCTTCTAAAATCCAGTGTTCCTATGACTACAATACATTACATTTCTGATCTGCCACCTTGTGAGATAAGGTTTCGTGCAACGGGAGCTTCGTCTATAGTTGTGTCAACAGGAACATCTCCAGTTGTGCGAAGCCTAGTTGTGCCAAATTAGTTAGTCCAATGGGAAACCGCGTTTTTATTCAGGCTTTTCAATATATGTCTATACCCGGCTCGTATCAAAACTCGGCCTCCGTGAATACTTTTTATGAAACTGAATGTTAATGACCCTGACGAAGAACCCGGAGATTCTTCACTGGGTTTCGTTGTATTTAATTAATTTATTAAAGGTGAATTATTTGCTCGGTGACAAGCTCCTGGTAATAGTATATTTTTTGTAACTGATATTGTCATTGAAAAATAATTGTACTTATTCAATGACATCGTAATCTGAAGAGGTTTAACTACTAATGAACAATCGATATCCACAAGTATTCAAATCAAATAGATAAATTTATGTTTCGCGATACTATTATAGACTGGCAAATTAATGAACTGGTTAAATTATCGTTTGATGCGAAAATAGACTAAGAATTTGTGAGCATGTGGACAACATGTATTAGGAAAGTTACCGTATGGTAAAGTAAAAAATGGGGAAAAACGAATGGAGATTAAAATACTGGAGTAAATAAATTTCGGGGGTTTAACCGACACTGTCGAAGGTTATACCAGATACAGTAAGTATTCTTGCCAAAAGTCTATAAAACGAAGCTTCAGCTGTCCATTTTTTATAATAATTGTTTTTGTATAAATTTGTGAGCAAGGTATGTAGCACAAAGCGATTTGGATGTGATGAACGGGTAAACTCTTAAAGAGTTACGTAGAAGTAAGCGGGAAATCAATAAATTGTTTTAAAATCATTTAAATAATTTATCAATAACAATTATTGATTTTAAAGTTGTTGGAAATAATTGAAACTTTGATATGTTTGTGAGTGGTACCAACACCGTATTTGTTTCAATGAATAAAAATGCTATTAAATCGAAATATCTCTTGCTAAAAATGCAATAAAATAAAAATTGTCGTTATTGAACAGATTAATATACGCGTGTTTAAAATATTCTTAAGACAATAAATCGCTAAACAGCTGCTTCGAAATTGGTGATTGGTGTTATGTTTTTTTCTGGTAATGTTTTCTTGGTAAATTACTTTGACGATGACTATTCAACGTACTTGTAAATTGAGGCTTTACTTTAGGAGAGACCTTGGCTTAGCAGTGGCATTGATAAGAGTTGATTAAAAAAGATATTTCCGATGAATAGCATTTTTATTAAGTATTTAAATATTCCATAACTTACTTGAATACAATAAAGAAATTGTATGTATGTGTATAAACATTAAACAGTGATCTTTTCCGATTTTAATATAAAAAAAAACAATTTAAAAATATATTAGGTTGTGAAGTTTCTTGTTCCTACCAGTGTGACTCATACATACAAATTCTTGAGACTTGTGGCTAAATTCGAAATTATTAACAAAAGTAGGTCACCTACACGCAAATCGTGAAACAGATTCACAATGAGTTTCTCGTGAAATAGATTAACACTAACTAATTGCTATAGCTATTTTCCCCTCCTTCACCCCTCGAAAATATGTCCCAAACCGCAATTTTTCCTTTCTTTTTAAGAAATTATAAGAGTTATAGAAAAAAGTTTAGGGTAGAAAAAATCTACATTATTCTCTACAACATGCATCTTAATTTATTTTTCTTTTATAAACAGAAACACTTTAAGACATAATAGGTCTTTACCTATGAAATTGCCGATTTTTTCTCAAGCTTTATTTTATTCATAATTTATTTGATTGAACAGCTATTATTCAAATTGTATTTTATTTAAAACCTTGGCCATATAACGGAGATATTGAGTAAAATTAATACATATTTTTGCTGAAAAATAAGCTCAAATATAGCTCGTTTCATCCGTTGCCCGCTTCATTGCTTATTTTTGCTGTACCGTTGTTACAGTTACAACTTTCAATAAAGTAAATATGATGAAAATTAACTTAATGTTGTCCAAACCTTCCCACAAAATTTGGCTAAATTTGGATTTCGCATTCCCAAGAAAAATCCAAAAACGTTAGTATGGAAAATTCAGTTTTCCAAAAATATTGTATGAAAAACGGCAATTTCATAGGTAAAAGACCTATTATTTTCGGGGGGGAGGGGTGAAGGAAACTCATGTTCAGCAGGGTGAAATTATTCTAAAAAAACTCGTGGTTTGTTCCACGATTTGCGTCTAGGTTACCTCAAGCCGCCAATCTGCTTCTCCCTCTTTATTAACTTGTTTTAATCCTTTAAGTTATGCCAAGCATACACATAGTCGTCCTTAAGATATACATATTTTTTTATTAAAATACTTTAGAACTGTGGAACTTGCTCCACAGTTCTATTCTAAATAACTTAAGAACTGTGGAGCAATATGGAACAGATATACATTTTAAGTTATACGTGTTATCGAGGACAGAACTACACATATATTGCAAACTAGTAATTTCTTTAATCTCGTTTAATGTGTATTGTATTGTCTAATTTTATGCGCTCGTAAGTCGCTGGGAAATTGCTCCAAGTTCTAAAGTTATCATATTAAATGCTTACTTATATATTCAGTGTGTGATAATGATAAAAAAAATATTATTTTGGCCAAAGTTAATTTAGTTATTTTATTATTACATTGCTCGGAGCGCTAAATTGTATATTACTGTATAGGAAAAAGACATTTTAATCAATTATCAAATTAATGTATCGTGTAATTGTAAAAAAAACCGAATATGGATCTAACGTTGCGAAGCACTGTATGGAACTATTATTAATAATTATTAATAAAGGCACAATAATAATAAAAGTTTAAAAAAATAGCAGTTTCGAAGTAGTTAAGTATTAAGTGGAGAGATTAAAAAGGCAATGGATTTTTACTAGCTATTGAGAAACGTTTTTTATGTAGTTTGCTATAAGATACATATTTCTATAATTCAAACTCAAGAAGTTGCTGATAAAATACCTTAAGCCGAAAATTTTTAAATTGTTTTATTTTGACCTTATAGTAGAATGAGCTGGTTTTTTTTTTCAAAATGAAGGTCAAGTAAACACACACGAGACTTTTTGCGATGTTTTAAAGCGTTCGGTGCATAAGGAACAAAAACCAATAGGCTTTTTGAAAATCAGTCAATTTCGCTAATAAGGCATATTTTTTTTTGTTCCTTATGCACCGGACGGGTTTTAAATACTATCCTGAAGTGCTGTCTCCAAGGTCGTTTATTAGGGCTTTAAGTCAAACTACGAATAAAAATCGTTTCTAAGAGAAAAAAAATCCGGTCTGGACTAGTTAGTTATTGCGTAATATTGTATTGTATCATATACAATTACCTCTCGTCTATAAGTAGGGATAGCTAGTGTTAGGACTGACATGGTGGCACTGTATATACGACTTTGGACTCTTTTTCTTTTTTAAATTAATGTCCACTCGGTCGCTCAATTTCTAGTCTTAGTGTATTATTTTCTATTTTAAAACTCTTCTTGTTTTTATAATCAATTTTACAACTTTAATTCTTCTTATTAGTTATACATATAAGATTTTAAAGCAGCCTTTATATGGCAGTGCATTTAATGTACACGTTTTTGAATTAAATACTATTGCAATATTGTTTGAAGGATACATAAGAATGTTATGGTACACCTCACAATTTTTATAATTTACTCTTATAAGTTATTCCAAAATTTTTATTTTATTTCGTAGAATATTATGTTATTGTTGTTATTTTTTTATAGTTTAGAAGTAAATATATTATATTTTTTAATTTGATGTTTGCTATTGTTTTAACAACCAATCCCTGTTGAGGTAGTCATAGGTTCACAAAAAATTTTTTTCAATATCCCTCGTAAATTTAGGGTTGATAAAATTTATTCATTATTTGTTAACCTATGTATTTCGAAGATGACTAACAACCAGCTAACCGCTAACAGGTGATCCACTGCCGGTAAAATAGTATATGTATATATATACTATTTATATTTATGTAGATGCATATAAGTGCAAAATAATTGTATAGATCCGAACTACCAACTAAAACTTCGAATCCAGTAATGGTTTTTATAAAAGTTAATATTTGCCTGTTCGGGTCAGTAATATATAAGCAAATGACATCGATCGTCGCCATGTAGAAAATGTTAAATATCCACAATAATTAAAAAATACATTCACAAAGATAATTCTTAGCTTGACACATTCCTTGCTATGGTTCTTAGCTTAATACTTACATTTTTCATAAACCATAAAACATTTCCGTTTCATTAAAGGGGTACGATTACTTTTGTTCTCAGCCTGGCGATAATGGCGGCGCACGATATATCCTCCGTAAATCGATTGGGGACACCTATCCGAACTGTGTTCTAAAGCGTCACGTTATGTAGTTATTGCCACGTTATGAAGTTATTGCAATGTAGCTATTTCTAGAAAAAATTTAACCATTTCTGCTTTCGCGTATTTAAAAAATATTTAAAGGGTTCTTAGTTTCTTACGAAATAGTGGGAAATACTTCTAATTTTTGTAATGTTAGGCTAGATCGTAATAATATTAAGATTCTCTTATAAGTGAAGGTATCTTAAAAAGGATAAAAAATAATTAATGAACCAGTTTCATCATCTAGGAACTGTATTATCACACAGTATATAATTTAAGAAATAATGTTTTCATGGTTTTTGAAGTGATCGATCTTTCCGTGCCAATAACTTCGAAAAGTGTCGCTTTAGAAATAGTGTTCCATACATTTTTATGTTGGTATAGGCAAATCCACAATCGATTTATGTATAGGACAGTAATACCTATACTAATTATTCAAACACAAAATTCAGCTGGAAAAAAACAAAACAAATAGTAATAATAAGAATTTGAGCGCATAGGTATTAATCCTGTTACAGTGCTGTAGCATGCCCTTTAAAATGAAAATTCCAAAATGTGTTTATTTAAAACTTTGTTACTTGCATCGAAAAACTTATAAAAATACTTATGGTGGATTTAAGTATCCCTGAAACTGACTCTGGGACGAATTGTATATACTAATTATACGTGCTTGATTTAACTAACGAATGAATGCATATAAATACAATATACTATTTTTGTACATAGAAGACTTAGAAAAATTAAAAAGGAATCTATTTTCAGGTAATTCGAATAACGATTTATTTGCATTTTTATCAGTCTTCTAGAAATACATTCATAATAAATAAAAATATATATTGACTTGAAACTATTATCACTTAGATTAAGTTTATCCGGTTTAGGTGCATACGCGGGAAACCTACTGCAACAACCGTAAAGAATAATAGTAATCGTAGGATGATGTTGTAGACTTTTCTTTAATTAGACAGTGCTGTCCCACTTATACAATAATTGTGTGCAAGAATCTGCTATTTACATCCTTGATTTATTATCTACGAGCACTCGCTAGAACGCCTTTATTTTCCAACACGAAAATTTACCTTATTTGCTCAAATTCCTGTAATTCAGGTTCAGGTGTACAAAAAATTTATTTGCCTTTGTAAGGGTGCCAAAGGGCTCAGTTTTTTTTGTAATTGTGCTCAAAGAAATTCTGATAGTTAAATGTGATGGTTGTCAATGTTGTCACAAAAATCATACGTGGTCGTTTTTGCTGATATGTCTTAATGATAGCAGATATTATTTTAAATTCAACATTGATGTGTTTATTCACTTTGCTTATAAAATCGGCCTGTGATTTCGTGATCATATAATACAACTACCTGTACGCATGCTGTTGTTCGCTATGGTTGATATTTATTTTACTCACTTTGGCGACTAATCGTCAAATTAGATTATTTGATTAACACGTTGGCTGCCATGAGCATAACCGGTGGGATTTGAAGCTTATTTTTGAGGGTATTGTTTTGCGGATTTTTTTGCCAGAGTCAAACTTGAGTCAGAATTGTCAGAAATGAGCTTCTAATCCCACCGGTGATGCTCATGGCTTCTCAGTAATAGAGCGATGCTTTGAGCATCAATTTGTATGGGGCGTGGGAGGAATACTGTAGGTGTAGTGTGGTGGGCAGCCAAGGTGTTAAAGAAAGTCGATTTGATTTTGTATAATGTTATGCGCAAAAAATTAAAATACTTGTTTTGGTTATTTTAAAAATGACTAAAACTTTAGAAGAAAATGACTGCTATCATTAGACAGGCACTGACAAAATATGCTATGTATGGACATTGTACAGGTACACTTATGTCGCTAACTTTGATAATAAAGCATTGTTAACATGGACAGGACTTAGAGTTATTCGAGGGAGACTACAGTCTTTCTTGCCAATATTGTAGTCTATAAAAATTATTTTAATAAAATAATACGTTGTCATCTCAGACAAAGCCTTTTATTAGCACCTTATTTTAACTCAGTTGAAACCGCCTATGTTTAGAATGTTCAATTTGAAAAATTTCGCACAGCGGAATGCCCAGTTATTTTTGAATGTAGGTACCAGATGACGGTACATTCAAAAATAACTGGGCATTCTGCTGGGCATTCTGTAAAATCGTCACATTTCATTATAAAATCATTATTTTAATTTATTGAAAAGGAAAAGTAAATAATTTCATATTTTGTTCATAATTGATTTCAAACATTCTTAAACTGTGAGTTTTGAATGGCAAAACACAGAATGTTCAAACACAAGTTATACACGGCGGCGCGGCGTGACTGACTGAGTATGCTAGTTTTATTTTCCATTTCAATATTAAAATAAATTAGAAAATTCTCAGTGAAAAATAAGAATAACAAACATTATTTCTTAAACAGTTTAATAGTAAACAACACTTTGGTTTATTTGGATAATATTCAATAATTTACAAATTTTATACAAGTATATTTAATTAGCTACAATAAGTAAATAACAACCTTATATGTGTATTAAAATGGGATAAATATTTTAATACGCTTCTTCTTCATATTTATTAAAATGTTCCGCTTCTCGAGTTTACATACTTACAGCACATTAAATTACTTTCTTTTACAGGTATAGTTACATTAAAGACTTTGGAATAATATCAGGTTGTGCGTTACTCCAAATCTTTAGAATAAATAATAATAGTGCACACTATTGTAGAAGCATATAGAGTTGTATTGAAAACGTATCTCCATTGTTTATTTAGGAATTTTTTATTGTCCTGCAGCCAACCTGAAGCTTGACTTGCGGTCCTATGTCAAAATGTCAACATTGACAACGCCAGAGGGCAAGAAGCCTTTGCGCGGGGCCCTCGCGCAATCAAAGTGTAGTTTCAGCGTCAGTGATGCGCTGATTTACTATCAGCGCATCACTGACGCTGAAACTACACTTTGATTGCGCGAGGGCCATTATTAACGTGACTAGTAAAAACGCAGTCACGTTAATAAGTTTCTGTGCTACGGGCTGCACAACACGCAGTCATTGTAATTATCTGCACAGCTAACATAAGCGGGATAATGGCGGGATATAATTTTGTCGTATGTATCTCGTTCCATCCTTTCGTTCTAATCGCATAGGGCATAGATAGAGCGTCGTTACGGAACAAGCAGAACGACATCTATGTAACAAAATTATGTCACACGTTTTCGCATGTAGGTCAGGACAGCTGAGACATGTCGCCCGGGGAGATCTCGCATATTCAGGTCGATAGCAAATCGTTTGTGACGACAAACAAGCAAACTTTCATCGTTTGTGACGGTATACTTTCGCCAAAAAATCAAAAAAACATGGTTCAGCCAGCCGGATTTTGCACTTTTTGGAGCACATCAGATCTCAGCTCCTGAAGGGTTTTCGGGATTCGTTCCTGATCCAAAGGAATGTGACGCCTATGTGACAGAAATCCAAACTGATTTCATCTATCGTGATGCAATACTTTTGGAGAAATCTTGAAAAACAAGTGTCCAGCCAGCCTGATATCCGGCTGGCTGAACCACTTGTTTTTCGTCGATTTCTCGCTAACTAACGCGTTTCACTCTGAACTTTTTTGATCAAAGGTTTGTGATGGCAATGTGACAGGGTACCAAGCAGGTTTGAACGCCCGTAACGCATGCACTTTTGAGATATTCCAGAAAACTAAATGGTTCAGCTGGAAAAAGTCAGGCCAGCTGAACCACCTGTTTCTACCACTTCCAGGTGCGCTACACTCGAGGAATCTAGACCAAAGGTTTGTGACAGAGATGATAAATACGATGGTTCGTTTGTGATGGCTCAAAATGCAGCCCAAAAAAAGTTAAAAGCGATTCTTTTTTTTCCATACATTGATTAAACTAGGTGACCGTGCTTTCGGTATTGCAAGGACAGTCCCTAATTGAATTAAATATTGAAGCATTAATAGAATGAACAAGGCGCCGTGTAGATGACTAAAATTATATTAACAATTAAATTAAACAATACTATGTAAGTCATCTTTTAATATCACCTAATAAGGAAAGTTTGCTTGTTTGTCGTCACAAACGATTTGCTATCGACCTGAATATGCGAGATCTCTCCGGGCGACATGTCTCAGCTGTCCTGACCTACATGTTTTCGCTAGCTATGCTGGGCGTAAAATTGTCTATTTTGCATAAAATAATTGCATAAAGACCGTGCTCACTTATGTAGATACGTTACAGTTGTTACAACATTTGGTTTTCTGTTCAAAGAGGTTTTAGTAGTTTGAAGAGGTTTAAAGAAGGTTACATTCGGCGTTTTATTCATGAAGGTTTGCCGAGGATTACCCTTCCTACTCGCCCTGTTTCTTTCCCTCCGGATCAAGTGTGCTCTAAAAGTAATATAACTGGAGGATATCATATGCAAGTGGTGATTTCTTCAACATAGGATGAAGGGAAGATGCCAGCGCAACCGTTGATCTCTCCTGACCACCATCCGTCGTCTTGTTTCTCGTGAATGATGATTATGTCTCCTGGAAACACATTATTACTTTTTACATTCAACAATTACATTAGCTATTAAAAATGGAAGTTGCGAACGGTATTTGAATATCGGCAGAATGGATATGGATGAAAATTAGATTACCTTGTTGTTTATTACATCCAGTGTTGGAATATTTTATTTGATATAATTATTATTATTATAAGCCCTCAGGATTCCACTGCTGGGCGAAGGCCTCCTTTTTCTTTTTCTACATCCCACGGTCCTCGGCCATTCGCTACCAATTTGTTGAGAAGGAGTCCAATTCGTCACGCCCTCTTTCGTGGGCGACCACGTCTCCTTCTCACATTCGAAGGGTCCCTTTTTGTGCTCTTTTTAGCCCACTGGGTGTCAGGCATTCTAGCCAGGTGCCCTGCCCAGTCCCACTTTAGGTTTGCATATTTAAGAGCTACGTCTGTGATTTTAGTTTGTGAACGCAGCGTGGTGTTTCGGAAACGGTCGACCAGTTTCACACCTAAAACGCAGCGTTCCATATTCTTTTGACAGACCTTAAGTTTGGTTTTTTGGATGTTAGTCAAAGACCAAGTTTGAGCACCCTACGTAAGGATGGGAAGGATGCATATGTCCATGAGCTTGCTCTTAAGAGTGAGATCACCCTTCATAAAGTCTTTCAAGGCCCAATAGCTCTTCCAGGCATTCTCTGTAAGTCTTTCGACCTCAGAGTCTTTCCTGGACTGAAAAGAGACTATTTGATCTACAAATATGTATTCATGGACATATGCCATCCTTTCCCCCTCAACCTCAAATAAGCGTTCGGTGGTATTTGTCGTATTATGGTATATTTGTCCATATTCATTGTAAGTCCTATATCCTGACGAAATGTTTTAAAGACAGGTAAGCATTTGTTCTAATTCGGTTGCTGACGTAGAGAAGAGAGCATGTCATCGGCGAAGCGAAGGTTTGTTAGCCTCGCGGTATTATATGATACAATACCACAAGTATATAAAAATATAAGATTCCAGTGAGTGGCTTTTTGTGGTCCGGACTTATCTATTATTTAAGGCAACATGATGAAGTGATTTTTTAGTAAACGGACATAAAAAAGATACGATAGAAATTCGCTTCGCAGCACTACATAACTAATGAATATTTTGAAAAAATAAATAAACAAAGGGTTGTTCTGTTAAAATTAAGACTTAAAAGTAAACAAATTAAAATTAGAAAAATAGCAGTTACAAGTTTTAGAGACATTGGAAAAGGTGAATATACTAATGAATACTTAAAGATAAGTAAGTATAAAATCAGATAAGAAATAAAAACGAGAAAAGAAGAAAATTTTACAAAGCCAACAAATAAATTACGAGACCAGTTCTAACCTGGGGACAAAGTGAGCTCGTCGTTTAGCCTGGCTTCGTACGTGTACAGAGCTCTACATTTCCCAATAGATGGCGTTGGCGCCACGGTATCTTCACTATCGTTTTTCATCATCTCAGTCAAATCTCCAGTGCTGTCACTTTGCGATGAAAATTCATCTGGAAGCATAAATTACTGAATGATTCTCCGGCTTTATGCTTTTAACCAAAATAGTAGTTTTATGGGCCTGGATTGAGGTAAATCAAAAAAGATCCGCTTACGGTTCCAAGTTTTATAAAAAAACTTGTAGTCATATAAAATACTAGTATTCCGCCCGGGACTTCGTTCCCGTGGGAATTCGGGAAAATTATGTAGCCTATGTCCATCGGGGATTACATTAATCCTTTCTAATGGTGAAAGAATTTTTCAAATCCATCCAGTAGTTTCGGAGCCTATTCAATTCAATGCAAACACTAAACAAATCTTTCCTCTTTATAATATTAGTATAGACAAGAGATATAAGAAACACAGTTATATTCGTAGTCGTAAATTTAAATAAAGCTGACGTTCTATACAACTGAATGTTAGTTACGTAATTTTTCAGTCTATTATAAATGTTTAACGCTGAATGAAGTCTGCTAAACATGGTAGAAGGTATCGGATTTTTTTGAGAAACACGTTCAAACATAACACAATAAATAATGCTTTTCTTAGCTTGTGGGAAGCAGCTGGATCTAGTATAGAATATAATGAAACACTCGAAGGGTGAATGTGAATGAAACACTGGACACTCAATCCACTACTTTCGTGCCTTCCCCAAAGTAAGGTCAAACAAAATCTTTGCGCTGGTGGCTGACCTGATATTCATTGATTTCGTCCTACATGCTGACTAGTCGACAGCACTACACTAGCCACCAACGGTGCTCTTTCGTGGTTGAGATAAAAAATAGATTCGGATCATATTTTGCTTCTGTTACCTCCATTACATCAGCAACTTATTGAAATTAAAAGATCCTCATCTTACTTTATAATATAATGTAAAGCTTACCAAAGTCACTGTCCTGCTGATTAGACAATCCGTCTCCTGCTCCACGTTCGCCCCAATCCAGAGGACTCTCAGAGGGCGGAGGAACTTCAGGGGTAGGAGGAGGCTTAATCGTCGGCAGCGGCAGATCTGTGGACACTGGCGTGGCCGGCGCACTCTTGTGCTCTGTGTGTCTCCGGAAAGACAGGTGCTCTATACGCAGTTTACTTGACGCCCTGCTCATGATAGAGTCCCTCCTTTCCCTCTCCTCTCCACCGTTCACGCTTTTATTTAATGCAGAAAAATTTGGCTGCAGATGTTTGTTTACCTCTGTTTGATAGTCTGATTGTAGCCATGGTGGTACCTGCACACATAATTACGATGTTAGCGATGATAGAGATTGAAGATTTTTTAGAGTTGAAAAACAGCCTATCTATGTTATGTACCTACTCGTATGTCCATTTTCATTTCTCCTACTCGGAAATACATATTTCCAGTTTTCTCTTTTTTAACAACAAGGAATTCATAAAATCGATTAATAAATTAAACTTACTTTAAGAATGCTCTGTTGCAACCCTTGCTTGTCTCTGATGACTTGTATGTGCGTTGCGAGTGGATGTTCTGGTGTAGTTCTATTGTCTAATTCGTTCAAACTCGAGGTTATTTTGTACCTCACTGCCTCTAAATACGTGAGCATTGATCTCATCTGTAAATAAATTGTGTTGTTTAATATTGCAGTTGTTTACTCATTAAGACAGATTCATAACAAATGGATGACGGTGTCGCGTCTTATACATAACTGATCAGTGATGATGCTATTGCTAACGGGTCGGAATTTAAAGTGAGAAGTACAATTCTCTGAGTTTTGTAGGTACATATTTGCATACTGACGCTCTTACAGTGGCAGACAATATCGTACGAGTAAGGAAAACTATGGGAAAACTGCACATCAAGGCGACTGACCTCTCCTAACCACGATCCAATGACAAATTCTGAAAAGTAAGGGGTCATTTGGGGGTATGAAAGAGTTTGTGAAGTTAGGTACTCGATTAATGAATACGTACATGATAAGGAAAGGCGTAAATACAAATATTAGCATTCTTACATGGTAAAGTTTGTCTGTAACATTTTGCTGTGACTCGTCGCCTCCGAAAGTGGGTGTCTGTTTAATAGCCATAGAGAGTTTTTCCAAACCCTGTTTGGATTTCCGCTCTCGATCGATATCTTGTTTTACTAGCTGAAGGATCTTTAGTAATGCCTGAAATACATATAAGTGTTTTCAATTACTCGATATTTGTTAGGTTGTGCAGGTACTATAGTAAAACTAGCAGCCCGGCCCCGCGTTGCCGTGGCGCCATCTGTTAGAGATTTACGATTAATGACAACGATCAACATTGATAATCAGTTTATTGTTAATTATAAATTATTAAGGCCATGAATCGAAATAAAAACTATCCTATCTCTCAAGTTGGATCAAACTGCACACGGTGTACAAATTTGATTAAAATCAGTTAAGTAGTTTAGGAGTCCATCGCGGACAAACATCGTGACAGGAGATTTATATATATTAAGATAAAAACATAAATAAGCTGAACTCATTGCTGCTATGCGCAAGTTACAAAACTCTACAACTCGAAAAAAATTAAGATCGGAATGCCACTTTCCCGCCTATTATGTTTTTTTTTTCTGTGGCTGGCCAGCTATTCAACCATTATTTTTCATTTTCATAATTGAAAAAATGGTAAATATTTTGCCAAAATCTATGTTATTTTATAGAAATAGCTTAAAGTAAATTATTATAAAGTCATTAAAAAAGTATTCTTTAATGAATACTTAACTTTTGTTATTTCAATTTTACATCACGCTGTAATAGAGTAATAGAGCTGTAAAGGAACATATTTTGTATAGGAACTAGACGTGCGCGCCGTTCGAAAAAAATCGGGCGGCGGCGCGCCACGAAAAAATCCACGGCGGCGGCGTAACGCCGGCGGCGTGGGATTTTTCAACTTTGTATATTAAGACGTATAATGAAAAACCACGCTTAAACGAAAGAACTTTATTAAGTAAACTATGGATCAATCACTTTTCTTGACAGAAATATTTTGTTTGCAACTTTTATAGTTGTCGTGCACAAAAATTATTTTATTCACCCTAAATGGACTCAGCCGGGACCTTTTGGCTGTTAAAAGCAATCCAGCAACCGAAAACACTCTTTCGCTCGGAGTGCTGGTTGCTGGAATGCATAACAGAGCCTGAGCTAATGACGATAAACGCGGGTAGGTAGATTGTCTGGTTTGCCAGTAGGACAAGATGTCCCCGTCTTCAAGTTCCGCAGGATTCGCAGTAGCTAGGTATTTCCAAGCTTCCTGGTCAACAGCATCATCGAAGCCGGAACCATGAGAACTGTGTTGCATGCTGTATTTGCGCGAGAGTTGGGAAAGTATTGAAACTTTACTTGTACTCGCTTCTTCCTGGTGACCCTCCTGGTGTAATAATGGTTGATTATGTTCGTAGTAAGGGATTCATTCTTTGGTATATTCTGCCAAGAAACCAGCTGGAGTTAATTCGTTAGCAGTCAGATAGAGGTCAACTTCTCCTAGCTTCATAAACCTACAGTCTAATAATGCTGCAGCAACAACGGCCTTACTGGCTGGGAAGCGTGTGTCCAGTTTCATCAACATTTTCCTTTTTAAGGATGTTATTATTAGCGACTCGTCATCATCAATCGAATTAAGCACGTCTTTTATTTCGGCTTTAAATACGAGGGCAAGGTTGATTGTGCTCCACGCGTCGCACGCGCTTTAAGTCCATTGATTTTAAACTTATACTCTCTTGCGGGTTTTGTCTCGGCGCGAATTTTAAACTACCGGCGGCGGCGGCGGCGCGCTGATTCCTTATGGCGGCGGCGCGCCGCGGCGGCGCGCACGTCTAATAGGAACATATTAGTGTGTGTTGGAACTTATTTTTTTTAAACTTAATTTGACAGCTGTCAGTTGAAAGCGATTCTCCCTAGGCTTGAAAAGTATTACTTTCAAACCGCTCCGTAGGCAACTTCAGACCTACTAGCTGAGTATGAGTAATGAAAAGTTCTTTAGTTTCGTGGGCTGATTCACATCCTTAGTTTTCGCTAACTAATTTGAAAATTGAAAGCTGAAAACTAATAACTAATTTACAAACTAATAACTAAACTAATAACTAATTTAAAAGCTGAAAATTTACCTGTTTGCGTCGCTCCTTGTTCATGGCAAGTGTGGTGTGTTCGCAATAGAAATCAGGCAGAAGCTGCTCGCTAGCCCCAGGGGGAACGGAGCGTACTCCGCGTACCACTCGCATATCTAGGTTGGCATTCGCGTTTTTTATAGGTCCCACCAATATGTTTGTCGTCTGCGAAAGATAATTCTACGCTTTACTTTCGAACAGAATTAAAGACTTTTTTTTCAAAAACAATAGTAAATAAATAAAAGGCCAAATCCTGGTATCAAAACATCAAAAAATAAAATAAAGAATGTATTCATTTATGTTAGGTTGTATGGGTGTGTGTAATGTAGTTTATGTAAGTATATTTATGTATGTATTTTTGCACCCACACTTATAACATGGTGTAACATCGTCTTCTCCACACCCAAAGGTTGCCGATAAGATAATGGTTCTTAGCAATGGGGCCGCCTTTTGTACCCTAACTTTATTACTGCCCATAATTTAACTTTTACTCTGTATCATGTTCTGTAATTTTGTATAGATAAGTTAACGGAAATGTATGAAATCCGTAATTGTATACAATTCCTAGGAAATGTATACAATTCCTAACATCGCCCGGAGATGTGTGAAATGAATTATATTTGATACATTTCCTAGGAAATCTATACATTTCCTAAATAACAATCGGAAATGTATAAAATGTTTGATTTTTTCTGTTCATAAGTCATTCGACTTCTTTGTTCGATTGTGATAGACGGAACTGCGACAAGTAGGTTTGTTAGTAGCCTAATCCAACCAACCCGTTAAGGGTTGGTTGGGTTAGGTTAGGTTAGCACTGCGAACCCCACCGCACGAGCCGAGCGAGCGAAGCGAGCGTGCCGCGGCAGCGGCCGGCGAAGTGCCAGAAAAGACTATGTTTGCGTTAAGCGGTTGTCGCATTTAAGCAGTTGAGGCATGTGGTCAATAGACAATGGAAAATTTTATGAAATGTGACCATTTCATGAAATTCTCGAACATTTCACGTGGCAAATCTACAATGTAGCCAAGACAAATTCACGTCGCTTATTCAGGTTAGGTTAGGTTGTTTTATTAATTTTATTCACTGAAAACATTATTTTTATACACTTCCTAATGAATGCGGAAATTTACACATTCCCTAGGATATGTGTGTATTAAACAATCTTTAAAACAATATTTTATACATTTCCTAGATTTCCGGTAACATATACTTTTCCTAGATTTCATATAATACGTTACTGGTAACATATATATTTTAATTTTTTTACGAAAAGAGGCAAAGGACGACCAATACTGGCAGGACTGGATGATAACAACGCAAGACGAAAATATATGGAAAAAAGAAGGGGAGATTTTTGCCCAATAGGTGGACAAACATAATTAGTAAGAAAAAATATCGGGTTAAGACAAAACATGTTGTAATTTTTAAGTACCTCAGCAAGTTGTGATGGTACAGCCGCTGCTAGTCTTAGGTAGCAATCTGCGCTCGTTTTCAACTGTGCTAGTCTCTCCTCTTCTAAAAACTCCAGCATCCCTGCGCCTTTTACTACGCTTGACTCCCATTCTAACCTGATTGAGATAGCAAAATTTTTCAATAATCGTCCTACTGGAAAAATATAATTTTCAGTGTTGCACTTTCGTCGAACATACCTAGCGCGTTCCGCCTGCACGCAGACGTTGTAATACTCGACTTCAGTCTTCTTAACAGCATCTTCCGTTTTTCTCTTTTTAACTTTAAGTTTAGCTGCGTCTCGCTCACTCGTCGCGTTGGTCAGCCGTTCAGCGCGTGCCGCACTCAGAATAGAGTGTGCGTGAGGGATATGTCCTACACTTGAGCTTCGAGAAATGGCTCTGTAACAAAACATATTAATTCGACGCTAGTTCTATACAGACAAACATAACATTCGCAGGCACATTTCGCTCAGCCTAAAGGATCCTTTTATATTAGTAACGAAACTTTGTGCTGCTTTTATTACTACTACGAAAATTTCCAAACTGCAGGACACAATGCTCCGTTACAAAGTTAGTCGCAATGGCACACCTGATCTCCAGGCTTGCATCTTGGAGTTTCTCGTTCTCTCTCGCTGCCGCATGCGATTGCTTCTTAGACTTTGCCTCTATCGTCCGCCACTCCACTAATGCTCGCGTGGTTTTATCTACGTTGCCCTCAATCTGTAATTAGTAAATTCAATTTTGTAATTTAAAAATATTGATTTATTGATTGCGTAGACTGGGTAGCACGTATGTGACTTACCTTTTTCCTAATTTTAAGTTGGTTGTCGATGACATGTTTCATTGGTTTTACTAATTCTTCAGCTAAGCCGGTGGAGTAACTCCTGAAATTAAGATATTTTACAATGTAGGTAGTCAACATTCTGAGTTAGGGGGGCAATCGTTAAACTCTATGCCTATATACTTTTTTACTTATTTGCTGATTTGTACCTGTGAATTTCTGCTCGTTTCTCCATTTCTAAAGCGACGTGCTTCCACGCCTCTGCACAGGATCCGACGCTCTCTTTGCAGGCTTTGCTCAGCTTTGTGCCAAGTTTTGCCAGGCATTTTGAGTAATAGTTTTCAGCTTCGACCCTGTAAATAAAAAAAAAAATGTGACAGATATTATTACGTATAATTTGATTATATGAGACCTTTTCTTGGATTTTCGCCGAAAGCAAGGCAAACAAACAAAAACAAATTCTGGGGTGCGTCTTTGGTTATATCGGTACTACGTACGACAAGTTGTGAACTATGTCTTATATTTGTGTCTGGTGACGCGTTGGCCCACTTGGCAGTTCCTCGCGACGGGCTATTTCTAATTTTATGGCCATTGCCGCGCCCTTAAATTAGTGAAACGCGATCGGAAACATGCACCTACCGTGAAACACATCAAAATTTCTACTGCTACATAATATTTTTCAAAGAACAATCACTGAAGCGATCTGCACCTAAACAATAAGGTATTGTTTATCTTTGTGGAAAACGAAGTCACAGATAAATGTCGATAAGATTGGTTATCGAATGCGTGCACGACTGAACTCGAAGCTGGCTCGTTGGAGCGTAGCACGCAATGAAGTGCAGCGAGATTCATGGACCACTCGCCATAGTCACGCAAATAAGAAGATATGTGTACAGTTGTATGTACATTGTATAATATGGGTATGTTATGTCTAATAAATAAAGCTAATGAATGGTTTTTTGGAAACTAGCTTAGATATTTTTTCTTGTCTGATGTCATTTTTGTCTTGGTCTCATCTTCCTCAGCAACCTCCTCAGTAAGACTGGTCATTGGCGAAATCTCAAAGAAGGTTGAAAAATAGCCATAGTTGAAAAACATTTTTTTATTTTATTTCTATACTTAATAGTTTTATGTAATTACAAGCTTTTATTGCTCCGTTATTCTCCACTTGGTTTTTTTGAGTACTAACAATTTAAATTACATATATTGTAAATCTTTACGTAGGTAATCTACATGCACGCCTATAATCCCTTTCGGGGTAGGTAATCACTAATAATAATTCATGAGATTGTCTTTAAAACCACGCACCTTTCTTGAAGTATCGTTGCCAATTCTTTACTAAAGTCGCTGCCTTGTTTCACGTACCGCCGCAACTCATCGAACCCATTCTGAGCCTGAAGAAGAAAATGTCGTGTGGTAAAAAGAAACAGTGGCATTATGGGCATTCGTAGTCGATCAGCATCAGTGTCTAACAGCTAAACGACACGTCGACGTAGTGTTGGAGGACAGGTAAAGACAACAGCACATCAGGGTATGCACAACATTCTTTGAACAACGAAAACCGTCAATATTTCAAACGAGGTAAGGACTACTTCAAGTTCAACAAGTAGAGTTTGATGTGCTGCCGCGCGCTATTGTTTTATGTTCCGTGGATAGTGTATAGTATATCTATCTACCTTCCTAATCGTTTGCTAGCTTTATTTTACTAACTATATATTTGTTTGGAAACAGCAACGAAGCTGCCCAAAACATGATTGTATCATCCATGCGGAACTTAAACTGATAGTAATTAGATGAACGGTTCAAATGTTTTGATAGAATTTCCTCACGTTTAGCAAATCGGTTATGCTAATTGAAATGAACTTCAGCAGAGGTACTCTACTACAAATCTATAGTAGGCGTGAATACCGACTTGCACTAGTTACAATGATTATAGTTTTCTGCTTTGCTTTTACATTAAACTCAAAAAAAAAAAATTAAACGTTTGTGCACGATGAATGTATTACTAAAATTCCTATGTTAATAGTATATTGTGCAACTCGGGAATAAAAGACGGATTTTAAGAGAGGGCCAAAGTTGGATCACGAGCAAATAAGCGAGTGATTCAAGTGTTTGAATCCTGACTGACGCGATTGATTTATAACCCTCGATGAAAATCCGTTTTATTCAAGAGTTGCACATTATATGACCTCGAGAAAAAGAAAGATTTAAGCAGAAATAGACATCTGCGCAAGGAGTTTGAATTTCGAATATTCTTTGCGATGGAGGTCATATGTCTATACATTGGAGTGTTCGAAATTCAAACACCAAAAAGTGCTCTTTTTTACGTGTTTTGCGGGAGCAAATTCAAATACCAAAACTGTGACTTAAAGAGCTCTTTATCCCCAATTTTCAGTGAAAAAAAGAAGCTTTTTAGAGGGGGATTGGTATAAACAGACTTTTCGTTAAATAGAATTTGTGTGACATTTGAACCTTTATTAAACTACAGAGTAGTTGCTGGACTCCGATAAATTATCTATACATATAAGAAGGACAAAGGTACCTTTAGAATATCTGTGTTGGCTATGGTACTCGAAAGTAGATTACACTCAAGGTAGATAGAAAATCCCGATTCTTTTCTATTATTGGCCGTTGCTATTGGCTGAAACGGGTTTACGTTTCCATTTATTACGTTCACGTCAGTGTCGGTAAATCGCTCTTTATCTGCTGGTCACGCGCACGCACGCCAACGGTATACATCAATGAATAAAATGATACCTTCAATGCATAACTACAAAACATACAATAACTTTCTTCACAACGTAACTTTCACTGTGATCAAAAAGGACCTCAGTTGCAGAGAGAGCAAGATTTAAATTTGTTCGATAGCAATAGATAGTTGTGGCGGTTTTAAAACAGAATGCGCATGAGTTGAATTGCGACAAACGCAGGCGCTTCCGCCAGGGAAGTGTGCAGTCATTATGAAACTAAAAATGGGGCGGGCACAGTAGAAGAAAGTACCTTTACCTTTATAAAATTATATTCCTTCTGCTTGAAAACTAAATTGTATAGGCGAAGGTTTCTGTATTATTACTCTTATTTGTATCACTTAAAAAGAAAAAAGAAACTATTATTATTAACAAAACCTTGTTGTCAAACTAGATATAAAATTCTCAATAGGTAGTCCGTGTTTTGTCAGTCCACGATTACACGGGTAAAAATTATGTCTATTACCCCAATTACGGCATGATCGTTTTACTTTCTCTCGGTTGCAGTTTTATTGCGGCTGCGACTCGAGAACAATGAAGTCTTTAATTGTTTTCTTTTTTAGACTGCGTAGACGCAATGTGTGTTCGCAAAACTCATATCTGTGGAATGAAAACATGGGTGCTTTTATTTTTAATGTACGAGTAAGTACTCATATAATAAAACGTTTACTGCATTGTTTATTTAGGGGAATTCATAATATTTGTTAATACGAGTAATTGTCTATATAACTCTACCAGTAATAATCACGAATAGGTCTTCTTTAGAAGACAATTGCTGAGTATGTGAGAGAATCAGGTAAGGTTTTGTTTCAAGTCCGGATTAATGATTCGTAGTTGAATCATCGAACATTCTTTGTGCTTACCCAATTATTGTCCTTGAAAACTTGATTGTTGGAGGAGCGGAGGTTGATCATTTCCTCGAATGTATTCTGCCAGCGGTCCATGCCGGCCGCGATCTTATTGGAGACGTTCTCTCGGTTCATCGTGCTTTCCTCCCCCTGCTCCGAATCGGCGTCATTCCCCTGGCCTGTTTGCTTCTCCTGAACTGACTGTTTGCGCCCGGCTTCCTTACGGCCGCCGGAGCTAAACGTTCTGGAACAAATTAATTGACCGTGTATACGTGTTTTGGTTGATATTACACCTTCTAAAACGTGGTCACGAGGAGTCTTTTGTATCCAGAATCATCACTTCAACGTTTTGATTAATTTGCCCTATCCACTTCTTCCTAGGCTTTCAATTCTGCGAGCAATGTGAGTGACCTTGGTTCTTCTACAGATTTATCTTGGGAAATATTAAGTTAATGAATTAATTGAATGTAACAACTTCTAGACTGTAACAGGAACTTGGTAAGTGTCATGTGATGAAGCTTAAAGAAAATCAGAAAGCCTTAATGGTGCCCGTCGTCTGTGTTAATTTATTTGACTTTTACGACACTCACGGATAAAAACTACGCTATTAATTAATATAGTATAGGCTGGTAAAGCCACATTATCATTAATATATTATTAAGTGGTGTGGTTTGTTGACCTTTCGTCTACACTGCAGACAACCTCTTCGTCCATATTCGTAACCATATTTTGGTAACCAGCTACAACCGTCGAATTCCTTTATAAAGGGCGACTTGCACCAATTTGTGTGATTTTATTGTTTTAATAAATTCATTTGTTGCCAAACAAGACTATCCTAAGTTTTCCCCCTCGACGGAGGTGTGCATAAGTAGTGGGGGGTAAAAATGTACCCAAAAAGGGATATTTTTGCGATTTTTCGGTTATATCTCGTAAAGGACTTACAATATCAAAAACTGTCCTTCATAAAAGTTGGAGGGCATTTAATCCTGCGTAGGATAAGACCAAAATCATATTTTTTGGACTACCCTAATAATGCTTAAAAACTTCGTCGTTTGTTGGAGTTAACAGCTGGAATTAATAATGGGTCGTAGAAAGAACGAAAAAACATTGGTGGAATCAGATTTTTAATATGTTAGGTAATTAACGAGATACAGCCGTGGTGCTACCAGGACGACGTCGTTCCAGCAGCGCCACAAACTAAAAGTATTGACTAGAGGTGTGTTAATTATGAAAGAAATCGGAGGTCGTGTTGCTGCTGGAACGATACACATATTTTTAAAAGTTCGAACGACGACGGATGACAGACATGGGGCATTAATTTTGTGATGCAATATTAAACAAATACTACATACTCAAAGTGCAATATACCCAAAATATACCGTGTCATCATGTTTGACATCGGGTCTTGTCATCTCAACTATTTGGATTGAAGAGTCAAGTTGTTACCAAAACTGAGAATCGATCACTGAATGAATGGTAAACAGATAACATACAAGCAAAAGAATGATGTGATTATGGGTAACTCATGTACAGCCATAAGTCGGCGATAGATTTATGATTAACTAAATTTGATTGGATGGAATATATCACTCAATATTTAATCATTTAAACAATCCCATCAGCCCATATAGGTTCCCACCAAGGGGCACAGACCTTACTTCGAAACAAGACACCGCGCTGGCCCAATGCGGGTATTGCGTGTTTCAATGCCTGTGGGGTAGCAAATAGGGGTAGCAATAGCAAGATTATTCGTCGCGCGATTGTTTACGCCGCTTGCGATAGTAATCTCGTACACCAGGTGTACATTTGGCGCGCGATGGCTTAAAAATATTTTTAAAGTCAGAAAGCAAAACGAAACACAGAATACACAGATTTAATGTTTTTGATGAAAATGTTTTTCAATTTTAAAGTTTCAATTTAACTACCTACGAGTGAGAAAAACATGTAGGTAATTTTAAATAAAGTGTTTTACCTGAAGATGTTTATAGTGTTAGCGCTTAGCAAAATATTGTACAACGACACTTATTCATCTCAGGTACAGGTTTAACATGAACACATTTGAGTACCAAGATGCGGAGTGATCGTGCAAAAATATTACTAACAGTCTACGGTTATATGATTCATACGACTTCCTACTGAGATGCGTAACGTTGTTCTTACTCATTCTACGACGATCCGACGCCTCCCCTCTCGGAAAGTGAACGCGTTTTTCTGGCCACATATTATACTTGTGCAAATATTATACTTGTAAAATTGAAAAATAGCGCTCTCTGGCGGGTATCCACGGAAGATCAGCGCTGTAGTCCCGTGAGGGATCACAACATTGCCGAGTAGAGGCCTATTAAAGCCAACTCTTTACCTTACATTGCTTTAATAAACAATTTTTCTTTCTTTCTTACTTTCCGCCCGCGACTTCGCTCTCGTTAAATTCGGTTACATCGCGATCCAGAAGAAACTCTGCAAAATTTCTAGTTAAAATGTCCATCCTCGTATCTTAAATTAAATTCATACAAAATTTCATCTAAATCAGATGAATATTCGAGGCATAACATGGATTCTTAAGACAGGTACCTACAATAGTTAACACACTAGGAAAAAAATCTTCACTCAAATTAAAGTGGCTTAGTTAGTGTGGTTTTGGCGCGGACAATGCTAGTCACAACTCAATCTATTATTTTAACAACATTATGCCTTGCTAAACCGTAAGCTATTAAGACACAAGCATATGCATATACAGGGTTAATGGGAACTCGACGTATTCCTAGCAGGACGTGATAGGGCAGCCAAAATGCAACAAATTTAACCCACCTTATGTATAGCCGGAAGTCAATAGTTTTCGAGATTTCGTTAATTTAAGATTTTTTACGAAAATACCCAGATTTCATCATTTTAACCAAAATTTTAAAATATGTATTGGCCGACATCCATATCACTATCAACACCTGTCCGTTCAATAGAAGAGGGAGACCTGATTAGAAGGTTGGAATTTTGTCGTTTTATGTTAAATGTCGACGCTGAAGACTTTTTTTTTAACATTTTGTGGACAGATGAATCAAGTTTTGACCGTCATGGTATCGCAAATTACAATTATTTGCACTATTGGGCACCGAAGGCGGAAAGAAACTCAAAAAAAGATTTAAAAAACCGCGAAAAAAGTGAATCACCTTTGTGGGGTGGACTCTACCTGTACTAAGTCAAAAGTGATTTTTGTGATGTAGATCATAAGTTTGTATTGACATTTTTGGATAGCTTATAAAATGAGGAAGTTAATTAAAGTGTTTGTAAACTTGGTATCATAGTAAAGTTTTGACCTAGGCATAGTTATTTAACCTGTTACAAAGAAAATTGAAAAATTTTGAATCTTCTTTTCGGCTCATGATTTAAAACTGTGAAACTGTGAATCACCTTTGTGGGGTGGACTCTACCTACTAAGTCAAAAGTGATTTTTGTGATGTAGATCATAAGTTTGTATTGACATTCATACCTTTTTGGATAGCTTATAAAATAAGGAAGTTATTAAGGTGTTTGTACACTTGGTATCATAGTAAATTTTTGACCTAGGCATAGTTATTTAACCTGTTACAAAGAAAATTGAAAAATTTTGAATCTTCTTTCCGGCTCATGATTTAAAACTGTGAAGGAATTTTGGGTAGTAATGACTTTCATAGCTTTATTAAACTATCAACTTTGAAAAAAAGTTAAATGTAATTCTATCCAAAAAGCAAATATTTTAAAATTTTGGTTAAAATTATGAAATCTGGGTATTTTCGTAAAAAATTGTAAATTAACGAAATCTGGAAAACTATTAACTTTCGGCCATACATAAGGTGGGTTAAATTTGTTGCATTTTGACTGCCCTATCACTTCCTGCCAGGAATACGTCGAATTAATGGTTTGTTGATTCATTCATCTAAATGTAACATTTATACTTTTATTTAGTCAAATTTACCAGTTCATGTTTCGGTGACATAACGAGAAAGATTGGGTAGGTATTATACTCTTCTAGGTTGCAAAGAAAAATTAACTTATCAATTTAGTATGTCTGAAAGAAAACCTGAAAGGTGTCTGCCAAGTAAGATAAGATAGGAATATAAGAAACATCATTTCAGTACTCCGTAATAGTTCAAGATTAGTGTGGGCACCTATTACTCCGTGATAACAGGTTGGAAAGGTCGGGCTAAGTGTGCAGTTGCAATCTATCAGAATGTCTACAAAACCATTGAGTAAGATCACACAGCTACTTACCAACATTACGGTCATTTCGTGTCGTAACTCCACAACTTCGCCCGACTACTATTTGATAAATAGATCTTCATCTTACAATGACGTGCCTAACGATATATCTTCATTTGCAATCTTCACTTTTCAACTGCGTTCTAAGGTTTTTGTGAAGGTTATGCATCAATCATTTGAGTGTAAGGTGGATTTGTCTTTAAACATGTGTTACATCAATCTTAAAAACGCTGCGGATAAATTTTATTTGAATTATGTCTTGTAATAAAATTTCGGCCCGCGACGTCCTGTTTTAGATGTTTACTTTGTCAAAAATTAAGGAAAATTACGGATTTAAGGTTAACATAGATTTACTTTATAAGACCTACCTTATAAGGTAAATCACGTACGAGAGACATTCCTAATTACCAGTTTTATTTTGTTTCGGAAATATGCTCCACGCAAAATCTTATAAGTGTCTACGGCACTCGGTCATCTGATACAAGCTAGAGTTTGAATAGTAGGTCTCGTTCGGCCGGTCATTACGTCACGTAACCGTCGCGGGTGACCGTTGGAGCGGTTTACCATCATTACCTATACCTACACTAACCCACCTACATCTTGATGCCAGATACATAAAAATATCTGTTATGTAATTAAAACCTGGAAACCGATGGTAGATAGGATCAAAAGTTGGAAGAATTCCTCAGCAAAATATATGTCCTGAATTGTGGGTCAGACATAATTTCAAGAGTAAATTTAAATAACACGGTAATTTCATGATTACCTACATGTGTATTCTTTATTGCCCAAACAGAGTTACAAACATTTAGTGTACAAAGGCGAGGTTATCTCTAGAAGAGATCTCTTCCAGCCAACCTAATCGGTGAGAAATAGTGTACGAGATTATTCACTATTTCTCGCTTTCTTTTGGGCAAGAAAATAATCTACTTATTTAGTATGATACTTTCGTGGTTAAGTGTATCAGTGGGCTTATGATAGGTATGATGATGTTGACGACATAATAAATATTATATTTATCGTTGACTAGCTGCCCGCCCGCGACTTCGTTCCCGTGGGAATTTTATTTGTGCATTTTTTTTATTTTAAATATGAACACGGAGTACTCTTTTTGAATCGCTCGCCTGGTGTCGAACGATATCTTTTATTATGATTTGCGCGGATTCTATTGATTTGTGAACTCTTTAATTACTACACTACGCTTTCGTGAAAGTGCACTGATTAAAAAGTTCGGAAATTGATACACGAGGCGAGCGATTCAAAAATAGTGCCTTTGGACGCGACAATAGGATCGCTACAAAAATATAATCATCCAAATCGGTGTTTGAGTTGCGAGACTACGAACAGCCGACTTCAAAAATGTAGGAGGTTCTATGTTCGACTGTAAGTATCTTTTTTTTTCTATGTACCGATTTTCCGCCATTGAGGACCGATTTTCTAAATACTTTTTTGTGTGAAAAAATAGTATTTTCTAAATACTTTTTTTATACTCTAGTTGGGTCCTACTGTCACCAAATCAGAATCTGACGATGGAATCCCAGGAAAATCGAGGTTAACTCGAGATCTTTAATATGTTCTTACAATGTTTCTCATTTACTATCTGTTGAAAAATTGAAAAATATATGAACTTTATAGAAAAAAATTAAACCGACTTCAAAAAATAAAACAACAATACTAACAAGCGAAAAATAAAGACAACATAATTTAATCTGCTAAGTATCTTTTGAAGTCGATACCAAGCCAAATAAAAGTCGGTTTTACTATTATTTGTTGTAAGTTTATTTTTATTATGAGAAGAAGATAACTAAAAGCCTGTTATTTTAAGTAATAGATTTTCAAGCACAGTTATCAGTCTTTAAAACATGAAGCAGAATCCCTACTAATATTAAAAATGCGAAAGTAGAGTTAAGTAGGGTCTGATACGCTTTTACGCCTAAAATACTGAACTGATTTTGATTAAAGGTACAGAGATAGATTAGACCTTAGGAAAGGACACAAGCTACATTTTATCCCACAGCTGGGCACGATATAGCGTGTAGTCCACATGGGAGGAGCTGCGGGCGCAAAAAACTAGTACCTACGTATTAAAACCAGCAATCACTAGAGAAAACGTTACATGTACCTATGATTCAACTTCTGTATAATAGTCATTTTACTTGTGTCAAGCATAATTTGCTTGAATACGATAGCTATCTATTAACCATGAAATGTACACGTATAGGTAACTAATAGGATACCGCGTTGTTACATAATATCACAAAAATGCATGTTGTTTTCATTTCGCTAAAGATATCATTCAATTTCACTTGTTATATGTAGAGCTTTTTAATTCTAGTGCTCAACCTCCATGAACATATCTACATACCTATGTCGATATGTTCATGGAGGTTGAGCACTGAAACCTCCCACCACCAAGTAATCGTAATGTCGCAGACAAATTGTAAAATTCGTCGTTTTACATATGCCATCGTCACCGCCGTGTCGTTTTATAAATTGCCAAAGTTATGTAATGGTGCTGTTTACAAGATTCTAAAATATTCGGTTTAATGCATTAGTCATCCATTTTGCGAACTGCTGCGGAAAACTGATCAAATTGTAATATAAATTAGGACAGTTTAGATTAGGGTTTTTAGTACACCAATGTATTGCAATGGTTTATAAAAATCTATTTTTTTTTGTTAAGTGCCAAGTGCAGACGCCATTTGTAACTGAATGAATTATACAGGCATTTAATAAGCCTACTAAAAGGCATTAAATTGTTGTATCTAACAATATCTACTACACAACCTTTTAAAAAAATAAGCAATGTTTAAGGGAAATCGGTTGCGAATGCAATTGCAAGGATCGGTGGCCGAATATCAATCGATTTAGTGCGACGAAAGTGTTGCAGATTGAGCCTTCAACACGATTCGGTACTTTCACTAGGTGCCAGTGACCGCCGATATACCATCATCGTGACATCATCGTCATCTCTCCTGTTGACTGATGAGTTGATGGCGAGTCGCTGATTTAGATTCTGAAGTCATCCAATTATTTAAACGACATTTTTCCAATGTAAAAGTCTCAAGAAAAAAACGACTTTTCATACTTAGCTGTGGATTTTCTAGAATGAAAACTTTTCTATGGACCTTAATTAAAATAATATCACCCGGCGCATTTACACAAACAATTTTATCTGTCCTTTTTACATATATCATCTATATTTTTGTGTGTAGATAATCTCATTGAATCTTTAAAATGTGAATTTAATACTTATTCCCGATTAAAAGGTACACAACACACAATAACAAATGCATATTTTTGACATTTAATGACCTAGATGAATCGATATAGTTCTTGATTAATCGATAAAGTTAGGTCACTTTGCCTTGTAACGTTGAAGATAATGATCAAAACTAGTGCAATTTTCGTTTTATCGATATGAACAAACAGTTGAAAACCTTCGGTTCCGAATAAAGCAGTCGCGTTTTTATTTGTGACAAATAAATATACAACCAAGTGTGAGTATATAGTGAGTATCGAATCTCGGCCTATAGTAGCTGATAAATTAATCAGGCAGGTATAATTCATTGCCATCAGAAATATATGAAATGAAAGGTGAGTTGTATGTACTGTGAGCACCACATCGACGCAAGATTGCAGCCGGACTGTCATTATGTAACATAATGTCATTTATCGACAGGCAGACCTTACATTTCGATTTTATGATGGACAAGTCCAAGGAAGTTGTTGCTTAAATTACATCCGCAATAACTAATCAAATTAATGTAACTATTAAATGACTTTGATTTTAAATACTTAACGCTTCACACCGTTTTGAAAGCGCTCTAAAAATGTCGGATAAACTGTATTGTAAAGTAATTAGAATCACTATATAGGTATTATTTTTATTACCTACTAGCTTTCCGCCCGCGGCTCCGCCCGCGTCCTAATTTTTTTTAAAATATCAATTTCCTGCCTGCCCCCTAAGTTCATCGGCGTGATTATTTATATCCCAGTTTACTCTCCAGGTGATACTGAGTCAAATAAAAAAAGTCCCGTCAAAATCGGTCCAGTAGATTCTGAGATTAGCCCGGACAAACAGACAGACAGACAGACAGACAGACAAAAATTTTAAAAATTGTTGTTTTGGCTTCTATTACGGTAATTAAGACCCCCTGTAACAATTTTTCATAAAAATCTTCAATGTACAGAAATCGATCTTTTACAGTCTTATTATACTTATATATTATATTATATTATATTATATTATATTATATGTAAGATAAGATAAGATTGAACAATAAACAAATCTTTGCTCAGATGTTTGCTAGATCACATTCAGTTCAGAAAATTATTTGGATACGGATGCATTTAAAAATAGCTATGGATAAAATCATATTTGAATTCAAATTCGAAAGTGTTTATTTCATTGAACATACAAAATGTTGCTTGAACACGTCAATATAGTAAATTACTTTAGCACTTTTGACTTTGCACCTATTGGCAAAGGTGCAGTCTTCCTCAGGAGAAGAATAGGCAAGAAACTCCGAGGTTCGCTCTTCTTAAGTCAATCATATATATTTTTTTACTTCTAATTTTAATTGACTTATTGGGCCTTTTTATAACTCGAACGGCAGGGCACGGCATTGTAAAATTTGTAAAACCATTGCCCCCTACCTATATTCGCAGTTTTTAGTAAGTATCACTAGTTTAATAGGCAGCAATGGTACCTAATACAATTTTGCCGTGCCGTTTTCGAATTATAAAAAGGCCCAATCTGAATAACTCTGGAGCTGAGTAATTTATTCCCATGGTTGCTTGTCAGTAATTCTATAATAGCCCTTTTTACAAAGTTTTTGTTTAATTGTTGTAGTTCATCATCTTTTATTTATTATTTTCATAAAACGTACATCATCTCATTAGGAATATTCCTAAAATCACAATACAGAGGTAGGTGTGGATTTGGCATTATCTAGGAGAACCATCACGACCGTTGTTCGAAATAATTATTAAAGTACAGTAATTTCGACTCTACTTCGACTGTATCGAGTGATAGTACCAAGAATAGTATGCAAGGTACAATTCGACCTATATTTGTGGCAGTTCTTCAGAGCGGCGGCGGCATGGCGTGACGGCGCGATGTAAAACAATGAGGTATTAGGATCACCCGGCAAGGTCTCGTCATTTGCAGCACGGAAATCTTCAGATCTTATATCAGTTTTTAGTAAGCTTGGTAAGCACTTACTCATTTGTAGGTTTTGGATTCTAGTAAGACAATTTGAAAAATTGGCCATGGGTAGTTAAGACGATCTTTTCAATTTTTTTTTTGAGATCACAGCAGTTATCCAGTATTTACGATTTAAACAGTGACATACAGTGTGACAATTATATTCTTCAGTGAAACTGCGCGTCTGCAGTTAAATGCAATGCAATGCAGTCATGCAGTGAGGCAGTGGACCGAAGCAAACCGCTACCGGTCAGCTAGCTACAAGTATGCTAGGCATAAACACAGAGGTAGTCATGGCGCGCCTACAAACGTGGTGTGGTGTCCTCCTATCATGGTACAATAAAAAACCGTGCACCGTATCACGAGCTCCTAAGCATAAAAATATTACGGTAATAATTTATATAAGTATGAAAAAGAAAAAAATCACAAGCTAACTTTGTGTACGAGTATATCGAAGGTCCATAAAGGATGGGCAATTTATAATACGGTCTTTTAGTTTTAAAAAATTCATGATCGCGATGGTTTTAAAGACATGGTGAGGCGATGAAAAATATTGGATCGTAATAGACAAGCACTCTTGATTTTTATAGCGTATGCATAAGAGGGAAAATCTGATTTTAATTGTTTAGCGTGAGTTACTCATACTTTGGTGACATTATATACCTATATTAGTTTATAATGATTTACAAAATGCATTATCGTCGAGATTCTGAATTCGTTAACAAGCGCGAATCCAAATACTACTGCATGTCGATAATAATCATTAAAGGAATGCATTTAGGTTTAGAGTTTTTCATTGGCTGGATCATTTAAACTAATCTTATTTTTAATAATTAGTTTAGTTAATTGAAGCATATATGTAGACTAAACGCCTTCCTCTGAAGTCTCATTAGAAGATTTATAAATCTTATAAGCAAGGAAACAATCAAATTGTTAATGTAAATGCATTTGAGTAATTGGCGTAATTATTTTGTTTGCAGCTTGATACAGCCGAGAACAGATGAAGTGGGCAATGTTTTCATTACGATAAGAAGAACTAAAATTCAAGCTTAGAATAATTATTTACTAGCTTTCCGTCAGGGATTTCGTTCCCGTGGGGATTTCGGAAAATTATGTAACCTTTTTCTGATGTCTAAGCTAATTACCTACTACAAAGTTTCATCAAAATCCATCCAGAGTCTTTCTTTAAAGAAGTAACAAACATTTGCACTTTTGTAATTAATTATACTTTCTTCGTTTTGAGTTTCTTGTTCATTCATTCATGCATCTGTCCAACATGTCTTGGCGTTATAGACGAAAGGTAAATGGAATTTGTGGCCACACTCGTAGAATTACTTAGGTATGTTGTTTTACCCTCCTTATACCAAAACAGTTTAGCGAGGATAAAAAATGTTATGAGTATTATGAGACACTTAGGTGTATTATGTTTAAAAACAAAGCCTTTCATTGGTTTTAAATTAGCACGCGCCCGTATATAATAACAATGCGCTTATGATAATACGCTACATAGCTCAATGGTTCTAAATGTTCTAATGAAAAATACTGTACTTGATGTATGTCTTATATACACAATTAGTTAAGTCGTAAATAACACAGAATTACCATTGAATTTGGTTAAATCTTTTTTCTTCAATTATGTTTTAGGGCAAAGATGAAGTCGAGGATAGGAAGACAAACAAAACTATATCTATTCCAGTCAAGACATAAGTAAGAAATACATTTATTTATAAATACACAACCACCTTATTTTTTCTATGTCTATGTACACAACTCATATGCAACCACTGACATGTACAAAAATACTCATTTCACCTATCACTAAAAAATCTTGTTAAGTACCAAAGGATATTTATTTTCCACTAAAAAATTTACATAAATACTCCTGTGAAATATTTTTTGTCTTACTTAATTAAAGTCTTCTATAGGTTATAATTTACTACCTATTTAAGCAAAATGTGAAAGTACAGGGTTTTTTATTACAATTTATTGGTATCGCTTTCAAGGATATCCTCAGGTTTCTGCATACTCAGAGTAAAATGAAGCTATAAAAGGCTGCATTTGCACCACGTTAAATGTACATACGAGTGGCACTCGGGGCAACTTTTTTTGAAATTAATACCTATTTAGATAATAATTCCCATATTACTTATTACGTTACAGTGATTTATTTCAATCACTGTTTTGTCATTAGGAAATCATTAGCCAATTTTCTTTTATTAAAAATACAACTTAGTTCACTTCGCATAACATGGCAATAAAGATAAAAGATCCTTTTCGTTTTATTATCTGCTGCATAACACAATTTAAAATAAAGTTTGTGTGGTCTGCACTTCGACGATAAAAATGCAATAATATTACAAACAACATAGATAATGATCAAGTAAGTTTAAGTAAATCTAGTTGTTATTAGGTAATTAGTAGAACAAGATCACTCATTGGAGGACAAGCTGATTGCACGATATTCTTACGACACAGTGTCTTTCGTTTGTGTGAAAGGGAAAAAGCAGAACTAAATAAAAAAGTGTGTTTGCTACAATACAAATCGATCGATGACTAGATATTTAAACAAGTTATTTTTAAAATTTGAATTCTACTATTTTTTACCCTTCTTATACTATGTATTTTTATCCAGTAAACAAATAAATATATAATCTTATTATAAAATAATCAAACAAAAATAATAGCTTGGCAAAGTAAAGAAAGAGGTAAAAAATAAGTAAGTAGGTACGTAATGTAACACATAAAAGTGGTTGGAGAATATTCTCTTATTTATTGATTGAGTTTAACGGAGTAAAAAAATCAATTTGGCATGGTCCGAAAATAAAGATCATACTAATGTCAACATCTAGTAACTGCGAGAAACCACTTATTTACCCGTGATAAAAAGATTTTTAAGTCAAAAGGCTCTCTGCGTTCGTCCAATATAGGGTTTTTAGATACCGTGTTCGAGAATTTTAAGGTCGATTGCGTTTAATAACTCCGATCGTAATTTAGTTTTTATTTATGGTACGGCGCCCGCGGTGAAACGAATCCAATGTAAGTAGGTAATGTAGAGCAAGCTATAATCTGCGGCGTGTAACCTGACACCACTGACAAGATTAAAATGATTGTTTCCAAGCTCATTCCAAGCCAGTTTTACGTCTTGGAGTCGGCAATTAATGCATATAAATTAAAATTCTACAGATAATTCCATTTAATTGGTATTAAGTAATAGTTAGGTACATAACATGTAATATTATATATGTAAAGCTCATGGCAAGAAGGAGATTTTACGCGTTACACAGAGTGTTCTGTGCTGTTGCGATGAGAACGGTTTTTTAATAAATTGGAGTAATGCGTTGGCCTCTGTTCGCGCTGAGTAGTCGTAACGTAACATTGTGATTTTCCTTCTTACCCGGTTTACAGAGTGTTAAGCTTGATTTGTTTTTGAGTGTGCATTAGTTTCTCTACGGCATTAGTTGGTTTATCGTTTTTGCCTAGTTTCAGCATCGAATGGAGTAACCTTTGTAAATAGGTTTTCCTCTCTGGTTTAATTGTCACGTCCGCGCGTACAATGTACGGGCCAACGTTCCCCGGTCATTGTTGCTTGTTCAGGGACGAAATAAACAGTCGCCAGCAATCTACTTAATACTTTTACATGATAATTGGTATAGATTTATTTTCCTTGAAAGCTGAAATGTCGAGGTGGTTCTTCAGTGTTTTTTGCTTTACTTTTTAAGGCAGTAGAAGATAGTCAGCTCACTTTCTATCATAAATGAAAGAATCTCACCAAATAACAGCTGCCACTTCAGTGGTATTTCTCTGATATGTTAACTTTAACCTGATGCTACAGTTTCTAGTAGTTTATGGGTAAGGACACCCAATTCCTCAGCAAGATAATCTACTGCAAATATAGTTTGAGCTCATAAGAATCGAATAACAATCCCGGAAAATACTTCAGTTGTGTGAATATCGGCAAAGAGTGTTAAAATAGCGTGTGTAAAAATAAAGTTGTTCAGTTCAGTGCGTTTAAAGTAAAATTGTTAAGTGGCCTACAGTGGTTTTATGTCTGCTCGAAAATACCACGTTATTTTTTAGTCAGTACGCAATTTTTTTGTACGTAAACTTTATGAAAATTTAACAGACCCGTATTTTTGTTTTATATCGTTTCATAAAAAAAATTCAAGCTAGATCGTTTAAAGCATGAAAATTAATCGAAATTTTTGTATGAAAAAAAAAACATCATCCAATTGTCTTGAAACTTGGTAATAATACTCTTCAACACAATTTGTGACACCCGTGTTTCTGCGCTTTACAAAATTCATCCTCTAAGTTTAAGACGTTAGAAAGGGGTATCAAAATCTAAAATTTTGGGAAAAAAAATATTTTTCCTCCTTATTTACGTTCTATCAACGTTAGTGACACCTTAAGAAAAATTTGCGTACTGATTAAAAAGTCACCCTGTATAGGTATGGTAACGAAAGGTATATTTGCGAGTGTTTGTACTATGTCGTGTACTGTACGTAATTATGTTATGTTATGTGAAAACATTGTAAGCACGTTCCTGTGCTCTTTATTAACAGCCAATTTTGTGAATTTTGTAACCTTGACCATGCCTAAATGGAAACTAAATGAAATAAAGAGAAGCGTGGGCTTGAATTGGCCTTATGTATACAATGCGGCCTCGAAGCTACCGGTGCCGGTGCGGTGGCGGCGCGCGTCGCCCATAGATAACGAAACAACAATTATAAATTATAATTGAGTAAGATAATAGATTATAATATTTTTTTTGTATCTCACAATTTTGCCTAAAATGCTTTCAATGGCGGAAATGAAACAGAAAACCATTAAATTTAACAAAAATGGTTTACAGGTCTAACGTTTTTTCGGCTGGGTGATTCAGTAAATACACTACTTTCACTGTTCTCACCCTATGTACATTGTCTCATTCGTGTTATGAAACCACGAATATTATCAGTCTAGGAAAAGTATTTTAATGTTAAGTTAATTGGGAACCAACAGACATTCACCAATTATTCGTTATTTGTAAAAACTTCTTCCACTCATCATATCATGCAAATTCTTGTGCGTTACGTGAAAATTATTTAAATACGTTTGTAAATGTTACGCAATGCTAATAAACTGATGTGGTTCTATAGTCATCTTGAGAGAATCACGTTATAAATCACGGTATGTAGACTGGGATTGTAAGTACAGGTGCCTTTTATGTGGCTAATCACTGCCAATCGCTGTAACGACCAACATAGAGATCGCGACACGCGTGACACACTCCCGCGCCGCATACATATACTATAATAGTACCTAATGTATGCTAACGGTGCAGCATTTTCACAATAAAATAAGAACAAGTAACCTTTCCCGTGTTCCCAAGTAGTTCTCGTTTACAGTGACAATTGACTCCTGTAGAAAGGTCGCCATAATTAAATTAGCGTTGCTGTCCTAACGTACCATACATGAATTGACCTAGAGCTGGCAGTACCAGTACTTTACTTTTACGAACCGTGATATTGGAAGAAAGGTAATAGTCAGTTATTTTAGGTATAAAATAATAAAATCAATCAACCTCACTCCAATGGTTCACCGCATAAATAGACAGTCACTTCCTTTGCTCTACATTTTAGAATCAAAACCGCACAATCTGTAATAGACGACATTCTGTATTCTGATTTTAGAAAGTGGATTGTTCTGTGCAATTCATCGAATAGGTTCTTTAAAAAGCTGTGCAATAGATTATATGTTGTACCGGGAGGTGTGAGGTGGGTTTGTCTGATTTCTGATTACTTGACTCTTATAACAAACACAACAATGAAGCTAGGGCTTGAGTTAGTATCGCGGTGTGGAGACGATAATGCCGCAAACGAGGTCAGTGGAACCTGCGGCATGCACGAGCAACCAACACTGAGAGTGTTCTAAACAAATACATAGTACCATTTGTCGGGCATGTGCTATTAGGGCACGTGACACTAATGCTACTCCGCACAATTAAGCGGAGGTTAAGCGTAGCGGTGGGTTGAGTTGGGTATTCAAAAATCGCTTGAATTATGGACAAATGAAGATATTTAAATAAAATATTGAAACAAAATCTTGGATCATGGTATTCGAAATTAGAGCAACTAAGTTCGAGTCACATAATTTAGAAAGTGGTTGAATTGTCTAAGGAACTCACTCGCTACTAGTGTGGAGTGACTACATTGATATCGTTGATAGATCAGCTACGAGAACCGGTGAGGTACAGACAACGGCAGGAACATGATGTCTACCACGAACAAGATAAGGGCGACATCAATGGCAACTTGTGTAGTCTAAAGTGTTGTCATATGTACTTTTGTTTCCTGGCCCGCGTACAATAGTTGGAAACGTCAGACAATGCGTCGCGGTGAGATTATGTTTACAAATATCTACGCGGCTACAACCTTGCTGAGTTCTCGATATCACATCTACTGCCATCAAGTATTATTGTTTGTTCTCCGCTTCTTCTAAACAATTACAGTTTTTTCTGTTACTAAAAGGACATCATTTATTTGGTTGTCGTTTTTGGTGTTTGGGAGTGCTGTTACAACAATATTTTTGGCCTCTGACCTCGGCTTATCACTCTTGAAAAATTGCAAAATTTAAAAACTGATCCCATATTTGGAATCTGTTTTCCCAAATACACCCATAAACCGAATTTCTTCCAAATCGGAGCAATTTTAAAATGCATGAAAACGATTTTTCAACTTTTGTCTTTCTTTCATTCCCTAAGCTAGCCAACATTCTTGTTTTAATTTTAAAATGGATAATACCTAGTACCTTGCATGACGACCATTTTTCAAGGAAAGTTACAAGTTGAACCAACGGATATGTTTATAGTGCACACATTATGATAGATCGTTTTAAATTTTACGTCATACTTTATTATAATTATGAAAGTGTGCCATACTCTAATGTGTTCACAAAATTGGTATATTGTTTAAAAACCCGTTATAATATGTTTTAAACATTTTTTTTTAATCTGTCTATACTAAAGAAAATTCTAGAAAGTCTAATACTACACTCACCAACTTTTTAGCTCCGTAGGAGGTATTCTTGCCATACAAAAAGTGTAGTATCAAATGCAGTTTGATATATTAATATTCCTTAGGTATGAAGGGTCTAATATAAATCGAATATTTCTACATTCAGGACAGATCGCGCAATCCGTTATCTTGAATTGAAAGTGCCAAAATTTAGATGTGCCATGAAAGTAAGTCGAAAACTAAGATTTTTATTCTTTTTTTTTTTTGAAATTTATACGACGTCTAGGTAAATATGCTTCTGTTTTCCGGAATTTTTGATTTTTTCTTTGAGTGATTTTTTCTTTGAGTTTTTTCGGAATTTTGAATTTGACTTTGAGTGACATGAAATTGCTATAACGAAACAACAGCACGACTGCAAACATAGGAAATGTCTCTAGGTACTTAGCGCAATCACATAAATAATGAAATAATAATGGGTAAATAAATGTAAGGTACATCAGAAGAACAAACTAGTAAGGTCATGACACACCATTACCTTGGAACTCTGCAAACTCTGCATATAATATGTTATAAGTACAGACAGAAGCCAAATAACGTCTTCTCGACTAAGTATAAAACAGTTTGGTGTAGATATAGACATGACCTTGAAACCCTTATGTCAGACCCGAGAACCAGGAGTCTATGTCAGGTCCTCATATTTATGTTATCATGAAGAAAACATTAGCATTATTACTAATGAACCTAGGTCGACTTATTAATATTCATTTTTAAAGGTTTGTTTCTGTTAACATCTGTTTCAAGAATTATTTCAATACTTCCCCTACTAGGATGGCTATTTAATCTGTTTAGTAGAGACGGGCCTGGAGGTATCGTTAAAGCCATAAACTTTCTTATCCCACTGAGCCTTTGTAATTACACGTTTTATTTTTAATACCTCCCTACTTTTTGTTAATTACTGACAGGCTTCTTTTTTAATCGATAACAAGATTTGTGATACTGATAATATTATACGTACAGAAATGCCAAAGCAATGAGATTTTGGTGTTCAAAGTTTGGCTTTTAAAGTCTCACGATACTTTGCTTGTTGTACGTAATGTTGATAATCTAAATTCAGTTAAAAGTTCAAAATAAACTTAATTTCACTAAACGTTTTGAAATTTTGAGAAGTTTAATTTTTTTTGTATTGTTTGCTTGTTGTTGCATGTGATTTCTTAGAGAAGTCGGCATCTTCAAATAAGTATTCGGATTATGTAAGTGTTGCGCAATTTGCCGAGGCTATCGTCGGCCAGTGGGACGTTCCACAAGGCAGCAAATTGATTGTCACCCTCGTCTGCATCCAATTACGGGACATTCGCTTATGCCTTTATTTTTACTTAGTCCAAGTAGTCATCACTCATCATCAATCCTTACTTCCTTACTAATATTATAAACGCGGAAGTTAGTATGTATGGATGTTTGTTACTCTTTCAAGCTCAAACGGTTGGACCAATTTTGATAAAATTTGGTATGAAGGTAGCTGACACCCTGGATTAACACATAGGCTACATCATTTTTTCAAATTCCCACGGAAACAAAGTCCCAGGCGTAAAGATAATCTAGACACGCGGTAGCGTGTCAAAGCCAAGTTTAAGAAACTGGCGATATAATATAGGAGATACCTACGCCTTGAAAAACCATTAGACGTTAGTCTTGAATATTTGATTCATCTGCATACTTATTTATAAATTAAATAATCACCTAATTCTGCAACGAGATAATTGGTTTCCCGAAAACGGCACTAACGGTTTTGATGAAGTTTCCAGGTTAGGAGCATTTTGGATCAACTTTATTTGTCACACTTTTATTTTAAATATTGCCGCCACTAAAGAGCCCGAGCTTCAGCTCGGTCACCCATTACTTACTATAAACATTTAAGACTAATAAACTTTATTGCATAAAAATTAACTGATTAAATCGTAGTTAATTATTTACCTAAGTAAATATTAAAAATATGTATAATGTACTGTACTTGTACTATAGATATACGTAAGCGATGATTGATAAAATGTGTGTAAATATTTGTCTTACTTATATTTCAAATTAAACCGTACTTAGAACTTCCTTCATACGATACTTTACCGTTAAATAAGTAGATTATACTTTAGAAATGTTAGAATCTCTTAATTGCATTTAACCGTCCCGAAACCTGTTAAGTTTAACATCAATCTAAAGCAGTTTCCTAACTGAGTTACCTAGTAAGTAGACAGAGTTTCTAAACGAGTAGGTAGATAGTTGTGAGAAACTAACATGAGATGCAATAGTTTAATGAAATCTAGCCAATGCAGGCTACGCCCCATTTCATCTCGGATGTGTGATGTTATCATGGTCCGGCGATTTTATAAGTGGAACGAGAGAAATGTTTTGTCTGCATAAAAATAGAAGGGATCTTGTTATCTTTGAGGATTCTTTTTGTTCGTAAATTTCCAAAAAATAAACTCATACCGCCTCAACGCCTCATAATGGAAAATCGAAGCTCGCTCAGGTAAACTCTGACAATGCTTAAACAATAAAATTAATTATATTTAAAAATAAAAAACCAGACTGCGTACTAAAAACTGAAAAGAAAAAAACAAGTAAGTCCAGTACAGACTTAAATTTCGTTATTGAATAACAAATGATTTTAACAATCGGCACCCATTATTAGGAAGCCGGATTTTTGATCGGTCCCGACTGTTCAATAATATTCAATAACAAAAGTCTGGACTACTGGACTTATTTGTTTAGTCTTTTCAGTTTTTATTACGCAGTCGGGTTTTTTATTATTTTTATTAATTAAATTTATTTTACTCTTTTTAGCTAGGGTCCAATTTTCATATTTGTTGATTCATATATATCTCACTTGATTCATCATATATCTCACTTGCATAAAAATATAACAATTTCTTAAATCGTTATAGATCCTAAACGGTATTTCTGATTGAAAAACGATATGAGATACCTATAAATTATTGTAACACCTATTTAAAGATAGGTACCCCACTTGGCATAGTTCGTCGATTTTCATTTTTTTCTTTTTCACATTTATGGCGTCCAAATTTTTATACTGTATATGACATTCGCGTCGTCATGACGAATCCAACGACGTATAATTTATTAAAATCGGCCCACGCGTTTGGTCTAACTAAATAGTGCCACAAAGGTACAAACCCACATACATACACACATGCATAGGCTGACAAACACATTACCCTCCTTTGCGTCGCGCAGTCGGGTAAAAAACGCGATTAAATTACACAATAAATAATCCGATACAATTTATTGATGTTCTAGTTTATTTAAAAAATAGTTCACCTGTTTCTGTTACTATTTAACTGAAAACACGAATAAAAAGATGGTGGAGTGAGCATGCCTTTTCGGGTCAACGGAATTTGAACAAGTGCCCTTTGTAAAATTCTACGGTAGCACCTGTTCTAACTAGGCATCTTGAGCAACTGGCACAATTCCATTAAAACTGTGCCTACGTACTTATTTAATAGGTAAGTAAAATGAGCACAATTATTATTAATTTATGTTTGTATAATATTAATAAAACAAAGGCTAGTCAAACTATGTCAAGCAGCAAATAAAAATGCAGATCATTTCTTCTTGTCTGCGATTTACTTAAAGCAAAGGATATGCCTGCATAAATTACCAAAAATAACCTCTATGTACCTTTTTGTTTAGGTACAATGTTATTTAATGTTTTGGTTTTGATAATGGATAAACATAATCAAGGGTAACGACGAATTGACTAACGGAAATTAATTAGTCCGACTTGCAAGTCTGCATCGTGAATGAATAAGTAATAATTTCTTGAAATATCACTCAGCCACTCGACTTACCTAAGTGGTGGAATGAGAAACAGGTTTCTTATTAATACGAGAGAGATAATTACAAAAAAGTAGAACGGATGACAATGACGACGACGCGGCGCGAGGGCATAGTCCCATACTCTGCTATTTATACTTTGTCTGGGGTTTTGAAAACTACAAAAGAAACTCTAAAACCCAAAATAATGACGTCAAGGCATCTTGATCTCCTTTTATTGTATCCTCGCAAAGAATCATTGTAGTTTTTATTACGTTTCTTTTTATAACGAAAATATATCTTCTTGAACATTACCTAATAAAGAAGAGAAAATGCAAGTAAAAACGTCACGGACACTCACAAAATTATTTAGTCATTCCATTCTTATTGAAGTTGTCTGGTGTTTTGCATAGTAATTAAATAATGAAGTTGAATTTCTTATTTTTGTCGGCTGCCTACATTTTGGCCTTCTTGCGGCGAGGCCTAATAAACATCGTACCTACATAATAGTGTTTTATAATTTAATGCAAGGGATTGGTATTTCGACTGTAGGCTCGAAGCTCCAAATGTGTATACTGTTGTCCCACGCGGCGCCGCCGCAGACAACCATGTGGTGCACACAAATAGGATACAAATCCCACTGATATTTATTACTAACCATGCTCATCTTTTTTTAAATATCTCTCTGCATTGTCACTGCGTTTAATTAGCTGCTAAAATCTTGCTTATATACTAACAACTTTCCGAAAATACATTTGGTAATAAAAAAAAAGAGGACGAAAGTGTACTTTGTAATTAACATTAATTTTACGTTTGTCGACACGGGAACTATACTCAACGCAATTTTTATTAGTAAGTACTAAGTACCATAAGTTTTATCGCTTATGTAAATAAAATATCTACATGGCGTATAAATACTTAACAGGTAGGTAGGTACTTACCTTTTTAATGGGTTAAACATATCGGTTTTCTTGTTTGGTCACTACACATAATTCAAATATTTTAAAGAAATATGTAATGTGTTGTCTTTCACCGTTTAAGACTTTTTTCTTTCTGCAGAAATAAGTGTTATCGTGACAGATCGGGGTTCTCTTAGCGCTGTAGCACATTTTATCTTACTGTAATCTAGGAGGATGTCAATCATGTGGACAAGTCCTTATCTATCGTGTTTTGATAATAGATCTCTTATTGCAAAGTCACATGGAATTACACCAATAAAACAGCCAAACCTAAATCTAAGATTTGTTTTGATAGTACATTTGATTCTACATTTTGAAAAGTATTAGAGTATTAAGTCGCTTTACATTTTCAAAAGTATTAGAATGTGTTGTTCTTCAAAATCAGTGATATACTATCTCTCATTATCATTTCGCAATCACTAAATAAACATATTCTTCAAAGCTTGATATGAAGTAAGGCGGTACCTGTTGTAATTACGTAGATGTTACGGGTTTACTAAGTACTTACAATAGAGTTACCAATTTTTCTGTAAGATCCTCTTTTGGTAACTACATGCAGGTAACAGAGGTCTTAGAATAAATTGTAGTTTAAAAAAAACCGGCCAAGTTCGAGTCGGACTCGCGCACGAAGGGTTCCGTACCATTATCTATAAAAACGGCAAAAAAATCACGTTTGTTGTATGGGAGCCCCCTTATATTTACTGTATTTGGTTTTTTAGTATTACATCATCTGTGAAAATTTCAACTGTCTAACTATCACGGTTAATGAGATACAGCCTGGTGATCACGATGAAAGAAATCACGTTTATTGTATGGAAGCCCCCTTAAACATTTATTAATTCTGTTTTTAATATGTGTTATTATAGCGGCAACAGAAATACATAATCTGTGAAAATGTCAACTGTTTAACTATTCACGGTATTTCAACTGTTAACGAACGGACGGACGGACGACAGCGGAGTCTCAGTAATAGGGTCCCGTTTTTACCCTTTGGGTAGGTACGGAATCCTAAAAACAACTTGCTTAGTTCGCTGTTCATAGAAAACCTATCCAGTATTTAATGTCTTAATCTATCTTAACAGGAGGACGCTGTTCTTACCATGTACTTGCAAATTGGTAACAACAAAGGAAAAGTCTTCAAGTTTTCCCGAGACTCGATTTGACCATGGTTAAATGACATGTTTAAGACAATAAGCTGGATAGGCGACTTAGGAATAAGGGTTGTGACACCCGTTTTGGATCATATTTCTTGCAAAGCCAGTCAACGTGGCAATTCCGCAAAACTTTTCATTTTGGTATACTTATGTATAGTATTTGTAGTTAGGTGTGTTTGGCAATTAGCAAAACAATACCAAAGTATAAATGTGAACAGGTGTTACAAAGTAAATAATTTTTATTACAGAAGAAAACATCATTATGTCAGCATATTACATTTTATTCGACTTCGACTTCTCATTCGATGAATAAACCTAATTTAATTACATATAAGTTGCTACTTTTGATTCGTTTTGAGTCGATATTTCTCATACTTATTGATTCGTTTGGAGTCGATATTTCTCATACATGTTAAAATGTAGATTGTGGACGAGCCCCAGAGAAATACAGAAACTAAGTGAGAATTAGGATGTTCATTTTTCGTAGAAAACCTATAAGTTTGTCTGACTCTTTATCACGACTAGCGGCTGTTAGGTAAGTTCTGTTTGTGGTTTTGTAGTTTCCTCATTGTAAGTTTCACTTTTCGCTTAGTTGATCAAAGCTATTTAATAATTTTATCAAGAAATGATTTTTGGCTACTTATTTTAGGGTAACTAGAGATATTAGTCTAAATGTAGGACCGAAGAAAAACTAATTGGTAAGTACCTTTTTTAACACGAACGAAGCCATGGGTGTCAAGCCAGTTGGTGATAAGTAAATCGTAGATATACCTATTTTGCATAATTTATAAAGCGTCACAGTTTTGTAAAATGCCGTCACTCTTAGTAAACGGCCGAACCATGCAATATCCCTGCGACGCATAGGTCAGTCGGGTGTGTGTAATTTGGAACGACCGCAGTCGCTGCCGGCGCGTCTTATCTGAAACATTTGCACTCTTACTTTTTCCATGCCCTACTTATTTGTATATTCTCTGGCACTGCTAATAATATCAATTCAAGAGCATATTTTACGCATGTGCAATTAGATCACATAACTTTCTACCTACATAAGGTTATTAAATTACCTTTTCTCAAAAGTACCTGCTCTATGCACTGAATGTTTATTGTTTACCTAATTGATTCCATATTATTATAAATATGAATATACAAATGTAAATAAAGACGTGAGTAAATGCCTTCATTTACGTATCGTTTATGTATACAAGAGTACTTATCAAAATGTAAGTTAAAGATAAACCTAAACGGAAGATAAAATAGGAAACTACAAATAAATTGTTGGAATTTGAGTCGATTGCCCGTGGAATATACCTACCTACGTGGTTACCTTATTAACACCATGATTCTTTTCACGAATAATATATCTGTAATTACTTTAACAGTTTGAAACCCACAGAACATCATAGTTTTAAGAACTTGCGAACCATTTCAATAATCTACGACTGCATGTACTAGCTTATAGCTTTTTACATTTAGTACCCGGAGTCATATTGGTCTACTGTGGCGTCATGTGGTTTTATGACAATAGAAAATTCAGGCATAAGTATATTTGGGACAAATTGAGAGCAGCGGGGAAGGCCTTTGCCCAGCTGTGGGACAGTAATGGCTAGAAAAAAGTACTTATATGCGTCAGAATAACCATTATTATTCGACTTTAAATCATTAAGCTGCTATAACCTTTTCTGGGCAAAGATCTGCTATATGTGTGATTTATTTGCAAACGTTATTGTCTTATTACTTTTTTGCACAGATAATGAGAAAAAAAAGTGTAGAAACCTTTACTGTTGTTGGTCGACAACCAAACGTATGGTTTCTGGTGTATTGTGTTTATCGCGCAAGTAATTTATTTGTTTTATTTTCTACACGATCGAATCGTGCTCATTTTGGGTTTTGTTAATAAAAAAAGAGTTTTAATATATTATCTTCACCGCTTCTAAAGTCAGAGTTAGTACAATAAATAAAGTGACAAAAGGTCGCTAAGACGGATAGGGAATAATTTAAGACTGAGATCGTTATCTTATAAATAAGTACGAGTACCTACGTTTTTTAATACAAAAATGACTTAGGTGATATTTTTTGATATTTTATCTGGATTCATTACCTTCATTATTTGCTTTCTTACTGATAGGAATGTCAATCAGCAAAAATCAGCATTATGTCGCTTTCAAGATCCACCCTCGGTTCCGGTATCATCAGCTCCAAACCTAATGGATCGAACAAGCACAAACATTCCGATTGTGAAATTAAATAGGTAATTGTATCTGGCAGTTTTCCAACCAGACGCGTAGTCGGGTCATCTTGTGTGCCAGAACTGCATAATACAAAAAAATTCTAAGTGGGAATTGGTAGGAATCGACACCTAACAATCTGTTGTTGGGACAAATACCTATATCGATTAAATATGCTGAACCATTTCTCTGAATAAACATTTTTAAAGTCACGGAAGATAATATCAGTAACACGACATTAGTTACCTAATAGGTTTTACTAAATAGGTTAATAGGTTTACCGTTTTATTTTCTTCCAAAATTAAAGACACTGAGCAAATCATCACTGTAAGAAAGCCTACGGTTAAATGAATAGTATCTACTGACCACTATTTTCTTTGTCGAAAATTTAATTTCAATAATAAATGGGTAGGTAGATAATTATATTAGGTATTTGAATTTTTGTTACTGTTTTCTTTTTCGTAAAGAACAGAAATAAATAAACGACTAACCAACTGCCGTTTGTGTAAAGAAAACGTCTCTACCAATCCAATAAAAATGTATTATCTCGTGTTGGTAGTAGTATTTAATTAATAACTGGCTATAAGAAAATACAATAATAACTGACTATAAGAACATAGAATAAAAGCTAGTACATTAGACTTAAACGTGAAAAATACATTTAAGCCTATGTAAAAATACATTTCTCGGGAGTTCGTATCTTTGTGTATGTTCAAAGGGACCCACGACACAAGGGAAAACCTGTGTGAGGGGCTTTGAGTGTGTAGCGTCTCTTCTGTTTTAATTCTTACGGTATGTTCCACTTTGCAGATTTAACAGTTAATGTTATCATCACCTATCACCGTGAACATAGGATGGACCTTTTTGGCCAGAAACTTTAAAAGGAGAACTAGATGGTCATCTTCACAAACGGCAAAGATGTAAAAGATGGTATTGAAAAAACATGTGAGAAAATTGTGCTGAATAATTTTGGTAGCTATTTCCTATTATAAGAATACCTAAGAGTCATAATGACATTGCAGATGTAACATATAACTGGTCTAAAACAGAATACTTTACATTCAATTGATCCTTTGGTTAAGTAAGGGGCTGAAATGTATAACGTATACAGGTGGTGATTCTTCGAAATCAGTTATCAGAATTTATATTTCTTTTTTATCGTTGTTTAGAATAGAACTAGCTTTCCGCCCGGGAATTCGTTTCCGTGGGAATTCGGGAAAATCATGTACCCTATGTTCATTACGGATAATGTAGGATTCAAATGGTGAAAGAATTTTTCAAATCGGTCCAGTAGTTTCGGAGCCTATTCAATGCAAACAAACAATCAAATCTTTCCTCTGTTTAATATTAGTATAAGTATAGACAACATCCCGAATCCCACGGGAACGAAGGCTCTAGTACTACTAGACGGGCTTTTTAGGGTTCCGTACCCAAAGGGAAAAAACGGGACCCTATTACTAAGGCTCCGCTGTCCGTCCGTCCGTGTGTCACCAGGCTGTATCTCTTGAACCGTGATAGTTAGACAGTTGAAATTTTGGCTGATGATGTATTTCTATGTGCCCTATAACAACAAATACTAAAAACCAGAATAAAATAAATATTTAAGGGGGCCCCCTCCCATACAAAAAACGTGATTTTTTTGCTCGTTTTTATAGATAAGTCTGTCCGAGGCTGTATCTCATAAACCGTGGTAGTAAGACAGTTGAAATTTTAACAGTTGATGTACGTTGCTGCTATAACAACAAATACTAAACAGTACAATAAATCAAATATTTAAGGGGGCTCTCATACAACAAACGTGATTTTTTTCTGTTTTTATAGAGACAATGGTTTTTATAGAGTCCGACTCGCACTTGGCCAGTTTTATAGGTAATGGTACAGAACCCTTCGTGCGAGAGTCCGACTCGCACTTCCCCTTTTATTTATAAAACACCGGCCGCGCCGTAGGTTACAATAGTCTGAGTATTAGTTGCAATACTGGGTATCTTTTCCTACTTATAAACGTGTCATCTAATTGTTTGTACCGTCGTAATGAACAGAAAACCAGTCATTCATTATGTATTGTACATTTACAGGTAATAACGTCGCGAGCTGAAGCGGGACATTGTACCTACGTCACTCGTCACGTCACTCGTGTTATTAATGTAACCATTTTTCTGCCTAAATTTAGGACACCCTACTATACGGAGTCAACTATTCTGCTGATTCTGCATTTTTACATAATTACTTGTGTGATCTAACGTTTTACTAGAAAAATGTTTATAATCTACATCGAGTAATTTCCTATCAGTATCATTTAGAACTCCCTTTTTAATAAGTATGACATTTAAATTGACTTTTAAAAAGTGCCGCGATGTTTAGCATCTGTGATTCGCTTAGAACTCTTACTCCTGGTATTGGAGTTTCATTCAATCCAGGTGGCGCATGGCGGATCAGTCTCGGAGAATTCGGGACGTATGGTCAATGACCATGTTAATAATAATACTTTTACACACACCTATCTGTTTTACTTTAACAGCAATCACGCTTTACTAAGTTTTTGTATAAAATTACTTGGTAGAAACTATTCAGTATTAAGTAACAAAGATAAATACTTAAGTACACTTCGCTATTAGCGAGAAATCAATTAATAAAACAAAATGATATTAAAATATGTTACTTTGTACTTTTCTTACAAACGTAAGAACTTACACGTGTTTTATGTAACTACAATAACAAAAGTTGTCAGAAACCACAACGTAACAAAAACTCTAATCTTTTTACGGTAATTTCATCTTATGCAAACATAGAGTCAATATAATTTCTTGTTACCTTCGCGTAACAGTGCCAATAAGTACTTACTAGGTAATTTGCTATGTAAAGAAAATAAATACAAGAGACTCACCGAAATCGTCAGAGAAATATCAGCAAATACCTAAGCACTGGTAAAAATTTCCACTCGAGATTTGTCAGCAGGCGCGGTAAACTGGATTTTATTTCACTCTGTTTTCTCGTTTGGGAAAACTTAGGAACTATCGTGTGTTGTGTGGTCATGTGAGCGAGCAGGACAGACGATCACACGTGTGGTTTCGTACGGTTCCGAGGCGCGACTGACTTGACTGACTGGATGGCTGTCGCCACGCCAGAGCCAGACTCGGCAGGCAGTCGCTGGCGGTCGGTTGCTGAAGGCAGCGGCGCAGCACGGGGCTGCACGCTGCGCTGTATGCACCGTCACCGTTGCGTTATGCGCTGTTGGCTGGAGGACGGTCAGCCTACTTCGTGATAAACAAATAGTAACAATAACCTGTAGCCACTTCAGTCTCTTGGAAATACGAGCGGAACTTAACACATGATAATTTTATCACGATATTATTTTTTTATGAATTAAGCCATTTAACACATACTTAGACAGAAAATTTGGAGTGTGGTAGACATGACCGTGAGTTCTAGATAGGTACTACGTCCTCATTCAACAGAAAGGATTCTTTGATTCTTTAGCTATTGAATGATAATTGGGATATACCTACAACCTGTTCCTTTGGGATAAAAATAATTTAGAAAGTCCAAGGAACATATGTTCATAGATGGGTATTCACGAAGAAATCATCAATCAAAATTAAAATCATATTAAAATACACACATTAACACGGTCTATAATAAGGATATTGCACGATTTTTCATACAAAAGAGGTCTGTTTGAGAAGCTATAATAGCATACTCGAGATATATGGAGGGCTATAATTTTCAGACGAACAAGTGCTGGACCTGAATTTTCAATTCTAGTCAATAAATTTTGTTTTACTTGAAATTTGTGAAAACGTGACGAAAAATATTTTTTTTTTGTAAATTCGACCATTTTCATACAAAAAGCAGGCAAAAAGTGCATTTTCGTATTCGTTTCCGTCACGTTTTTGCAAATTTCAAGTAAAACAAAATTTATTGACTAGAATTGAAAATTCAAGTTTAGCACTTGCCTTTGTATGAAAAATCGTGCAATATCCCTAGACCGTGTTGATGTGTACATTTCAAAACCATTCTCTCTTAAAACGAATGCTTTTTCATTGATAAAATCATTCATATTGCGACGTTGTCATTTCTTACGTGAACGTAAAAGCACGTGTTTTTTAAACATGTGAATATGGAAATTCACATTTTTATCGAATTATTTTGTATGAAAAATAAAATTTTGAAATCTATCTATCTATATCTATATATATAAAAGAAAGTCGTGTTTGTTACAACACTTATAACTCAAGATCGGCTGGACTGATTTTGATCAAATTTGATATGGAGGTAGCTGATACCCTGGATTAACACATAGGCTATATAATTTTCCGAAATTCCTACGGGAACGAAGTCCCGGGCGTAAAGCTAGTTATTAATAATTGAAAAATGATGTACTTATATGCCATTTGATTCATACGTGGTCTTATTGATATGCTGGAGTTTTTAGGCCATTTAACGAAGGAAAAATAGGGGAAATAATTCGTGCAAAGCAATTTGTGGCATAGTTGTAGGGAATGGTGTCTGAAGAAACATACTAAAAAAGTCCTGATAGACAGGGGTGGAGCTAAAGGGGAGGGGGGGGGGGGTTTAAAGGTTTTTAACTCGTAAACGGTGGCTCATAGTTTCGTTGATTGGGCTATGTGGGATATCAAAAAGAACAGTAGGTTGTAGATTTAAAAAAAATCAAAGGCAGCACTAAACTCTGTTATACTTGTATTAGTCGGGCAGAGTTAGGTTTTGCGTCAAGGAAATTGTAACCAGCAATTTTTTTTTCTATAGATCTTTGCATTAGTATAAACATATTCATTTTGTACAACTTTAGAGTTGCAGCGCGGCTGTCAAAAAAAAATGTCCAAAACTGTCAAAACAGGTTTTTTGCGATTTACCGGTAAACTACGTGTCTGGCGGTAAAAAGTGTTATGTAATAAAAAAAACTGAAATAATAAGACAAACAAAATGAGTTTTGTTGAGTCTCGATCGGTTTGGTAGTTTTTGCGCAATCCGCAAGATCTATAGAAAAAAATATTTTTAATTGCTGGTTACAATTTCCCGGATTTTAGCACTGTGATCGGCTTAGAATAATTCTGCCCGACTATAATTATGTTCTATACGTCTTTTTCTATTTTAGTTTCAATGGTGCACACATGTGCATAATTTAATTTTACTCATGAAACCTTTTTATTTTGACCTCTCATATTTTGAAGTATGGACACATTACTGTCAAACTAAAAAAAAAAGTCTGTTACAATTAGGTGTTCGGTGTTCTCTTTTATACTATTATCAATTTGTGGTTTTCTTCTCTTTGGTGTGAATTTAAGAAGTGCCAATACAACATATTTTTTACTATAATATATTGTTTTTAGTTACTATTTGCTAAATAGGTATCGTAAAGAATTAAACTGTTAATATTATCTGAGGTCCAACAAAATTTGAAGGCAAATTTAAGTAAAAACTTGTGAAAAACCATATAGTATAATGACAAGCGAAGTATACTCCAGTGCGACGTCGAAAAGGAGCCCCTCGGTAGATAAGGCACCTATCGAAAGTGCAAAAGAAGAGTCTTCGAAACAATCCACAGGATATAGTACCACAAATACTCACTGTACGACGATAAAAAAAACATTTGACCCACCTCAACGACTTTCCAGGGTCATCAAAGGAGAATGCGTCTCATCCAAAAGTTCTTCTCATACTCAGATTTTTAGGGAAAATAAGTATGTACGAAATCAGTATGAAAGAATAACCAAAGACCAGTATCTGGGCATCACTCCATCTATATCTGAGACCGTGACAACAAACGACTTAATTCCTAGACGACAGCTCAAAAAATATACACCGGAATTACTCTTAAAGAGGAATCTAATAAAAGAACTGGACCCGCTCCCACTAAGCAAGTATTTTGTTTTGTAGAAAGTTTTGTTAACCCTTATTTGCAAAGTACCACGTATGTGCACTTTTATAGATATCACCATTCGCTAAATACGAGTTATGAAAGTCAATGGTAAAAATTAGGACACTCCTTCTATTGCTCTTATGCTTTCCCTTACCTACATTCAAATGGCAGTGGAATTATGTTTTTAGTCCAATCAATTGGCCAACTTCTACCTTGAAAAAGGTGGGAATAATTTTTACTTAGAGACATTAAGTATATATTTTTTTAATTTTAATGTAGTAACGGTGATATTGGTAATGAGCCAGACTTGTAACCGGAAAGTTGTGTTTTCAAATCCTGGTGCGGGCCTGTACCACTAAATTTGTCTTTACGGATTTATGCATGGATTTCTAATTAATTAACACTTGCTAAAACGGTGAAGGCAAACATCATGCTTAAACTGAAAATTCGTCTAAGAAAATTCATTTTCGAAAGACGAGTGGTCTACCAATTCGCATTGAGCCAGCCAGCGTGGTGGACTATGGAAATCTATGCCCTTCGGTAGGGACGTAGGTATATGGGCTGGTAAAAAAAGGAATCAATCCACAAAACAACTGTTCTTAGATAACTTAGAAAATCGGCCACTCGCATTCAACATGTGCGGTCAGCTGATTGTCTCGAAAATATATTTTTTGAATTTTTCCTATGATTACGTTCTGCGTGTAGTAACGTTGGCATCTGAATCAACGTTACCTGAATTTGATTGCCAGTTGGGGCAAATGTTTGTTCTTAGGTAGGGGTTTTCGTGTCTGTCTATGAATGTGTCTCAAGAGCCCACAATTTAAGGGAAAACCTTAGTGCGAGCCTTTACGTATGTGACTTTTATTTATAGTTGATTTATTTATACTTAGTATCGTAATTCTCTTTTATAGAACCGGAATGGAATAAGTGTCCTCCTAGTGATAAAGGATGGGAGTTGACTCAAACTTTGCAGTTTCTTATTTCCGACCCAGTGGGCTCACAACATTGGGAACGAATCGATGTACATCTTCAAGATTTATACCAAGAAGCTTCCAAGGGATTTGTATCCTTTTGATATTATATATAATTTTCTGAAAATGTTCGCACTTTGCCTATTGATAAGGAAGAATTATAAGAAACTAGCATTCTGCCTGCGGCTCCTTTCACGTTGTAAAAAAGTAGCCAATGTCACTCTCACTCTCTACGCCACCAACTGTCCCTAGGTAAAAAAATCGACTCCCTATCAGAAAGTCTAAGTAGCAAAACGTCTTACATAGCGCCTAATGAGTAATCTGCCTAATTAGTAAATCGTCTGTGTAAACAAACCGGCCAACTATCAATAGGTCTATGTAACAGAACGTCTATGTAGAAAATCGACAGTTTCTCAAATTGCCTGGACACTTAGACACAAAAATAAATACAAGATGTTTAGAAGAGCATGTGCCAAACGATAAGGTCGAGTAGCTGAGTTCGTTGGCTATATTTTCTGGCCAATCAGACCCCTTTTTGCCTAATAATTTTATTGTAAGATTTTTTTATTAAAAAAAAAATGCCGAAAGTTGCACTATTTGTTATGATAACTTTTTTTAAATTGGTGTTACGGGCTAAATTTTCATCATCATCTCACTAACACACCTACTCATTGAGACCATTCTTATGAGCCCCAACACGCAATAGCTGCTGTAAGTTTTGAGGAGTTGGGTATCCCGCAGCCTTAGTCACCTCTTACGACACCCACGGAAAGATATGGGGTGGTGTTATTCTCAACCGATCACCACACGGCTTCATGTTCTAACTGAAAAATGTAATCCTTTTGTAATGTTTCGATAAAATCAATTTCTTTATAGTTTTGAACTGATAATAACTATAAAAAAAATGTATCACCCCCGATAAAATGTATTTTATCCGTTCAGGTGGCGAAATTGAGAACTATCCTTTCATACATCTAATGAAGGCTGCTTTGACTGGTGGCGCCACCGCCAACTGAGTTTCCAGTTGCTAGGTAGTTTGCAACTTCACGTTCGGTTGGTAAGTAGTGGCGCTGCTGGACGAAGTGGTTATCAGCAAGTATATGAAAATTAAATAGTTCTCAAATCACCACCTGAACAGATAAAATATATTTTTTAAACGTGATTGGGAGGCTGCCGTTGCTTAACCTGGGTGGGTTAAGCAACGGCAGCCTCCCAATCCGAGCCGCGGTAGACGTTCATAGAGCTTCATGATAAATCTATCTGAAGCATTTTACAAGTTATCGCCCGAGAGGAAATTGGTCATGAAAATCTGTTCTTGGCTCTAGTACCAATATTAATGGTTGAAGTAGGACTGAGGGTACTATTGACATTGTTAGAACGTTTCTGCTGCGTACAACCAAATCACTCAACTTAGTCTTTGATAGGTATGCTTGATTTAGACATGTTTAATATTACTTATGAGTCGGTGAATTCATTCTAACATTTCTCACCAAATTCATTGAATTTATTCTCACAAAATTAATTCTAACATTTTATTTTAAGTATATTCTTGCAAAATCCTACTTTTTTTAATACAAGGTAGTGGACCTCTGGTTTTTGGACTCTTTAATTTTCTTACAATTTCACACAGAGAATTGATTTACTGGACGAGATTTGTGAAATCATGGATTTTTTATTGGAGAGTCTTGACAAAATACCAGAAGCTCGACAGCATTTTGTTGCTCTTTTAAAGTCAATAGAGAAGCCTATCTACCTTAAAACATCCACTGACATTCAGAAATATTTTCTTAAACTTAGACGTTTTTTAGGATACGTAGGTAAGTGTATCAACCAATCGAATATCAATTATTTCTAAATTTTTATCATAAGCCAGGTAGCGATTTTAGGCAGCTTTGTGTTTAGGATCTCCGTAATATGACTAAATATTGAAATAAAAAGTATTTTCAGGTCTTTAATAATAAAAATTGGACAAAATAATACCTAATAGACAAAAATCACCAATTTCATATTTAAACCATGCTCAAACCTCCATTAAAATGTTTTGACTTATTCATAAGAAACTACGATTTCAATCACACTGCTGAACCTTACTAAGTTTAACCTTCTTACAACTTCTAATTAACCTCTAATTGGATTAAAACTGTCGACCTGACGAAGCCTGTGCTCAATAGCGTGGGTTAAGGCATGTCCTAAGTACCTGGTGGTCTGACTCAGCAGTACTCAGCACTGGTATTAAAAACGTAAGTTTGTTAGGATGAATAGAAGTTACTCTCACACAAAAACTTGATGGACATTACAATAATGTGGTACCTCCCAAGTTTCGTCAGAATAACACGTCTTTAGTATTGAAATTATAAAAATAAAACGTGTCCCTTCTTCGCGTCGAAATGCTACAAAAGGGATAATAGAGATCTGGAGAAGATATAAGTCATTTTCCATGCAACTGAAATCGCGGAGGAAAAAATTGTAAGTCTGAGAAGGTATATAAATGTTTCCAAAACACGAGGATGAAGACACGAGTAATCTTTATGTAGTTTTTGTATAATTCGAAACTTTTGCCTGACCTGAGAAGCGCCAGCGGAAATCAACACTAAAAAATGCTAAAATCGCAAAGCTGGATGTAGTTCTGGATTTTTGTACCTATGTTGTTTGGACCAGACAGGGTAGTACGAATCCTAATTTGCAACTTGGAAAAAGATGTGCTCGCTGCGCAGCACGTGATAAATTGCGAAATTTTGGGACTTTTTTCACTTTATGCTCTAAAAGTCAGAAACTATGCATTTTCGACAAATGACATTCACTAATTGTTTACCTAAATTTCATTAAATTTGTGACAATTTCAGCCAATCTTCAGGTCTCTAAACCCTATAGGAGCCAAGCTATGGCCCTTCAAAGATGTCCGTTTTTCGCTCGCGCAAAGAACTCTTTTAGTCACCGATTTCATTCTTGACTCCTTAGGAGATAATTTTCGAGAAATCGCGAAGCACGTGTACGTTTATTTTATTCGAGGTATCTTTACGAAGTTTCGAGTCAAAATGTCCAAAAAAATAGTTGTCTCCATACAAACTTTGAACCTCCATTTAATCCCCTTAGGGGTTGAATTTTGAAAATTCCTTTCTTAGTGCTTGCCTACGTCATACAAGACACTTTTTTTGCCAAATTTTAGCTTTCTAGGTCTAAGGTCTTGGGCTGGGCGTTGATGACTCAGTGAATCAGGACCTCCAATTTTATATACAGAGTTAATGGAAACTCGACGTATTTCTGGCAGGACGTGATAGGGCAGCCAAAATGCAACAAATTTAACCCACCTTATGTATGGCCGAAAGTTAATAGTATTTTTAACTTTAATAGTTTATAGGTATTTTCTGGGTTAAATCGCTCCATCGTCGACCTAATCTTTGACCTTTATGGTCAAGATTGAGGTCAAGAGTTAACCCATCTTATAATAAAAAAAAGTAATAGTTTTCGAGATTTCGTTAAATTAAGATTTTTTTCGAAAATACCCAGATTTCCTCATTTTAACCAAAATTTTAAAATAATTACTTATTGGATGGAATTACATTTAACTTTTTTTCAAAGTTGATAGCTTAATAAAGCTATGAAAGTCATTACCACCCAAAATTCATTAACAGTTTTAAATCATGAGCCGAAAAGAAGATTCAAAATTTTTCAATTTTCTTTGTAACAGGTTAAATAGCGCTGCCTAGGTCAAAACTTTACTATGACACCAAATGTACAAACACCTTAACTAATTTCCTCGTTTAATAAACTATCTAAAAAGGTATGAATGTCAATACAAACTTATGGTCTACATCACAAAAATCACTTTTGACCTAATGCAGGTAGAGTTCATCCACTTTTTTCGCAGTTTTTTAAAACTTTTTTGAGTTTCTTTCCGCCTTCTGTGCCAAATAGTGCAAATAATTGTAATTTGCGATACCATGACAGTCGAACCTTGATTCGTCCATCCACAGAATGTTTAAAAAAAAACTTGTCTCCACTCTCCAGCGTCGACATTTAACATAAAACGACAAAATTCCAACCTTCTAATTGGGTCTCCTTCTTCCATTGAATGGACAGGTGTTGATGGTGATATGGATGTCGGCCCGATAAATGTACTGTAGACCAGACTTTCCATTGTGACATTCCAAATTAACGCGCTACGATGTTTGTCGAGGTGTTGGGGTCGTCATTAAATCTTTGTAGAATCGCCTCCTCGTCCTCAGCTGTATTCCAACTACGTCGCAGAAGCACGTGTTTTGTTATCTGGCTATTTCCTTAACTTTTGTTAAAGTGTTTGTACACTTGGTGTCATAGTAAAGTTTTGACCTAGGCATCGGTATTTAACCTGTTACAAAGAAAATTGAAAAATGTTGAATCTTCTTTTCGGCTCATGATTTAAAACTGTTAATGAATTTTGGGTGGTAATGACTTCCCTAGCTTAACTAAACTATCAACTTTGAAAAAAAGTTAAATGTAGTTCCATCAAATAAGTGATTATTTTCAAATTTTGGTTAAAATAAGGAAATCTGGGTATTTTCGTAAAAAAAACCTTAATTTAACGTAATCTCGAAAACTATTAACTTTCGGCCATACATAAGGTGGGTTTTTGTTGCATTTTGGCTGCCCTATCACTTCCTGCCAGGAATACGTCGAGTTCCCGTTAATCCTGTATAAGTTTAACGCGGACGAAGTCAGGTTAAACTGTCATAAAAATGTCGGTCCCGCCGGGAGTCTGTTTTGTGTGTCGGCTGGGCACTCAAGGAAGGTGGCAGTACAGTGGTAGTTGTAAAAAAACGTGGTACCTATCCAAACTCTTAATTACCGCGAGTATCGAACCAAAATGGACCATTTTTGAAGGGCCATAGCTTGGCCTCTATAGGGTTTAGAGAGCTGAGGTTGGGCTGAAATTGTCTCAAATATAATTAAATTTAGGTATACAATTAGTGAATGTCATTTGTCGAAAACGCATAGTTTATGACTTTTAGAGCAAAAAGTGAAAGAAGTCCCAAAATTTTGCAGTTTATCACGTGGTGTGCAGCGAGCACAACTTTTTTGAAGTTGTAAATTGGGATTTACACCACCCTGACTGGTCCAAACACCATACTAAAAATCCAGAACTACATCTAGCTTTGCAATTTTAATGTTAATTGCCACTGGCTGTAATAGGACGCCTTTTACTTATTGAAACATGCGTGCGCTGTTGTTTAGCATAAGCTTATAGTTCGCATAATGATAACAGTAAAAGAGGACAATGCCAGCTTATATACTCAAGGGAATGATCTACCTACTTCCATTAGTCTAATCACTAATTGGAATGCTATGTTACTGGCATCTACGTGCTTGACATGTTTGTTTTAAATACGATTGCTTGAAGATGCGTACTTTCATGGAAAAAGTTAGGATTTAAAGCGTCATTTTGACTCAAAAAACTCTGAACCTATAATTTTAGCACTACAGCAGTAAATGATCAAATAATGTATCTTGCTAGTTGCTAAAACACATCTTTTAAAGCTAGAGTAATACATTTTTTTTTAAATTCAAATTCACATTTGGACAATGAAATGAATTTTCTCAGGCTACTTGTTATTGCGAGTTCCGGACGATGACCTGTTTATGCTGGTGGCGCAGGGTCTCATCTTCCAACTGACAGCTCCGAATTCGATGCGGGAGAATGCTGCTCGTCGTAAGCATACCAACATAGCCGCCAAGAAGGTCCTCATAGACACCATAGTCAGAATGATCGCCTTAGCCACGCCGAGCAGATTTGCAACTTACGTGGATATCGCTTTTATTCTAGCCATCAATAGTCAAGAAAATTGTTAGTATTTTACTTCACAAAGATATTTTTTTCAAAGGCGCTTTTTTGTTTCTTTGATGTGATAGATTCGTGTTCCTATTTTTGCAGGTATTGACTTTATGATGCAGAACATAATAGAAAATATATTCTATCGATTCAACCCTTACGTTTTTGACAAAGCTTTGCCAGAATACGAAATTAATCCAGTCAACCTGTCCCATCATTCTTTGCGATTAGGTATGTTATTGGTGAATAGATCGTAAAAGTAAGTAGGATGATAAAGAACACATGCTCTTAACGCTCCGCACCAGGTGCGGCCATTATAATTAATCATCTGAAGCCGTAGTGACCGTGTTAATAAACTTTTCTATTACTAAATGCAAAAGACGAGAATTGTATACTCATCTTTCATTGGATTTGGTAAGAAGTACCAAATCCAGTGAAATGATGATGACCGTAAATAGTGGGGATTTTTGGTTGGTAAACGACCGGTGTGACTGCGGTGCCTTACAAACAATGGAGCACTTATATTGTGATTGTGCACTCTTTGCCCGGTGTCCTGCACAATAGACGACCAAACCAAAGGACAATCACAAGGCCGTTTAGCAGGTCTGGTTTAAATACTCCATCGATACGAAAAAAAGAAGAAAACTGGATGCCTTCAGATAAGACTATTCCTCTCTCTTAATGTTATATGTATTTTTTACCGTAAGATCATGAACTTCGTAAGTTTATAATCTTACTCGCGAGATTATAAACTATCGAAAAATTGTGAACTGTATCAACAGTTCACAATTTAATTTATTATTTTCCGTTAGTTTATAATCTCACTGCCAGAAACCGTGAAATTATACACTGACATGAAGCTTGCACGGAACGGAACGCACCTTGCACGGTGATTGGTTGAATGTAATGTACCTATCCCTCGCCGCCATCTTTAGCTGTCATCCGAACAAATAGAGTTGAAAAAGTATTACAGTGGGCACAGTGAAAAAAGTAAAAACTGGAATGGACGAGTGAAAAGTTCAATGTTTGTTTAGATTTAATGAATGAAATACACTGTGAAAGTTTTGTATTAAACTTTCACAGTGTATTTCAGTTTGGGTCCCGTTTTACCCTTTGGGTACGGAACCCTAAAACAATATAATAGACAGCATGGCTGGCGAAAATAACAAAAACATTGCCAACAGAAAGGTACACTGCATACAACTTCAAAGTAGTTATTTTTTTCTGTTCAATTTGCAGGTGATAGTACGATACATATTTCAGCTGTTCTCTCTCTATTGCTGGTACTTTTAAAAGCTACAACCCAGCACTTGGAAGAATACCCACATAATAGAAGAATTTTACCTTGTCCGGACTATAATGCACAAAGGTTTACATTTATTTATCTAAGTAAATATATCTGAGGAGGGACCCGGACGTCTGAGAAAATTTAATTTTTGAAAAGCATGCGCTCCATTAGTTAGCATGCGCTCTACTAGTTCCTCAGATAGACTCCTCAGATATAGCGAGTTCGTACTGGACCAGCGCGGTGGACTATGGCCTAAACCACATTCACTGTTTAGAAGGGAGGCCGATTGCCCTTGATGGGGACGTATGTGAGGCTGATAGCAATGACGAAGTACTTTTCGATTTTATTGACTCTTGACCTGCCAATTAATTGTGAAAGCTGATTCCGTTTTTAAGGACCCAAATTTCACATTATTTGTCGCTCGTTTAAATACGATCCAATTTTTCCATTAGGTGTTTTATATGGGCGTATCGATACGAGTGTCGTGCTGTAAAACATAACCACCAGCGCAATACATTGACCGTGATTGTCGACGTGATGCTCAACATCTATGGAGATAGATTGAGCGTCTTCGGAAATAGTTTAATGCCTGGTATTGTATAAGTAGCTTTTATTAGACCCAGTGGAATGGTAAATGGTTTGACATTGTTAAACAGCCAAGTACAGTATATTATATGGAAACTCGATTGTAACTCAGTTTTTTTTCACTCAAAATGTTGAGTATTCCTTGGATTGGGAAGTGTCAAAGTCATAAATAAGTTGTATAGCTTTATACGTTAGTTCTTTTAACTCTATGCTAATTCGCAAAGGTGCAGGTGACCCCTTCTGGGTTTACTTCATATGAATCCTTTACCATTGGGTTTGCTTCATACGAATCCTATACCATATAACAGCTTTATATGTCCTTCCCTGACATTAACCATATACATGTTGAATATAACATCTGAGGCAAAGTGCCATATGCGTTATTGTTTTGCTCCGCGCAAACGTCTGTCACCCCTGGAAAGGGCTTAATGTTTCCGATTTTCTCATGCTTTGAGTAGATTTTCCAAATACTATAAATTAAAAAAATTGCCGCCGCGTCAGTCTGTCTTCTGAACTGAACGCGATAAACTCAAAAACTACTGGACGGATTTTCGGTTTTCACCAATGGAGAGAGTGATTCAAGAGGAAGGTTTACGTGTATGATTTATTCCCGTTAACATACGAGAATGAAGTCCCAGGTGGTAAGCTTGTTGGTCAATGCAAAAAAATGATTATATCATAAGTATATTTTTAAATATTGCACAGACGTATTTACACTGGCGGTAAGGACAGAACTACCACCAAGGAAAGACTGGACCAGCACAGTGAGCTTCAGCAAATCCGAAGAAGATGTGAAGTTCAAAAGGTTCCTCATCCTTTTGAGTACTTCTTTTTTACGCATTTTTTGCTATAGCCAATTTGTGAGTATAAAATATGCCTTTACTTTTACCGGACTCGCCAATAAGCGTAACTTATTCAGCTTCGTACAATATGTGTGGACGGCCGAAATAGTCAGAAAGCTTTGACTTCGATACAGGAAGCGTTTTTTTTTAAATTAAGAGGCGCCTCGCGCCACAAATTGAATGAGATGTTCTTTGCTGGTTTTTGTGTTTGGATAATCATTCAGAATGATGCAATGATGGATTGAATTCAGGGTTTCAGTTTTTGCTAAGCTGTGTATAAGTATATATATGCGAGTTAGTCGGCGACTTGACTAACAGTGTAGTGACTCTACTCCACTACAACCTGTTACTACAACTGTCAGAGTGTAGTGGATTGATCATTCAAACGGAAAATTTATTTTATTTCAGATCGCAGAGGATCGGCAATGGGTAACAGGACTAATGTACTTAATTGACCCCGGATTATGCCCGCTCCGAACCAAATGGTCATCAGCACTCTTCGCTGAATTGCGGAAAATTTCTCTTCAAGCTTTATTGTTGTCTCTTAAAAGAGTATCGCCAAGTGATCCGGTGAAATATAGTATGATCAGAAGGTAATGCATATTGTACGATTCTCAGTTTAATTAGCTTTATAACTCCTTTTCCTAAAATTAATGGGCCTTACGTATTTAAAAGCTTAAGGACGATGAATATTGTTTTTAACACGTTTTGTTAATTTTAGAACAATGTGGTATATCGAGTGGTATTGTGAGAGTCCTTTCGACTTGTCGGTCCTTTACTGGTGTGTGCGACTGATACAAAATATAATATCAAGCCCTGCTGACATTTATCGTCAGGAAGCGATTAAAGAATTGATCACCACCCACGGAGTTGTTGTGTTTATGAGTAAGTACGTATTAAAATGTTTAAATTTCATTCTCAATACAGCAAAGCTTCTTTAATTACTCTCACAAAAAAAGTAGCTGAACATAACTTTAGCGTTTACTATTTTTTCTTTCCCAGTACAGAATGCGGCTTGGTCTTAAATGACTAAAAGACTCATTTTCAAAAAGTTGTCCACTTTTCCTGACAGTCGAGTGTCCACGTGTGAAAACCTCGTAAATAATGTAAAAATATTAATTCTTTTAAGTTATACCTAGGCATTGTTAATAAATCTTAACATATCCTTTTACTATATTATTTGAAAACTGTATGCCTAGTTACATTTTATATGTTTGTTAAACATTTTTTGTCTTACTTCAATATTTTCTTCCATAAATTTTTAATGTCCGCGCACTACTTTTCAGATTAAAAAAATGTCTAAAAACTAATCCTTTTACTTTTAAATGATAACTGTTTGTATTTATGTTAGCAAATTAAGCTTTTTACATAATTATGGGTCTATTTGATAATTAAGTAGGTTGCTTGAAACCTAAAAATTTCTTGACAAATGTTTCGTGACCAGTTTCACTATTCAGAATATTACATTTAATAGTGGTATTGGTTAATTTTAAATGGCAACTCAGCGGTAATCCATAGACAAGACTTCAACTTAGCTGCCATTATGCATTCGCTGTCAGTGAAGGAAAGAAGTTGGATTTTCTGCACATGTGACGAGTTTACAAATGTAAAAAGTAAAATTATATTGACTTGATTTTTGAAGTAAAAGTGAGTACAACATTAATACATATTGTTACTTACAATTAGTTTCATGTCTGTGATGCAGTGTATGAATTATGAATAAATACGATAATCTTATTAGAATTTTGAATTTATGGTTATTTTTATGTTTTTCATGACATTTCTTGACATCAGTAAAATGTAACCCTAATTTGGATAGGTTCATGCATGATATGATGATGTACAAAAAAGGAATAAAAAAGTTAAGTAAACAAAATGAAAAACACCATTTTTTATTTACAAGTTTATTGTAAGTAGGTAAACCTCTCTATATGGAGATATTTTTTTGAAAATAATAAATATACACAAGTAACTTTATTTTTCCTGACATTTCTTGACGATACAATTAACTGAAGATTTCGTGACGGGACAACTTTTTGAAAATGACTCAAAAATGCCATTATTTTGGTTACCAACAGTGACTTTTTTTAAAGAGAATAGGTTCGCTCTCAGGGGCGTAGCTACCGCCATATCTGCCGAATCAATTATATGGGGCCCCCAACGTGCGTAAGCAAGAATGAATAAAACAGTCAAAACCAGTCTGAAACTGTGCACTGGCACTTCCGCGCACCAGTGGAACTCAGACTTTGAAAGCAAGTCTACTTGGCGCTGACGGAAGGGTGTTCGCGAGCCAGCAACTGCTTTAGGCCTATCACACCGCTTCGAGGGATCTTCAGCCGCCACCATCGGATAAAACCAATGGCGACAATCTATGGCTGCCAGAGCCTCGGCAGTTGTTGTTTAACGGTGCACCCCGCGTTGAGGTGACGTTGGCAGGCATAAAAGATACATTTTATTTTGCAGATTTGTGTGACGTTCTAATGCGACAGAAATTTCCACCAATGCTGAGAAGTCAATCCATAATTGCTTTAATCCTTCAAGTGCTTACGAAGTCATTGGAGTGCAAAGGGAGTGTCCAATGTATAGCATATCCGCATCTTAAATGGCCGCAATCGCTTTGTGGACTAATAAACGCTATGTTAAACACTCTGTTAGTCGCCCTAGACAAGCAAAGTCATATGATTTCTGATAGGTGAGTAATAAGTAAATCCACTTTTTTATGTATGTAAAATCAGTTTTCGAAAGACGCGCTATCCACATTGGGCCAGCGTGGTTGACTATGGCCTAAGTCCCCTCCGTTTTTGAAGGGAGGCCTGTGCCCCTCGGTGGGGACTTATACCTATAGGCTTATAAAAAGTGTAGTAAATGGTTCGATGATGATATTACCTTATAACCTTATAACGGAAAAACGCCTGTGCGCGATCTTAATTAACCAATGGATCATCCAGGAGTCACATGAAATGATATACCCACCTGTTTATATTAATTCAAACCAATAAAGGCTTCCCCATCCATCAGTCTAAACTTTAATAGGGTGCGTTTCAAATCAAAATCAAATCATTTACTTATTCTTAATTATAAGTAAATGATTTGATTTTTCGCTTTAAATTAATAATACTTAGTTTAGCCTAAAAACTTAAGGCTAAGCTAAGTATTATTAATTTAGAGCGAAAATAACATAGGTGCCTGAACTAGGTTAACTTAATACCTGCATATTGTTAGAGTGCATCCATATAAAAAAAAGCAGGATAAACTGGTAATTTAGAGCGAAAATAACATAGTGCCTGAATTAGGTTAACTTAATATCCTGCATATTGTTAGGGTGCATCAATATAAAAAAATAAAGCAGGATAAACTGGTAATAGACCAAATGGCTTAGAATACAAATCGGATTTAATTCCTATAAAAGGTTTTATTGTTTTGATAGCATCATTTTTTGCCAAATAAGACTATCCTAATAAGACTAAAAATCAGGTGATAGAGGCAAACTCCTGGGCGTTTACCACACTAATCCACCTAAGGAACAAGTGTGCCAAGGCTTATCCTTCTATTCCAAAATTATGGGTTCCCATACATACAACTTCATACGAGAATGGATATAATCACTACGCTAATAAAATTTCTATTATTTTGGGAATAGCTCCTGCCTAAACTACTGAATCCATTTTGATGATTAAGATGTCATTGGAAGGCAGGTGATGTGTAAATGTGTTTTCATATGTAAATTTCTAATACCCCTCCAAAATGGATTTATAAAAATACATAAAACGGAGTAAAACGTCATCGAAATTACAATTTGGCCTCTAAAATGCGATAGGGGTCAAATCCAGCTTGCCTCCACATCATAAAATAATCGCTATGGTATCCCCTAAGCATGGTAAAAATTTCATGCTTTTATCACAATGAGAACAATTTTTCAAATTTCTGCCCAACTAATTAAAACAATAAAATCTCTTGTAGCATTTAAATCCGATTTGAATTTTTTGTTGGTTTTATTATATTGACCTATTATGAGTTACTCAAAACTCGGTAAAGGTGCAGATGTAGGTAAATAGGTTTTATAATAAAAGTTTGATTTTAGAACTTTAGCCAGAAGTAAGGAAAAAAAATAATTATAGGTAATTTTATTTTTTATTGACGCAGGTGGCTCATATCCCTTCTGGAATTTATTTGGGAAGCCATTGTATGGAGAGATGAAAATAGAGTGGAATTTGTAGCCAACAATGGTGTTTATAATTTGCTGGATATCATAACGGTTAGTTTAAACGTCATTGACATTTTTGTATTTTATGATGTGTTTTCAACCGACTTCAAAAAAGGAGGAGGTTCTCAATTCGACTGTATTTTTTTTTGTATATTTGTTACGCGATTACTCCGGCAACTGTTGTCCGATTTTCAAAATTATTTATTTGTTCGAAAGAGTATACTCCTGAAGAGGTGCCATATAAATTTTTTCGAAAATGATTCAGCGCTTTAAAAAAAAATCAACAAAAACAAAATATACTACAAACTAGAACATCATCTAAATAAATGAATGACATTTCTGTTTGTAGTTATTTGCTAATAGGCATTGTAGTCCGCAAAAAACTAGATATCTACTTTGTGCGAACTGTTGTTGGGATTGAAGTCGGTGACTCATACGTTTTTAACGTGGAAAATTATTGTATTTTATGATACGCACTGTATTAGTGCGACAAGGTTCTTTTGGCCGATGAGTGACATTAGCAGGAGGGTGTCGGTGGGCAATTAGGGTTGCCCATGCAAAAAAATAACCTTTGTTTCAGGTAATTTAGGAACGATGGTAGTTAAGCCAGTTTGGGATTTTGGAAATCATTACTAAATTTTTTAATAGCGTAGTGTAAGAGCGATGACGTTATGATTGCGGAGTTATTTTTTATAGCTTTAGCGTTATTAGAATAGGATAGGTAGAATAATTGTAAATAAGAAAATATCTCAAGTTCTTTTCAATTATATTTATTAAAATTATGCTCTGCCAAAACTTTGTCTAGTAATCTAATTTACAATACAAAACAATAATACTTTCTTTGCACACAAGAACATAATTTACAAAGACAAGGACAAATGTATTAGTTTTTTTCCTCTTTACTATTTCTTTTATATATTTCTTTTTTCATGTCTAAATTACTTCATAATTTTGTTGTTCGTGGTCTTCCTGTTTTCCCTGGCGACACTATTTTAGTAGATGATGCTGTCGCCAATCTTATTTATTTTTCAATCCTTGTTATCGTTCGTCAAGATACTCCTGAAATCATATTTCCTATTAATATTTTGAAAACATTTGATTTCATACACTTTTATAGGTCGCGCTACTGATCCAGGTACTTTAGAAAAATAATTGGCAAAACTACGGAAAAATTCCAATTAAACTGAAAATTAGTGTACACGTACCTTTAAGCTTCCTAAATAACCTCTAGAAAGTCCCAAGAGCTCAGGGGTGGGCATAACTTTTGACAGCCAGGGTTCGAAAGGATAATTATCGTGATAATAACATATGGATAATTATCGATTGATAATAACAAGCAACAAAACCAATGGAAATAGAATCATCATCGGATCAAGATATTCCTTTGGCTCATTTGGTCAATCTAAGTTAATTTATTTAATACTAGCTTTCTGCCCGGGACTTCGCTCTTTCCGAAAATTTTGTTACCTGTGTGTTATTTTGATGCATAAGCTATATTATTGTTAAGTTTCATTAAAATCCATTCAGTAGTTTTTGTGTGAAAGAGTAACAAATATCCATACAGCCACACTCACTTTAATAATGTTTTGTTACAATTTGTTAGGAACCAATATAAAAAATGAATTTCTTACACTGGTGATAATTATCCGATAATTATCAGATAATTATCACGTACCTTTAAGCTTCCCAAATAACCTCTAGAAAGTCCCAAGAGCTCAGGGGTTGGCATAACTTTTGACAGCCAAAAAACGGTGAAAAAAATTACCTTATTTTCGGTTTTTTGCCTATATCTTCGTTCCTGTCGATCTTACCGCTAAGAGGTTTACTAATGAAATAAAGAATGGAAAATTCTCTACAAAAACGGTGATACAAAGTTTATTGATAACGGTAACAGTTTTTACGTAATCGAGCATTGAAACTCCGGTAAACATTTACATGGATGTTTTAGTGCATTTTCATGATCACCCCAAAAAACAACAAAACAGCAGAAAACAGTGAAAAGATTATTTCAAAACATTAAATATACTGTCTTAAAAACTTTTTACAAAATTAATAATTAGTAAATCCAAGTACTGTTAGATTAATCATAAATTAGCTTTACGCCCGGGACTTCGTTTCCGTATGAATCTAGGAAAAATTATATAGCCTATGTGTTAATCCAGGGTATCAGCTACCTCCATACCAAATTATATCAAAATCGGATTGAGCGTGAAAGAGTAACAAACATCCATACATCCTCACAAACTTTCGCATTTATAATATTAATCACTAATTGTCTAATAGATAAACAATTATAAGGTTATTAAGGTCAAAAATAAGTGATCAGTGGCGTGATTCTGTAACGTGACGTACCTATTGAAACTCAATACGATGTTTCCCACCTTTTTCCGTGGAAATGTCTGATTTTATCGATAAACTTTTAAAAGCTTTTTTGTAGAGAATTTTTCATTCTTTCTTTTATTACAACACGTCATAGTGGTGGGATAAACAGGAACGAAGATATTAGTAAAAAACCGAAAAAGTATCTTTTTTTTAAACCGTTTTTAGCTGTCAAAAGTTATGCTCACGCCTGGATTCTTGGGACTTTTCAGAGGTTATTCAGGAAGTTAAAAGGTACATGTACACAAATTTTCAGCTTGGTTGGAATTTTTCCGAAGTCAAATGCTAAAGTTCCTGAATTATACGTAAAAAGAACGCTGGCGTGGCGGTCAAGCTGCGCATTAGGCGATTTACTGGTCTATTTGGTGGTATTAGGCTCCAGCGCAGCATTCTTTTTACCTGCCGTGACCTATACTTACCTATCTATACTAATATTATAAAGAAGAAAGATTTGTATTTTTGTATGTAAGGAATAAACTTAAAAACTACTGGACCGATTTCAAAAATTATTTCACACTTCTTTCACAAATTCTTTCATGATTTCAAAAATAGGACGCTACATTATCCTTGAGTAACATAGGCTACATAATTTTTCCGAATTCCCACGGGAACCAAGTCCCGAGCGGGATGCTAGTTAAATATAAATTAATAAGTTCGGGTAAGGGGAAACTGAGGAGGTAGCTCTGGTATTACACGATTTCAAATGGTTTTATAGGGGAGCCACATTATTTTTCATCCATTTGTATTCTTTCACTTTTAAAGCCACGCCTCTCACACTACTTATTATCCTAAAATAAAAGCGCTAAATAGCCACAACAAACTTCACAATCAACGATCTATCAATAAATGGCGTTTCCAAGGTGACGGCGTTAGTTCCAATTGGCACCACCCACCAGCTAAAAGAGCCTTGTCGCACTGTATGTACCAGTTACTGTAACTCTGACACCAGGTGTCGTAGCATACGCAATGAGATTTCTCTCTCATGAGAGTATAGACTCCTGAATCAACACACGCAAAATCGACTGTATTTGTATTTGGAGGTATTTTCATTTCTCTTGCGTTGAGTTTTAAGATACCTACGTTCTTTTAACAATTCAAAATCATTTGTCAACGGCAATCGAATGCAAAAGAAACGCAAACTTCTACTGTTTTATATTTTCCTTAGCAATGAACTCTCATCAGAGTGAAGTCTCGTTACGTATGCTAGGGCAGCTGGGCTTGATAAAGTTGGTTGATACTTACTTGACTATACCTAGACTTTAAGGAAAAAGAATTTAATTTTTTATAATCTTTAATTTCCCTATTACCTACTTGATTGCACTTGGAATATCTAATAAATTGAAACTCATACATGTGAAGATATGAATAATGCATTAAATCAGTACTCCACCGGAATGACTATTATAAAAGTAAAATAGCCCTCCAACTATAGGTATTTAAAAATCACCTCGATCCGTTGCTCCGTTACGACGTGAAGGAAAGAACAAACAAACAATCAATTAAACACACTTTTACATTTAAGTACGATATCAGTAAGGATAATCATTTTATGTAAGTTTCTTTGCGGTGTAAAATAAATAATTGCAAAAAGTAATGCGATTGTATTGCACAGATGACGAAATACCCGGTGCAAGGGATTGCGCTGGCGCTGATATGCGACACGGTGCGCGCTGGCGACGCGGTGGGCCAGCTCGTTACTTGGCGGGCCAACTTCGGTGCTAACAATGCCGTTAGTATTCCTATATTTTTTTGCCCATGACTTTATTCATGGGGAAAGATAGTATGCCACGAGAAAATAGGCTTGTAAGTTCAATATACATAACTAATGACTTATTGAAATTGTTAACTTTTTTTGAGTTGGACGGAAAAAGGGTTTTTGTCTGGATGTAAGATCACTACATATAAATTAGTACATGTACATACCTATGTGACTGTGTTTAGTAAAAAATAAAACTTTCGGGGTTGTAATACAGAGTGATTTATAATAGCTCAGTCAAATATGAACATTATTGTAGTGCTCCGATGAGGTTCATTTATATGCCATGTATTATATCTACCACCATTGTAAACACTTACGGGACAATTAAAATGTTTGACTTTAACTCACTCTCCTGCCCTCCAAATACCTCTATGTTAAGAATCTTGTCAACTCATTAGATGTACCTATACTTCCTAAAATCAAACATTACTTATAGGTAGGTAAGGTGGTAAAAAAGCATTTTTTTCATTTCTTAATTATTTTTTTCGCGGCAAGGATACGAAAAAAGAGCTGTGGTTGCCATATTCACTGTGTTGAGTAGGTACGCTGTTGGCAAGAAGAGTTCGAGTTTCAACGTTTCTACTCCTACTCAGACATGGATTTCCCTTTTATATTCTTTACAAAGTTTGAAGAAAATGAAGAGATTGTATGATGTGATTATAGAAGCGCATCTGATGGGTTAATTGCAGGTTTATTACCTATATTTACAAAAGTTTATTGCAGGACCCAAAAACAGTGGACCGTGGAGCTACAATAGCTTCCTTACTAGCCGCAATATTCGAAAAGGAATGTCGCATTTTAAAATTGAAACTAGACGAAGACAATGTTTTACAAGGTAAGTTACAAAAATACTGAAAGTAGGAAAAATGATTACTAATGCTGAGTTATATCTAGGGATCGTCCATTAATCTAACCTCTCCCCCCGCCTCCCAAAATCACGTGTAATTTTCAGCACGAAGGATCTTAAAAGGTAGGTATAAATATAATCTCATTTCAGTTTTCAATTTGAATTCTTAAACATTCAAATTATAAAAATTAAATAAAAATACGTGATATTTCGTGATTTTCTACAAAACCCCCTCCCCCATTTTTATAATCACGTGATTAATGGACGACCGCCTACTAAGGTTCAATTTTTTTACAGATATAGATTATCCCCTCATGTCCGCAGAAACGGTAAGCATCATGAAGAGTCCTGAATTTAAGAAAGATGTAAGCAAAGATGTTTGCTTGGCTGCTTGCGATCTCGCCGGCTCTTGTATGTCCAAGGTAAAGACATACCTACACTTACACCCAGTTGCGGAAACGTCCATAAATTAGGGTTAGGGTGTTTTTAATATCGTCCGGATTTCATCACGCACGCAGGATTGCCCCGTAAAAAAATCACGCAGCTAGAGACACGCTAACCATCTAGTTTTCTGCGGGCTGCTATACAATGTGGTTGTGTACAATGGTCGACAAACTCAGAAAATTATTGATCATGTACTTAATTGACAAACGAAGATCACAGTAGGGCCTGTAATTAAAAAGAGGATTTTTGCTGGAAATTTTGTCACACACTATGGCAAATTATTAATATGGTGGTGCTAGTTCCTTTAATATTTTTTTCCATGCAGAGTCTCTACCATCTCTGTTTTTATATAATTCATGTGATTTATCCCATAGATGTACACGTTTCGTATCAGTTTTCATTTTTGATTTGTCTGTACAGTAAAATGCCCACTTGTTTTCATAGAAGTGCTCACTTGCACCTCGTCCCGCGTGCGTATTACACGCATTACAAAAAATAAGTACATACTATGAAAAAACAATCCAGCGTGCATGATGAAATCCGCACGATATTAAAACACCCTTAATGTGACTTTAAATCTTTAACTTTACACTTTCCGTCTTGTTGACGTAAACAAGGACATCATTACATTTAAAGGAGCTTTAACTTTAATGAACCTTTCTGCAACCGATTGTTATTCGTGAAGTTTACTGGGATAGGATTCAAAAATGTAAGTACTGATAAAATACCTACTTAACAATTTACTTTTTAATTCCGTTTCAGTGTTACGCTATATTAGAAATGCTCTCAGAAGACTTAAAGTATAAAGTGGGTATAGCTGACGAAGCCTATAATTTATATCAAAATGTTAAAATTAGTCCTAGACATGAGGTTTGTTGTTAGATACTTATCTAAATATGTAACTCCGACCATTTCTATTTTACGACTGATTCATTTCATTTACCTCTTTCATAGGCTATACTAAACCTTTGTTCGCATTATTTGACACTAAAACTTAATCAGGCTTGGATGGAAACAGAAATACAAAGTCCTGGCTTTGTGCCTGAAGATAACAGTGCACTTAAAGAGTTCTTGCACATTGGCAGGTGTGTAAAATTGTTTTTATTTTTTGAGTAAGTACTTAATATGAAAAGTGTTATATGGATTAACTAATTTATTATTTTCAGCAACTGGAGTAAACTTATCAGACAACAACAGCTAGACATAATGCAAAAGTATAAGAAACAGGTAAGAATTGATGTAATATTTAGTACTAAAACGATGATCAATATTTTTATTTCAGACTAGCATTCCGCCCGGGACTTCGTTCCCATGGGAATTCGGGAAAATTATGTGGCCTATGTCTATCGGGATAATTTAGTTTTCTAATGGTGAAATAATTTTTCAAATCGGTCCAGTAGTTTCGGAGCCCATTCAATGCAAACAAACAATCAAATCTTTCCTCTTTATAATATCAGTATAGACTAGCTGACCCGATAGACGTCCTGTTTTCTTAATTTTTTTAATGTTCCGTTCAACTTTTGTCTTTTTTATTTCATAAGAACCTTTTCCTGACAATAATAAACATAACAAAAAAAGAATTAGCGAAATTGTTCCATCCGTTCACGTGTGATGCGATGATCAAGGGAAATAGGGATTTATTTTTATTTACATACTAGCATTCCGCCCGGGACTTCGTTCCCGTGGGAATTCGGGAAAATTATGTAGCCTATGTCCATCGGGGATAATGTAGCTTTCTAATGGTGAAAGAATTTTTCAAATCAGTCCAGTAGTTTTGGAGCCTATTCAACGCAAACAAACAATCAAATCTTCCCTCTTTATAATATGTATACTTACTCGTAGATATAGATTTGTGTTTTAGGAGAGCAAGGATATAACGGATGCCGGATCTTGGAACAAATGATGAATGAGCTAATAGGTTCTTATTGACAACTTAGGGTTATTCAGACCTCGTGGAAACATATATCAAATCGAAATCTGATTGAAAATTAGATTTGAAAAACGCATTCAATACAATCGAAAGGGATGTGATGCTGACTGAGATCAAAGATAAAGTGCCCAGTCTCTACCCCTTCCTTTTTCAGATGTATCGGTCTTCTTCAAATCTTTATTATAGAAATAACATCATTCTGTCTCAAGTAGGTGCACAACAGGGAGACCCATTGGGTCCCCTGGCTTTCAGCCTTGCCATACACAAAACGATCTTAGAACTTAAAAGCCCGCTGAATATTTGGTATCTCGATGATGGAACTATTGGAGGAAAGCCAGAGATAATCGAACAAGATTTACTTTATTTGATTCTACGTCTCAGAGAGTTAGGCTTGGATTTGAACACGAGCAAATATATTTTTTTCCCCTGCAGTCGTAATTCTAATTGTTCCCTTCCCCTCTTCTCTTTACTGCTTCCTGGCATCACGTCAACCATGACACTCACCTTTAATCTGTTAGGCTCGCCTATATTTCCCGAAGCCATTCCTGAAGCCTTTCAAGCCCGGAAAAAACAACTCGTTGGCACAGGAACGTCTAAACAATCTTTCTGCCCACGTTGCCTTGATTCTTTTAAGAATGTGCTTGGCTGTTCCCAAAATGACCTATCTTCTGCATGGTCAAAAGCGGCGGTCTCTTCCAGCAGAGACCGCCGCTTTTGACCACGTCCTGAGACAATTGATGGAAAGTATATTGAACATTCGCCTGGACACCGAAAAGTGGATTCAAGCTGGTTTACCCATCCATCACGGTGGATTAGGAGTTAGACGTGTACAGGATATGAGCTTACCAGCTTTCTTGGCATCTGCACATGGAGTTGTGGCCCTTGTCACTGACATTCTAAATATCAATGGTGACAAGGCAATCATCCCCTTTGCCGCGGATGCCTTGACGGCTTGGGAAGCGCTTAATCCAACGGCACCCAAACCAAAGGTCCTATTTAGTCAGCGTGCTTGGGATGAGGTAGGGACAAAGAAAGTCTTCGATGACCTTGTAGACAGAGCGGCGGGTGTAGATCTGGCCAGACTGAGAGCGGTCTCACAGCCCGAGTCTGGGGCATGGCTGCAGGCGCTACCCTCTCCACATATGGGTACCCTCCTGGACAGTGACTCGTTGCGTGTGGCGATTGCTCTCCGCCTGGGCTGCGATGTATGTGAGCCACACACATGCATTTGCGGGACCATGGTGGAGAGAAATGGGCTTCACGCCTTGAGTTGCTGCCGATGTTCCGGAAGGTTCCCGCGGCATCATGCTCTAAACGAGATTATCCGTAGAGCACTGGTATCAGCCAACATCCCATGCGTACTCGAACCACCAGGTCTTAGCCGTTCGGATGGAAAAAGACCGGACGGCATGACTTTGGTACCATGGGAGAAGGGCAGATGCTTATTATGGGACGCCACATGCGTCTCCACATTTGCCGCATCACATCTTGGCCGCACGACGAGGTTGGCTGGAGCTGCTGCCGAAACCGCAGTTAACAGGAAGCGGGACAAATATAGCGCCCTCGAGCAGAATTATATATTTGTTCCGCTTGCTGTTGAAACAACAGGCTGCTGGGGCAAGGCGACCAAAAAATTCATGGCAGAGGTTGGCCGTCGCCTAAGGGAGAATGGAGGCGACCCCCGCGCTCCGGGTTTTTTCTGGCGCAAAGGCTGTCCATGGCTATACAGCGCGGTAACGCAGCAAGTGTCATGGACACCTTTGCGCCGGAAACGATCAGGTGTGGGCTGTTTTTGTAAATATGTATATTATGTAGGTAGTTTCTTTTTATTTTAGAATAATTTTTAATTTTAGTTTTATATTTTATAGGTTAAGTGATTTGTAAAATATTTTATGTGTTCAGAAATAAATTCCATTTATTCTTTTAATAAAATTATATTTAATTCTGAAGGAAACATCACTTTAACTATGTGCCTAGTGGTAAAACATCCCGCCTCTTACAGCTCTAAGGTTTATTAAAGCCAAGACCCTATCTTGTTCCAGGAATTCGAAAAGGAATGTACTCTTTATGAATTTTTGGATCGCATGCGTTTGAACATAGCGTTAGACGCGCTTAGAGAAGTTCGTTGCGTGGCGCGCTCGGCTGATCGCACTAGCATGGCACACTCGCTCCTGCAAGAAGCTGTCCACGCTTACCATCGACGTTCTATGAGCCACAAACTACCCCAGGAAGTAATTTCAACGTATCGTGCGCCGTTAGATGCACAGGTAATTAATATTATCTTATGTCCGGTATGTGCGAGGTTGGTTTTATCAACATCTTCAAGTGTCCAGCGATATTTTTTATTTATCTCCTTTACTCTATCTGCTACCTTTCAACTGTTAATCAATGCAACCGGATGGTGGTTCGGCATGCTTTATCAAGCAAACACACACAGACACACATTTATTTACCTTTTGTATTTATCAGTTATCCTTGTCACACTGTCACCAACAAACACACATACAAACAAACAAGCATACACACAAACAAGCATACACACACACACACATACACAACACATTAGGTAGAAGTTTACTCTTTTCCGTCGGCTATGTACACACGCGCACCAAGGGCACAGCTGAAAACCAGCGTTGGGGCCTCGGCTTCAACACATGCTGAGCTGTGTCCTATTTGACATCGCACTACAGCACATACATTGTTTTGTCGTCTCCTGTATGTGTTCTTGTCCTGTGTTTTATATTGTATTTTATTTTATTTTCTTTGAGTTGTAGTGTTTTGTGTCAAATAAATGTCTTAAATCTCAAACTAAACAATTTGAAAAACAGTAGAATTGACGCAAATAATGTAAGTAGGCTAATGTTCGACATGAGAAAAACGATTCGGAAACAGGTGTTTTAATGGATAGAAAAAAGTTACCCAGAAAATTTCAGTATTTACTGGGTAACTACCCGGTATCTGAAAAAAAACCCCACCCGGAAGAAGTTGCAGATAAAAACTCAGTACCTACTTACGTTTTTAATTATGTAAACTATAAATTAATTTCAGAATGTCATCGGTCAAAATTTGAAGGTGCTCAGTATCCCCAAAAGAGTTGTGAAACATCCACCAAGACCGCCGAATTCTAGGACGAAGTTAAACGGAAAGTAGATCAATTTTGGATTGTGATAATATACCTTGATTACAAGTATTTAATTAATATTTGTTTTTTGTTAATATTAAGTAACCCTAGCCAAAAACATTATATTCGTTCAAAAGAAAGAGAATAATAATAAAAATCGAAGTCAGGTAAAAATTTAAAAAAAAAGTGATAAGATGCCTTGTAACTCCTAAATTACAAAATGCTCACTCACTTCAGACGAATCATAAGGTAACCTGTAATACTAAAAGTTAATGATCATGACGAATTCCAACGATTTCTAGAAATACCGTACAAGGTAAGGGCAAATGAAAAAAAAAAAAATGCAAAACTAAATGGCTAAATGCAAACTAAAGACAATAAAAATATCACCTTATCATTGACGATAAAAGCTCGTTCCAGCAAAATGCCAGGCACCCTGGAATCTAGGAATTGAAAAAAATTATAACGTCTACATATTCAAAATAAGAAAGTACTCTAAACAGTCGTTTACTATTAAAAATAGCGTCCTGGCATCGTTCTAAGCTAATCCTAGCTTTTTCAAAGAAAATTACAGTTTTTCCAGGTGTGTTAGACACTGGATAGTAAATCTGAAGTTATAGTTGCCTTTTCCGTAAAAAATGTAATTGAATGAAGAAAAAAAAGACTTCAGGCCCGCTCCTTGAAATTCCATTTTTTCCAGGATATCTCGGCTATCCCATCCACCTGGAATGTTTTGGGACTTTCCAGAGTGTCATCCTGGAAGGTGTCCGAACATCTTGTAATTATCAATGCCTGGGTCAAAACCTAATTTTACAGTACTAATATCAAATCAAGTTAGTCCGACTAGGCGATTTATTTTGATGCATACGAGTAGTTGGATGTTTTATATATGTATCAAAGACAAATTTTGAAAAAAAAAAGAAAAACTTGAACAATTGAGAACTTTTAAAAATCAGGCCAAATAAAACAACTTTGTAAAATAACACATTTACCATATATTTTTGATTAATCTTTAAAAAACTCGTACAAACAAATATCAAATGGGGCATACAAATAACCAATCTGTTCTATCAGAGCGTAACTTAACCCATTACTTGAATAAATAACGATAGTTTTGTAATTTGAAAAAATTAAGGCTGGTTTTATAGGTGTACGGGAGACCCGTACGGGAAGCGCCCGCACATTGCTCTGTCGTGTACGGTAGACGCTTAGGCATTGTACGGGCTTGACTCCAAATTTAACACGTCGCTGTGTCACATCACAGGAGCCTTACGTCCGACCCGTACGGATTTTCCGGAAAATCGTGACACTAGCCTAACTCATGAAGAGCAGTTAACCTAAACAAAACTATATTTCTATACAGCAAACAAATATTGGCACTTTTAAGAGCAGTTCAACACATGCCCGACTCATTCAGGCTGCTAAATTACTCCTAAAATACTGTTTAGACAGTACATGCATTAGAGCTTATCAAAGCTCGACAAAAGAGTATAGTCTTCCTCTCGCGGTTTGAGTTTCAAATGAACGTATAACTAATGCAATAAACGACAACAACACATTTTGTGTTTTGACATGTAGAAGTTTCATATCAAACAAAGCTTTGCTTTCAGACATGTTTTCTATATCACTGAGTTTGCAAAATACCTATTCGTGATTTACCATGAATAAGGACTAAGGTATAATGTTAATTAGAAAATAAATAATGTTAAGTTACAATACTTTCAGTAGCTTGAGCACGATGGCGACAAACTCGCGCGGCACGCCACTCGGCTGCTGAAACTTGACTTTAATTGCGCGAGGGCTCCGCGCAAAGGCTTGCTCGCCTTCTGGCTTTGCCAATGTTGACATTTTGACATAGGACAGCGCGCTATCACCATCGTACTCGAGCTGCTGATGGTGTTTGTGTTGTTTTTATTTTCAAGTGAAGCTGCGAGTATAGTTACGTATTTCCCCATAAATATGATGAAGGGCCCATTGATACGTGCTCCTAGCGTCAATAGAACGAGCTTCCATACTTTTGTGGTGTTCTTTCGAAGATTAACATCCAGTACAATCTATTACTATTATCAGTATACATACATTCGAGTTGGTTATGCATGGTTTGCATGCTATGGCGCGCTTTAAAAATGTGTAGTCCATCAGGCATCTGTCGAACTGAACTTTTTATTTAAAAATTGAATGGTGGTCTTTCGCGAAGCACGAAATCTTGAACTGATATAATAACAAGTAAGTACGTATTTTATAATTAGGTAAAAGACTTCCAAACGTATTATAAAATACGTACAAGTAAGTACGTATTTTATAATTAGGTAAAATACTTTTTTTAAAGCATAATCTTGTTAATTATATGATATTATGGACTTTTTTCAGTATGATCAAGTACAAGTATATCTTTTTAACATATATTGCAATTTAAGAAGTAGACACATATAAGTACATTAAATGCACAAAAACCAGTTTATGGTAGACATTTTAGTGGTATTATATCAGTCCTTCTGCAATCAGTCCTTTACGCTTTTCCAGTACAAAACCTTGAAGATATGTTATGATAACATGACACTTTTAGGAACATGCGTTTGCGGAACATGCGTAATACAGTGTGAGTCTTTATAATGTGGACATATTAAAATGAGGGAATCTTTGCTTCATTTTATCGACGGGAAAAAAAAATCTTTAAAAGATTGACTTTTATATGGCATTTAAAAATTCTTGTTTGTTATTGTGCCCCCGTATAAACAAAACGGTGTATCTTTTAAACTAAAAGATCTATCACGTTGAAACAAACTCGATAACGATTGGAAACAACAGAGTGTTCTCATAAAATTATAAGCGAGAGAAAACAACCGCCTCAACTAAAAATAAAAAATATTTCTAACAGAAATCAGGTTTGTTTTTCGTTAAGTTTTACAAAAAAATTAAAATTTATCAGTAAAACGCCATAATAACCTAGTTTTTTATTATTTTTAGTTATTCTACATCGCATTATCTACTAGCAAAAATTCCACGTTTGTAACTCAATCACAACATTACCTATCAACCGCTGAAGAAAGGCCTTGCACCACTGTTTTGCAGGTGGAGAACCTTTTTTTGTAAGTTATTTTTATAAAGGCGCGCGGGGTGGAGTGCGGGGAAGCAGAGCCAACTGAGGACAGGTATGTCAAGATTGTCAAGACACTGTCATAATGTTTCCCTCATTTTAATATGTGCACATTACAAAGACTCACACTGTATAATGTTACAAATATTTTTATAGTCCACAAACCCATAACAAATTTGCCTTATTCAAACGTAAGGCACACGGTTGTAAAAGCTAGAATCATGACACTTTAGAATTTTCACAAGAAAGCTCAGATTTTTTTATACTTCCGGCAATAAAGGGGAGCAAAATCCGATTTATTCTAGTTTTCCATAGACTTTCCGATCGTATGCCAAACGTTTGGAAATATGCCATATCACGTAGGCAAACTTGTAGTGGGTTTACGGAGTATTAGTTATCAGAATTTAACTAAAACACACTTTAGTGCGCACACCGCTGATCCGAGGCCACTATATATTCCACTTAAATTAAGTGGTGTTACGCTGAGCACATTATAAGAAATTCCCTGTACACAAGACTCGCATTCATCCCTACTAGCTACTTTGAGTAAAAATAATAATTGTGTAATGCCATATCTACATTCAATAAATAGTTGCTTCGATTCAGTGGTGTCATAATCTTAAGTTAACACACATGTTCGTGATACTGGCTACGATGATAAATATTAATATATTTTATTTCAATATTTTTGTCACAATTCATCCTAAATTATGACATAATATAAATAACATTCAATATTTTCATTAAGTTCAGTAAAAAAGCTTTAAAACGACTAGACATCGCTATCGATACAAGTCAATTATTAATATGTACCTAAATGGTTTATTAGAATAGACACTGAATAACGTACAATATTTAAAATAATATATTCTACTAATATCAAACGCTGGCAGTCAAGCATAAACATTCGTAACGGCACTAACATAATTATGTTTATTTATAGCTTTCAATAAAATGAGTAACGTAAAAAAAATACCAATAAATACTTTAGAACATGATCAACTCGAATTCAACATATAATAAAGATATCGAATAATAAAGATATCGAATAAAAAAAATTCAATATTTTTTTCAATATGTAACGATTGTAAGCAATTTTTACACTTTTTGGTTCAGTATTAGTATTACGCTCCATTTTTATTCAACATAAGTCTAAATGCAATCAAACAAAGTTAAGCAAAATAGCCACGAAAGCGTTTGACAACTTGAATAAATTCGTTCTGACTTTGGGCATAAAATGTATCAAAATAATGTAAAGTACCTCATTAAGTGTCAGAGCCATGGTTGGAGTTGCTAAACATGGATGCGACCATGTTGTCGAACTCGGGAACAGCGTCCTCGAACATTTTGAGCTGTTGCGAGAGCGACTCCGAATCGGTGGATACAGAGGTCTCAGCTACTTCCGTCCATTCTTCACTGGCGGACCTGGCCTGCAGGCATTCTTGATAAAAGTTTGCCAGTTCGGTAATAGGGCTACCATCAGCAAATGGGAAGTCCTGGAATGAAAAACAAATAAATTAAGATCTGTTCTACACTTGATTGTGCACACAGTTCTTACAAAATTGCAGGTTTTGATATAAGTGAACTCTGTGCTTTGTTGAAAGAACATCTGAACAAAAATCCGATTCAAAAGTTCGTGGCATTGAAAGACTTTAATCAAATTTTTAATACTATGTACAGTCAATCTGCATCGTTTTATTATTTTATTTACAGGATATTATAATGGGTGCACGAGAAACACTTCCAAAAACGAAGACAGCTCTAAAGAGCTGATAAATATTAAACAAACGGGTTAAAATAATTAGAATCGACAACCCAGTATAATACCCTTCGTGCGCCATGAAAAAATAGACAACTGACGTTTGTATATTCTATAGACTTCATACTTTCGGATGGTTTTTTTATTTGTCAAACTCATGACTGCACTAATAAAAAAAAAAATTTTTAGTTTGGCCATGATTTTGTTTCCAACCCACCTGTGATACATTTTTTAATATGCTAAATTTTATATAAAATACTTCTCATCAATTAACAAACGGGTGAAGGTCGTTTCTAGTTCGGATCCTTAACTACGAGCTGTCTTCATGTCCCTTAGTATGTTATAGGCACATAGACCGAAAATCCCTTTTGAGCGAAACACCTTAAATGCACGATGCACAAAAACTAAAGCCTACAATGTACTTTGACAACAATGTTTAATGCCTAAGAATCGAAATACCTAAAATGAAGATTGCCAGCACAAGGTACCTTCAGGTATGCACCTTGGAGATCGTGGATCTGTCAATGTCTGTAGTATATCGATTAAAAAGATATTAAAATTTCAATAAATTTAAAACGTATCCTTCTAAAGTAACTTAAAATAATGAAAAAATACTAATTTAATCTATTTTTTATATAAAATCATAGCGATGCTTTTATCTGTTTCTTTATTTTATAAATGCTTTTGAGTACTTCGAATGGCGATGAGCTCCCTTCGCTAAGCTTTTTGAGCTCTCGTTTGTATTTTGGATCAAATATTATATCATCAATTTTATTGCGGTTTTTGGTATTAAATAATGTATATTTTATTTTATGGTACTGCCATTTTGCTTCTTGTAAAATTTTTTAGAGAAATCTGATGATTTGGTAGCACTCGGGCATTAAATCGCCTATGCCATCCCTCCAGGCCATCCACTGCTTCCTCGTAGTTTATTATGAATTTTTGTAATTCTTCTGAATCCGTATGATTTTGTTTCATAGTATTCCACGCTTCCGATATACGATCCGCTGGAATAAGTGGTATGTTGGTTGACAAAGCAATAAAAACTTTACCTTTATTGGTCGCCATTAATTCAATTTCTCAGCATTTTCCCATAGTGCTTTAGTAAAACGGTAATAACAACCAGTAATATGTGCACCAGGGAACACTAACTTCATTGCTTGTACTTGGGCTACTTCAAAATCACATTTGAATTTTGTGAATTTTCTATTTTAGCAAATAGATTTCTTGATGTAAAAAAAGGGACATCATGCTTTGTAGACATTTAACTAGCACCGGCATTATACTTTTTGCTTCGTAGACATTAAACCTTATATTAAACCTATACATATTATAAAGAGGAAAGATTTGATTGTTTGTTTGTTTGCATCGAATAGGCTCCGAAACTACTGGACCGATTTGAAAAATTCTTTTACCATTAGAATCCTACATTATCCGGGATGGACATAGGGCACATGATTTTCCCGAATTCCCACGGGAACGAAGTCCCGCGCGGGAAGCTAGTAGACATTAACACTTTATAGGCATCCTGTGTTTTAAACATTGACTCTATGCAATTTGCTTCATAGGCATCGTGCATTTTAGATACTTCGCCCAAAAAGGCCGAAAATTCTCATTGAGCAAAAAAATTGCCGTGACATTTCTTCATCGCCACAATTGTTGTGGTCGTTTTTGTAAGAGCCACAATACGAATTTCGCAACGTGCACGTTTCGCAATTATAATACAACAACAATTATAACAACATATGTTGCGGGCTATTTTTCGCTTAATGAGCGTTTTTGGTCTTTGAGTCTAACATTAATGTATGTATAGTCTCATTGCGTACCTGAGACGCGTCGCTAGCTAAATATATATTTTTTTCAATTGTCTATATTCTTACCATGAGACTAGCGTATTTGTCGTCCTTCCGTGGTAAAGGTACTTCTATAGCCTTACTGGCTGGAACTGGCGCCGTGTAGCAAGCTTCTTCACTGCTCATTCCAGGTTTACTTGTGCTTAACTTTTCTGAAGCAAGCTGTATCCTCTGTAAGGGAAAATAATAATAATAGTCGGTTATTTTAGGCCAAAAAACCCATATTACAAAAATAGTGTGTACATAAATTAATAATAATATAAAAAATAACGCTATTTATTTCTTTATTAAGCCTTTTACACTGTTATTACAAGTTTTACAAATTCTTATTATTTTTATTTTTTTTATCCTGGTTTTTCAAAAACAGTTTGCCCTTTGGCATAGGCCTCCTCCATCTCCTCCCACGTCTCCCTATTATTCTTAGCTGTTCTGCGCCACACAGCTCCTGCCGTAGCTTTTAGGTCGTCCTCCCATCTACTCTTTTGCCTTCCTCTTTTTCTTCTCCCATCTCTGGGGTACCACTCTGTTATATCTTCTGTCCACTTTTCCTTCTTATCTGACATCATTTGTCCAACCCATTTCCATTTTAATTTCTTTACTGTTATGGTCACATCTCTGAGTTTTGTTTTCTTTTTGATTTCTGTTAGTCTAACTCTTTCTACTTTCTTGATGTTAAGTATGCTCTGTTCGATGTTATTTTGACAAACTTGTACTTTTTTTATTTCTTCTTGTTTGAGACCCCACGATTGGCAACCGTAGGTCATGATAGGTAGAATACATCTATTGAAGACCTCCCTTTTTTCTGACAAAGTAAACTGTTTTCCTTTCATAATTTCCTTCAACGACCAGTATTTTTTCCACGCATTAAATGTTCTTCTTTCTATTTCTTTTGACATTTGTTGGTCCGTTGATGTTATTTGACCGAGATATATGTATTCATCCACGTAATCAATGTTCATGTCATCCACTATGACGTTCATTTTAGTCCGGTTGGTCATGAGTTTAGTTTTTCCAGCGTTCATTTCCAGTCCTGCTTTACGACTTTCTTCTGCGAGTTGTGACAACATTATTTGCAGTGTGTCAGGAGTCAGGAGCAAGAAGAATGATGTCATCAGCAAATCTAAGGTGGTTCAGCTTCTGACCATTTATATTTAAACCATACTCTTTCCATTCCAGTCGTCTGAAGATGTCTTCGAGCACTGCACAAAAGAGTTTTGGAGACAAAGGATCTCCTTGCCTTACTCCCCTTTCTATTTGGAATTTTGGGCCTTTCCGTTCAAGTTGTACTTTTGCTGTGCAGTTTTTATAAACCTCCTTGATGATTCTGATGTACTTTTTTGGTATTCCAAAAAAGTACATCAGAATCATCTGATGTACAAAAAAGTACATCAGAATAACATAAAACTAGAACAAGGTGGTAGATCGTCATTTGCGATTGGCGCTTCGCTGTACCGAGATCCAGTGTGCGAAAATCGGACCTGTCATGTCGTCATAAATTACTTTAAGAATTGTATTTTTTCGGTACTGCGCAGTCGAGACCAGAAGGAAGAAACTATTTCTGATGATGGCGTAGAAATCCGGGATCTTTGCCTCAGCGAACAAGTCCCGCGACGCGCTACAATATCTCGGCTTCTTCATGAGAATACGATAGGCATCATTGTATTGTACTCTCATAGCGCTGTACGATTTTCGCGCATACTTAATCCACAAGTGGCAGGTGTACAGGTTCTGGCACGATCTGGCATCTTCTTGACCTCCCCGTCGCATCTGTGGAACCTGCGTGCGAGCATGTTCGCCGAACACAGCCCTTCTCTCACGCTCGATATCACCATCATCCTTCGGATCCTCAGTAAGGATATGGCCAAGATACTTGAAGCGAATGATGAAGCGAACCTCGGCACCATTCAAAAGAACTGGCAATACCTTCTACGGGCCCCTTCCAGACCTAAAGACCATGATTTCGGTTTTCTGCACGTTATATTTCAGTCCGTGAGCATTGGCATAGTGCCCTCAGACCGAAAGCAGTTTCCGCAGACCGCAAATCGAGGGGCTGAGCAACACCATGTCATACGCTTTTTTTTTACCATTCCATATACGTCCTCACCGAGGGGCACGGGCCTCCCTTCGAAACACGAAGGGGATTTTAGGTCATAGTCCACCACGCTGGCCTAATGCGGGTTGGTAGACCGCTCGTCTTTCGAAAATGAATTTTCTTGGACGGGCGGGTTTCATCATGATGTTTTCCTTCACCGTTGAGCAAGTGATAATCCATACATAAAGACGAATTTAGTGGTGCAGGCCCGCACCAGGATTTGAACCCGCAACCTTCCGATTGCAAGTCTGGCTCATTACCAATTGGGCTATTACAAGATACATACGCATAATAGAGGTTATAAACACAAACACCCCCAATATGACGTCTGACCCTGGTGCTCCTCAGCTCCCCAATGAGGTCGTTGACATAGAGGCTGAAGAGGTCCGGAGAATTGACCTCCCCCTGATGTACACCGCGTTCTAGTCTGTAAGCACTAGAAGTCGAGTCACCCCATCGAACACTGGTTTGGTTTCCGTATCAATATCTCATCAGATCTACCACACTTTTAGAACCACTTGACCCGAGCAGTTTTGCTTAGACAATTTTATAATTGACCAGGTCGAAAGATTTGCTCAGGTCAAGAAAACAGGCATAAATGGAGTGTCTCTGTCCGTGTAGTACTTAACGGCGTGTTTGAGGCTTAGTATGGCAGAATCCGTTGAGAGACCGGCACGGAAACCATACTGTGCATCATCGATTGTCAGCTTGCTTACTATTTCGGGCTGCCAAAGTCGTTCAAGTACCTTTGCCCATTACAGTACCTAACAATATAGGCCGGTAATTGCTCGCAGATCCCAGGTCACCCGTTTTGTTTTGTTTGTTGTTTTGTTTAAATATAAAGTTATCTGTCATACATGTACACTACTAAAAAAAAAATACTTTTTAAATTTTTAGTAGGGTTCATTACAAGACCTGGTTTAAACCGGGACCTAAGCAAGCTTTGGCAGTATTATTAATATTCACTTTTCTGAACATAATGCATTGTTTCTTCAGTCTTACAATAACCATAGGAACTCTGAAAATCTAAATAAACAACTTGGCAGCCCAGGGGAACACAACTTGGTGGCTCAGGGGAAATACATGCTGTGTCAGTCTCAGTACAAACCTTTTCCATTTTTTCTTTTTCATGCAAAAGCCAACTCATAGGTGGCTCTGGAGGAAGTTGCAGACTTAATGCATCATGCAGTTGTTTGATCTTATCAGCATCAACAAAAGCACCAACTGTTAGGGGTTTATTTAAGTCAACTTCTTTCTTCTCATAGTGATGTTTCCTGCAAGGAATTAGCAACAACATCTGTTATTCCTATTTGATTAAACGAATGAACTGTATAAAGTTTTTTAACATTGAATTTATTTTTTACTTTTCAGTTATCGCTGGACAGGTTTTTGAATCTGTGTATTTCATTCCACGCATCAAGAAAAGCAAATCATTTCATTTGATACCTATACCTATGTATTGTAGGAAAGCATAAAAAACTTAGTCCGCCGTATTGGTTTTTTTTTTTTTTTTCTTCGAGTTGTTCTCAGTATGCCCTTGCATTTGATACCCATATTGTGGAGTGCCTTAAAAATAACTAGTCCGCCATCTTGGGTGTTCTGCCATGTTGAATTTAGAAAAACGTCACACAGCACAGCACATCAACTTATATAAAATAATTCAGATCAATCGGTTGAAGATATCTGCTTTAAAATTGAGTTGCAAGGTTCCACCTAAACAAACATACAACTTATTCTATACATACATAAAGGGTGGCCCAGCGGGCGACGCCCAAATGAAAAATTTGATACCCCGTGCCAGGGGGCATTCAAATCACCCTTATGTATGTTCCGTGATTTTTTGTAGTTTAGAAGTTATTAACATTTAATGACTTGCCCGTTGGGTCACCCTATATATTGCAAGTTAAATAAAAGCTTGTAAAAAGAAAATTTACCTGGGACTCTCCACTGGAAAATGATCACTTTTGACCATGATGTCACTTGTAGGCAAAGGCTGACTATCAAATACTTTTATTTTATTATCTGGAAGTATTGTCATTTTAGTGCGGTACAATACTTCTATTATTAATGTACCAATTGGTGTGCACAGCTCGCTAACTTTAATTGTTTTATATTCATCACCTGTGGACAAGTTGTCTTACATCAATAGAAAATAATAGCACAATACCTACTTCCTGAAATGACCTAGCATGTTTTTTATTGCAAAATGGTATTAAAAATTTGTATATATTCCAAGCTATATAATTTATACTACCTAAAGATGTACTTTTCCAAAATAATGACCATGTCAATGGTGTGACAGGTGGAAAATCACAAAATGGTGCATGTTTTTGGAAAATACCTAGCTTACTTTTATAATAACATTTAAGAAAATTATGCCTGGACATACGAGGAAGTATCACAGAAATAATGTGACAGTAAAACCAAAATATGAATTTGTTAAAATTGCAAGAAGATAAAAATTAAAGTTGTTGCTCAGCACAGGTAGTTCAAATTTTATCAATAACAGTATTGTATTTCACTCATAAAAGAGATGGTGCGCTGATTTAGATTTCTTCAAAGAGTGGGGAAGGAAGCCGGGGAATCATGACGTGTACAAGAGAAAAAAGGAGGCCTTTGCCTAGCAGTGGGATATGAAACAAATTAGTTAACTCACCTAACAGCTCCAAGTCTGGTGGCCCACCATAAATTTTGTGAAATATTTTATAATTCTCTCGGCTTTGGACTCTTGACATCTTGTAAGCTGGTGTAATGCGTGAAATACTGAGTGTAGACTTCAGCATTACACTCATTCGGTAATAAATTGTCGACACTGATGACATGCTCGCATCACAACCTGGAGCCATCCTCACTGTCCACAGTTCTAGCACCATCTCGTCATCTTCAGTAGTTTTTAGTGATATCTCAATGCATAGCACATTCGAGAGGGCAGCAACTACCTCTCCATTCAGTACACGCTTAGTGTCACAATTCACATCAGGTTCATCCGGAATTGATAAATTGAACTAAAAATGTACAATATATTTTAGGTATTACTTATATAAAAGTTGTGTTGCTGTCAAACACAAACGGTGTATTTCTAGAAGGTTTCATACACTTTTAATTATAATCTCACCCATTGTAAATTAGACGGGGATGAAGACAGGCCATTGTTGTCAGGTGGTTTCGACGCATTACATTCATGTGTGATCTTTTTACCTTGTCTACTTTGGACAACAATCTGGGCAACTTTCAGTGTTAGCACCTTTGTAAATTTATATAACCTAGAACGATCTTGAGCTTCTGAAGACGACGCCATTACATACAAAATCAATAAATAACACAAAGTACCCAACCAAACAATTAATAATAACTATTTGCGTAGTGCTAGAATATTAGAGCCGAACTTTTGTTGCTGACTATTTAATTCGATGTAAGCTGTATATATCATCACACTGTGACTACATTTTAGGGAGATCTAGGAGGCACTTCATTTCTACGAGGAATAATATGAGCACTAATAATTAGACCATTAAATTCTCAAGTAAAGGAATTTTCAGAGAAAAAACCATAGATCGCCAACGCACAAGTTTTGACACTTTTGACTTTGACTGATCTTCACGGGATCACGGGGAAACGGAAACATTAATTGAAGATACATAAAAAAAAAAACACTAGGCAGAAAAAAAATATAATCACCAATTAGATTAGAATCAATTATCATATCACCTTTTAATTATCCACCTATACAATATCTTCTGCACTGCAAACTGTAAAAACTTGAATTTTTACATTTTTTAAAAAGCGCCATCTTGTTTTCATTCAACAAACTAGACATATTTTATTTTCTCGCAAGAGAGCGCTAGTATGTAGAATTTTAGATGCTGTAAGATGCATTATCTACACGAAGTTGAGATGAGGAATTTGTGCGGATCCAGGATGATCCATGTCCATGATCTTGATCTGTTACAGTGAAGCGTCTGCATCTGGTCTCCGTGACCCTGCTAACAGTTGAACTTGATTGGGTTGGATCATGTTTACACAATCAGTAGAATAGAATAGAAAAAATCTTTCTTATTTTCTAATTTTAACTATTTCTGAAATAACTCTAGAGCTGAGCAGTTCATTCCCATGGCGGCTTGTCTGACAGATAATCAGAAATGTTTGCCCTTTTGCAAAGTTTTTGTTTAATTAGGTACTGTCTTAAATTACCTAGTCCAAAGGTAAATTTTGAATAGCTACCTACTTACACATGGGAATCTTATTATAGAAACGTATACATTGACCCATAAAAGAGTTCGTGACCTTGTGGAGACGACTGTCTAGTGCATCCAGTTTATGCTTGGTCCTAGTATTTACATTGTGCCTATCGCTATTTTTCTTAAACAAATGTTCATTTTTCTTTACATATTATAAAAGATTGTCATAAGTAAATATATTGGGATGCAAAAGTCAGAATATCTATTTCTTTGAATATTTGTCTAAGAGACATTCTAGGTCTCATTTGACAAATCGCGCAAACAGCCCTTTTCTGCAGAACAAAGATCTTATTGATATCCGCAGCATTACCCCACAGTAAAATGCCATATGACATTAGGCGGTGGAAGTACCTACCTAACTAAAATATACGATTTTAACGTCAGATAGTTGACGGATTTTTTTAACTGCGTAGGCTGTTGAACTGAGTTTGCTCGCTAACTTATCAATATGAGGACCCTATTGAAGCTTTGCATCAAGAGTTATTCCTACAATCAGTAGATTTCACAACGTCCAGTTTTTCATTCCTAACCTGTACATTGGTATGAACCTGTTTAACATTGGGCAAGGCAAATTTAACACATTTGGTTTTTTTCTCGTTTAAAAGAAGGTTATTTACATTAAACCATTCAACTACCTTAGAGATCGCAGTATTCACATCGTCATAATCAGAGTTGTACCTCTTCATTTTAAATATGAGTGATGTGTCATCTGCAAATAATACGATCTCATGGGCGTCTTTGACCAGAGAAGGTAAGTCATTCATGTAAACGAGAAACAGGAATAGTCCTAGGACTGAACCCTGTGGGACACCCATACAGACTGTGGACCCAAGTGACCTAGTGCCGTTAACCTCAACCATCTGGATCCTATTACTCAGGTAAGATTGAAGCTTAAGTGCGTATCCTGTTATGTCATAATGATGTAATTTTCTGATCAGAGTTTCATAATGAACACAGTCGAAAGCTTTGGACAAATCACAGAATACTCCAAGTAGTCGTCTCAATTAATTTTTACTTTTTGCCAATTCGTCTTTTACTCTGAAATTGGCTTCCTTAGCTGTAAAGACACGCGAGCGCATGGGGCCGGGCGTCGCGTTATAGTAAAAAAATAAGTTTGGGAAACCCTGGACTAGTTAAACACTTAAATCGAAATAGATATTTGTATGCGAAGGTAGATTATAATAGGTATGTAGTATATACAAAAATGGAAAGATGAAGTGCCGTGAATTGCCGTGCTGCTTTTTATTAGGGTTTCTTACCCAAAGGGTCAAAATGGGACCCTATTACTAAGACTTCGCTGTCCGTCCGTCCGTCTGTCACCAGGCTGGTATCTCAGGAGCCGTGATAGTCAGACAGTTGAAATTTTTACAGATGATGTGTTTCTGTTGCCGCTTTAACAACATATACCTACCTACTAAAAAACAGAATAAAATAAATATTTAAGGGGGCTTCCATACAAAAAACGTGATTTTTTTGCTCGTTTTTATAGATAATGGTCACCAGGCTATCTCATGAACTCATGAACCGTGATAGTTAGACAGTTGAAATTTGCACAGATGATGTATTTCTGTTGCCGCTATAACAACAAATACTAAAAAAATATAGTACAATATTTTTTGAGGGGGCTCCCATACAACAAACGCCGAGTGCCGATCGGTTGAGAATAACACCACCCATCTCTTTCCGTGGGTGTCGTAAGAGGCGACTAAGGAAACAAAAATGAGACCTACCTCCTAGTAATCCATCTTAGGCAACGACACCTCAGTTTGTTCTCAATTTCTCTCGACACCTCCTTTGGTCTCATGCGGTGTGGTAGGCTCTGTAAATGGCCGTCTGGTTCGCGACCACCCTCCTACCGAAGTCCGACGCCAAACAGTTTGCTGTGTTCCGTCGGTGACTAGGAGTACCAGTGCCTTAATTGGCATTTTCTGGGTTAACTCGCTCCATCGTCGACCTCATCTATGACCTTGGTCAAGATTGGGGTCAAGAGTTAACCCAACTCATAATAAAAAAAACGTAATTTTTTGCTCGTTTTTATAGATAATGGTATGGAACCCTTCGTGCGCGAGTCCGACTCGCCCTTGGCCAGTTTTAATATGCTTACGGATTAAAGTCCAATGTGTCGTGTCGAGCTTAATGGCTCATGACCGTACCCAGCCCACGTCACAAAACGTAAATAGAAATAAGTCTTTTATTGTAATTCTTAATTATTGATGTCGACGTTTACCTTTGATCCTATTGATTTGATATAACATAGGGTTTACGGAAACTCGACGTATTCCTGGCAGAACGTGATAGGGCAGCCAAAATACAACAAATTTAACCCACCTTATGTATGGCCCAAAGTTAGTAGAATTCGAGATTTCGTTAATTTAAGATTTTTTACGAAAATACCCAGATTTCATCATTTTAACCCAAATTTTAAAATTATTGCTTAGGTATTGGATAAAATTACATTTGACTTTTTTTAAAGTTGATAGTTTTAAAAAAGCTATAGGAAAGTCATTACTACCCAAAATTCCTTGACAGTCTTAAATCATGAGCCGAAAAGAAGATTCAAAATTTTTCAATTGTCTTTGTAACAGGGGCTCTACTCTGAAATCTCTCAGGCCGATATTTCGAAGCGTCTAATGTCAGTACATGTCTGTCTTCCGCTATACAGATGACAGTGACAGATAGTGACAGTTATCGGCCGTCCGTCGATCGAAAATAGTACAGAGTAGAGCCCCAGGTTAAATACCGATGCCTAGGTCAAAACTTTACTATGACATCAAGTGTACAAACCCCTTAACTAACTTCCTCATTTAATAAGCTATCCAAACAGGTAATTAGGAATGTCACAATGGAAAGTCTGGTCTGTAGTACATACATTTACCGGGCCGATATCCATATCACCATCAACACCTGTACATTCAATGGAAGAGGGAGACCCAATAAGGCTGGAATTTTGTCGTTTTATGTTAAATGTCGACGCTGAAGAAGAGTTTTTTTAAACATTCTGTGGACGGACGAGTCAAGTTTTCCCCTTATGGTATCACAAATTACAATTATTTGCACTACTAGGCATCGAAGGCGGAAAGAAACTCAAAAAAGTTTTAAAAAACCGCGAAAAAGATGAATCATCGTTATTGGATGTACTCTACATGTACTTAGTCAAAAGTGATTTTTGTGATGTAGACCATAAGTTTTTATTGACATTCATACCTTTTTGGTATGAATGTCAATACAAACTTATTAAATTACAAACTTATCATAACCGGCTTATTAAATGAGGAAGTTAGTTAAGGGGTTTGTACATTTGGGGCCATAGTAAAGTTTTGACCTAGGCATCGGTATTTAATCTGTTATAAAGAAAATTAAAAAATTTGGAATCTTCTTTTCGGCTCACGATTTAAAACTGTTAATAAATTTTGGGTGGTAATGACTTTCCTAGCTTTACTAAACTATCAACTTTGAAAAAAGTTAAATGTAATATGAGGAAATCTGGGTATTTTCGTAAAAAATCCTACATTAACAAAATCTCGAACACTATTAACTTTCGGCCATACAAAAGGTGGGTTAAATGTATGTTGCATTTTGGCTGCCCTATCACGTCCTGCTAGGAGTTCGTCGAGTTTCCGTTAACCCTGTATAATGTACGAGTAATTATTAGTTAACAACCCGCCCGCACCCTTACTGTAGCAAGCGTTATACCGTGGCATTTAACTTATTTTTTCTATGTCTATGGTTATACCTGTTCCTGTAGGAGTTTCGAGATCTTACCTAGTAGTCTTTTTGAATTTAATCATAATGTGTCACTTTTTTCTCATTACAAATCAATAATATCCACTAAGTATCTGTTTTTAATTCATTAAATCCCAAAAGTACGGAAGTTAGTGTTTTTGTCGCTCCTTATTATGGGCGGAGGACCACACCTTACGATTAGCTTCAAAGTTAACTCACTTCCCTATGAAATAAGGATATGGTTACTTGACAAAAAGTTTGACGTATTCAAATGATTTTTATGGGCGACTGTTCCTGTCGCTATAGTCGCCAACAGTCAGTCCTGTTCCCCACGATGCAGTTAATTAACTTTGTAATTGAGTGAAAATGTGTCAGCGCCATTATTTTCAGGGTAGCTAAGCATGCACTAACACACTGTTGAATATCAAGCTTTGATGACGACCAATTAGCACCTCTTGTGTAGGTACCCAACTATAACTGCATGACGCACTCGCATCCTGACTCATTTAGTAAGTGGAAACTAAAAGCTTTTATAGAACAGTTTTCTGTTTCATTACCGTTTTATTACTAAGACATTATAAAATACATTTATGAAGACTTGCCTGTCTAATATGTGTAAAAAGTACTAGTGATATAAAAAAAACAACAGTGGAATAGATATCTCACACCTCATTACACTCACACAGACACTTAACACTTGAATTAGGCCCTAGATTTGTAGTCTTAACATTATATAGTATTAACTCTGTCCCCGCATCTCACTTGGGCGAGGGCTGAAAATCAGTGTTGCCAGCCGAGCCTGATAATCAGTCTGGCATTAGTCGCTGAGCCCAGGCCTTTTTTCCTCACTGCGGCAGACATATGCAAGCTTAAACTTGTATAATAGGATAAGAATATTTTGAACTTTTTTTTTTAAATGTATATGTGTGCTGTTCTGAAGAAATAAACGTATTATTATTATTATTATATACATAGCTGCTGAATAAAGTTTTGTAAAATGGTAAAAGGGTTATATCATTTTTATTCAAATAGGTACAAGTTAACACTAGGAATCAAATATAAATTACGATTGACTTGGTATACTTGTGTATAACAAAAAAATTGACCCGCCTTCAAAAAGGGTAAAATAATTTCACGAGTAAGTAGTGGTTACGGGTAAAGCAGTGAATAGGTGTATTCATAGCGGAATATGGTACTTAAATAGAGAGGAATATTTTTTTTTGACGGCGGCGCTGAACAATTAGTCGCATGGCTATTAAAACTATCCGCCTTATACTGCCAAAAAAGCTTCTGCGAAATTTACTTGTTTCACTAAACTAGGTCCTGTTCATACCGGCGGCGCGGCGCCGACGTCAAAAAAATTCCTCTCTATTTAGTTACCATATTCAGCCATGAATACATACCTATTTACTGCTTTACCCGTAACCACTACTTACTCGTGAATAAAGCTATAAAAAATATTTCACCCTTTTTGAAAGCGGGTCAATTGTTTTGTTAAAAATATTTTATTTTACTCTTGTAGCACCTCTTCCGGGGGCAAGGAATGAAACGTGTAGCTCTTCTGTTAGGTGCTATATTTCCAAATAACTACCGGCACTTCTTTTACATTGTTCTTTATTATTAACGTAGACACAGATATTTATTACTTTACAACGCTTGAGAAAGTGCTATTTGCACGCCTATGCATCGCATACAAGAACCTATTCCGCGAGCTCTCTACAATGAATGGCGGAAGACCAGATCTTCAATCATTTCGAATGCTGACATCGAATACCATTTCAAACCTTTTAAAATGATATTCGAATAATCTTCTTCGAAATGACCGAATGAGAAAGGAGTTGCGTTTTGCCAGATCCTCCATGAAGGTCTGCATACCACAGTACATTCTAATAAAATATGGAGGTTAACATTTATTTTAATAATCCGTCATAACATAAATTACAATCCAATAACAATAAGACTGATATTTCAGTCTGTTAAACCGCCTGCAGTCGATACTGGCGCAAAGAAGAGTTAACCCATCTTATAATAAAAAATAAAAATAATAGAACCCCATAACACTGGCAGCATTGCCACGCTGGATCGCTATGGCCAGCCTTTGCACCAAGAACGACTGAGTGCGATGTCCCCTATGCTCTGCTCCCTTAAACGCCGCCCGAGCTCTGCCACAAAACTTTTAGCCTATGCTCCCCAGCAACCCGTGTTCTCCACAGCAAAAGTTACAAAAGCGTAGATCTGTGTCAGGGTAGAGTACTTATTGCGTTTTTTGAAGGTTATCATTTATCATTCATAGAACTTTCCTCGTAGATTTATTAGAAAGCACTATCACTCGAAATTAAAGTGCGATATAGTAATTAATCACTTTCACCCCTCTTGATACCCACGGAAAGATATGAGGTGGTGATATTCACAACCAGTCGCAAGATAGCAAGAAAGATTCGGGGTGGTACAATTCTTAAACCGATCGCCAGATATTATGGCATGAAAGATATCGGGTGGTGATATTATTAACAGATCACTAGACGGCAGGAAAGATATGTGGTGGTAATATACTCTACCGATCACTAGACGGTATAGAGCCTTAGGACACAAAAGAGCCCCAAAAACAACTTAAAAGTCTCAGAGAATAACTTCGTTTTTGCTTCGTTTACTTTGATGACCTATTTTATCATAAAAATTATATGACCGTAATTTTCATTTTTTTTAAAATTTTTAACTCAACTACTGAACCGATTTCGAAAAAAATGTATGGGACTAATCTGGAAGTAGATGCTTCCGAACAAAAAAGGAAATTTGAAATCGGTCTACAAATGACGGAGTTTTGAGGTAACAAACATAAAAAATAAAATAAAAATAAAAACAATTGACCCGAATTGAGAACCTCCTCCTTTTTTTGAGCCGGTTAAAAATTGGACCGGTCATATTTTCGGTCCTAGACTAAGGTACCTACTAGCATTGACTTTGATATTGGTCAGATTAGATCTTGACGGTCGCAATGAGCTCTAAGTGTATTTTTGTATTTTATTAACCGTTGTCTAAGGATTTCTGCATTTTATTTGGGTTTACTGTTACCTGTCAAAAATTGGATTCGGCTTTATCGATTGCCTTCAGAATGCGCGTGGCTATTAATTAGTCCATAACTATAATAACAAGTTGTGTCACCGAAGTTTACCTAATTCGTATTTTATAACTAATTATGTTTCACGCGAACAAATGCATAATAGGGATTGTATAGAGAAACAAAACAATGAATTCAATACAACAATAAACAATATACTCAAATTCGCTACAATGGCAAACCAATTTTTTTCAGAAGAGTTTTCATTGAACGAGAAATCACATGTGCCGTCGGAAATTGAAATCTGGGTTGCTTAGCACCCACGATTTTGTGCTCGATAACATACAGAATCCCCTTCAAATCTTACACGGGTAAGTAAAAGCAATAATACATCCTATTGTAATATTTTACACAATTGTTTTGTATAATTTCCTTTGATTCCACACTAGGCCAGGCCTGTCTCGTTTTTTACATCCATTGCAGTAATGAGATGTACCTACCTACTCGTAAGCATTTCAAATAAAAAGACTAATTAACACATGTTTGGCTTACCTTTAAGATGTATCAGTTATAGTACTATAAGCGTAGACTACAATCCGTATATCAGTTATCTAGCACCCACAGTACTCGTACAAGCCTTATTTAGTTTGGGGATAATATGTCTCAAACCACTTGAAGAGTTAAAATGTCTACGTTACGTATGAAGCGTGAAATGAGCGTGAATAACATTTAATAATGAATAATCAGCTGAATATCTATTTATTAATTTCAAACACATCAAAAAATCAATTTAAGCAAAATTTCTGGCCTAAAATTTCTTTAATAAAAATTAATAACTTTAATATGAATATGTGTGAAATACTGTCCTAATTTTATAAATGTCTATTTTATTATAAATGGCAAAGTTTGTGAGGATGGACGGATGAAGGATGGATGCTTGTTACTTTTTCTCGTAAAAACTACTGGACAGATTTTGATCAATCTTTCCAGTAATATATGGAGGGTCGAAATAACTTTTTTCATGTTACGATCTAATGTTCCTCGGGAATGTTGTTCAGTTTGTAAGGAGGCGGCATGCGTCTTGTCCTCAACCTTCTTCTTCGTGACTGTTTATGCCCTTCAGTTTGCGATTCCATATTCAAATTCAAAATTAACGCTTTTTATCCGTCATCTGGAAAGATGACACATCTCCACAGTCTCAGCACTGCTCGGACGCAAGCCGCGTCTCCTATTGTTTTTAACGATTTTTAATGTGTGCGAAGAAATGTGTGGTTTATGTTCGTAAAGTAATGTGATTTTTATAACGTGCCTATACATTTTATTAGGTAGGTACTACATGGAAGTTATTGGTTTTATTTTATTTCCTACATTCTCCCGGCTATCGGAACCAACCCACAGCACAGCGCAGCGGCGTCGTACCGGCCGGCGCGGCGGCGCGGCGGCGTGGCGTCCTGAGAGCTGACTGACTATCCTGTACTATCGCTTACTGATTAAAAGTCAACCAATATTTTAATTGCGACAGTTTATGAGGATGGACGGATCGATATTTGTAATTGTTACCCCTTCACTTAATATACTTTACTAGTTGACGGATTTTCATGTGACTTTGTAGTTTTTTTTAATATTTATTAGATTTTCATGTAGCTTACGCATCAGAATAATACATAGAATGGACAGCTTGTTTTAATATAAAGTTACCTCAAGATAATCTAGGCCACTTTTAGCTAAATCGACATATTGTATACGCAGTACAGACTACAGTGGAGCAGCATACGCTTCAGGCTGAGATACTCGCTAGTACGCTTATCTTACTAAAGGACTCCTGACAGATGTCTTCTATTGTTATTTCCGCAAACATTGTATAGAGATCTTGAGGGAAAGCCAACGGAACTCAATTAACTCACAAAGGAGACGCAGTGAGTTAGGCATGTTCGGCTGATTGGATCACGACTGCGATGATGTACTCGTACTGCAACAGGTTCTCTCATTTGCAACACTTTGTTGTATGACTACATTAATGAAAAACTTGAAAAAAATTAAGAAACTTGAAAAAATTACTTCTTCTATCGGTCTTCCAAACGCACTGTCCACCCTTACTTGCTCGAGAACCCTCGGATACAATACTGAGCGCTATTCCATCTACACTAATATTATAAAGAGGAAAGATTTGTATTTTTGTATGTTACTCAAGAACTACTAAACCGATTTTAAATTTTATTTCACCAAAGAATGCTCTCTTTTCAGCGAGTGACATTAACTACATACTTTTTCCGAATTCCCAGGGGAATAAATATCTGGGTGGAAATCTACTCTTTTATAATTTCGCAATGCGCACGCCAAAGATTGGAATTCTCGCTGCGTCTGTATTTCCAAGCTCATACAGCCCGAACATCTTTAAAGTTCGATTAAATAGGCTTATTCTGGGCAAGCTCGCTCCATCCTCGACCGCATCTTTGCCCTAAAATAGATTGTGTTCAAGAGCAAACCCAATACAAATATTAAAAAGAAAAAATAGAAAGTAGAAGATATGAAGTCTTTAATAGATTTTTTTCCCTGAGCTATAAAAAGTTTTGTATCAAACATAGAGCAGGCTCTGAGGCACGTGTTCCTTCCTAGTATGAGGACCACTAACTATTGGATTTATTGGATCGTGTTCCAGTAAAAAGTCATATTACTGGGCAGACGTATGGCTCGTTTTCGAGCTAGGAACTTAGGAACTTTATTTTTCGTTGAATGTGTTACATATTTTTAGAATCTACTTGAAGAGTTCTTTCATTTGGTACCCCACATGATAGGCTTAGGTAATCAAAAAACAAGCAGGTAGGGGAAGCTCTGGTTTATAGCTCGGAAAAGAAATATGCGCCTGCGCGGCAACATGACTTTTTTTATACTGAGGAAGTCGCGGTGGCGTGCTCGCTCACGAATGCGCTATTTTTCAGATCGTTTTAATTATGGGCTAATCAAAAGATTTCTTTTGTTTCGGAATATATTGCATTATACCAACAATTTCCACAGCCTTTTTTTTAAATTACTAAATAAAAATACAAAACTATTTCATACATTAGCTAAAACAGTTACATACATGTATTATGTAATTTTAAACAATAATATTTTGGTTAAGCGTAAATAAATACTTGTTAAAAAAACGTCGAAGAAATAAAAACTTCGAAACACATGGATAAATTAAACAAACTCATTTGATAATAATCGAAAAACTGTTACATTAAGTTTCTTAAAATTTAATGTAGCTTTCATTTTATGTTTATAATTATTAACTTATTTTTCGGGCCATAAAAAGCAATGAAAAATTAGTAGAAATCAGAAAAATCAAGCTCGCGACCCCAAGAAAACGATCCACGCAACAGTTGGCAGTCCTCATTGCGCCTCAGATCCTGCACTATCACTGCTAACAATGTCAATAGAATTTATATTTTTAAATTAATGGTTTGTCGCAGACATTAAAGAAAGTTTTCAATAGACAAATTGATTATTTTCTAATTTTAGAATAGAATATACAGCACAGCAATTCAATTTATTTCCTAGAATAACATTCAATACTAATAAGTGATAACTAGAAATTCCTAAAATTATGCTAACTAACATGAATTAGTTAGCGTAATTTTATGAATTTCTAGTTATTACTTAGTTAAATAAATAATAATTGCTAATTATATAATCAGTTTTGAAGTCGGTTTAATTTTTTTTAAATACATATTTTTTCTTACTCGAGATCTGGAGGTTTACCATGATCGCTTAGCGCGATCCAATTTAAGACCTAAACAAGTCTGCAACGCTTATTCGTACCATGATGGCTTATAAGCGATTTAATTTTGGCGCTGTTGCGATTCAAAGGCAGACCAGCGACAATTTATGTAGACATTTAAAATGGTCCATAGACAACCGAGCAGTTCAAAAGCAGCGCCCCATCATGGTACCATTTAAAAAAACATTCCAATTGCGAAGCAGTTCAAAGTTGGATCCTAAACAGAAATGCTTTTAAACGATCGTGGTAGGTACCCTGATCCGGTGTCTCATCCCTAGTATGCATGTACGAAAATGCGAATGTAGTACCTACTTAAGTTTTACTTAGTTACCTATTTTTCGCGATTCGTCACTTTGTTAAGGTCAAAGGCAGCAAATTGCGTAGGACTTCACCCACAGTTGTTCCCCTGTCAGCCGGCAAGATCACTCACCACTTTTTATCAGGATTATTATCAATATGATAGTGTAATGGAGCTTTTAAAAGTGTAGCACATTTATCAAGATGGTGAGTACCAAACCAAAGTGTTATCTTGATGAATCAGTAAGTAAACCAATAAAATGAACAATTGAGCGGTTACGACTACTTTAACATAAAGTTGACCATTTTTGCCTTTCTCTAGATTTTTATTTCAAGTTAAAACGCCAATTTCAATTTACAAAGCATTAACATAAAAAGTTCATCCCGAAACCCCTCAAACCTATTAAAGTTTTTCGCCTTTGACGTGATTGGGTGACCAGGATTTCATGTAGGCGTCTGAAGGTTGTGATTGGCTGGCGAAACCTGTAAGTAGCCGAGTTTTCCCGCGCTTTGCGTCAGTCGGAAGCAGATTTCCCGCGCGAACAACATCGTAGGGGAAATACTTGTCCCAAAGTTCTACTCGGAGGTATGAGGCGAACCTAGACGTTGCTGCATAATTTCTTTTTGGCGGTCAAAGGTAAGCATTTATTTACGTATTCACGATGTTTTATACTACACCTGCTCGGAAAGCACCTTCATTACGCAAAATCTGAGAAGAAAGTGTGTTTTAATTGCTGTACAAATTTGCTGGAGAAAAGTTGTATCGAAATCTTTAACTTGCCTGCTGACTAGGCATGAAAAATTATACGGAAATCCATTATTTTCCTGCTGGTTTATTTTTTTGAATTTTTAAAAGCTATTTAAGAAGATATTAACCCAAAATTCAAGAAGTTCTCGTTTTAAAATTTGAAGCATAATTTCTATTCTAAATGAAAGAAAGGAATTTCTTTTTTTTTTGTTTTTCGAAAATACTATTTGTAAATTTAATCATTGAAATTATGTCATAATTTCTGCGTAGGTGTGGTATAAAGCACCATGTGTAATTATTTCAACAGCACTTTCGTCGCTCGTTGAAAGATGGTAAAGTACAATTTTTTTTTGGAAATTTATGTTTTTCTGGTTTTTGTTTGTCTTTAATTATTATTTTTTACTTTTATTACTTATGTAAGAATTGTACCGCTTCCAGTTTTTTCCATCTAGACGGTTTCTGAGTTTTGTGTTCTATAATACGCAGTAGCGAATGCAACTAGGTAAGGTAATGAGTAGGTAAAGTTAACGGAGTAGTTAGCACTCTGATTAAAATTTTAGAGTGCCTCGTAAATAATATTTTCTAGGTAATTACTAAAATATTAATCAAAATTTTATGGAAATATTAATCAAAAGCAGGAAAGCCTGTCATTCAAAAGAATTGGCTGTTTTCTTCGCTCGGTAGTACGCACCTAACAAATAACGTACATTACTTAGTTATGAGGTAAATTATAAAAAAATATTACGGTTTGTGGTCATCGAGTGTTAAACAAACATTTCTAGCTTTTAGCAAGTTAAAAACAGAGGTTAATCGGCTTAAGCAATTACGTTTTCGCATAAATTTACGATATTTTATTCATATGCGTAAATCAGGAATGAGCAAGCATACCAAGCGTTCGTGTTTTTTATTTTAGCAAGCACACCAAGCGAGTAGTACCTACCCAGAATTACTGTTGTATGTAGTATTGAGATTAAAAATGTTTTAAGCAAAAGTAGCACGAAATTTGGTTGTGCTGTGTTTAATTTTTTAATCGACAGCTCAGTACCCCATGACATGATGGATCGTCTACTTATTATACGTATCGACCCAAAACATATATGTTTAATAATGTACTACTTACACGGGGTACCTCTCTACTCGCATAAAATTGCAAATCATACACTGGGCGTCAAAAATAAGTAGTACAGTTTTAAAATTGCGATTTCTCCCAAACTATAAAACTTAGACCTTTGAAACAAAAAAGGTTAAAAAGAAAATTTAATCTTATTCAATAAAAACTTCATGCATTATAAGAACTTATAATGCTTGACTTTAAAAAAAACGAATAAATAAAAACACTTTTTTTAAACTGTTGAAAGGTGTTGTCTTACTTAGGATTTTTGTGTTTGACACATTCGCTGCTGATAAAGCAATTGTAATTGAAAAGCATAGGTATCTTCAGAGAGTAAATTTGACTAATCATGCCTCTTTCACCAGAAGAATGTGCAAGAATCTTAGCTTTTCTCGAAGTGGGCATCAGTATGCGTCGTACTGCAAGGAGGGTGGGTGTAACTTTAAGAACGGTTCAGCGAGTAAAGCAAAGGTACGAAGAGACTGGAAACCATCTAAGGAGACGAGGTAATGGCAGACCCAGGTGCACAAGTACCCGAGAAGATCGCTTTATTGTTTCCACTGTGTTAAGAAATCGACACCTTAATGCAGTTGAGGTTCAGCAACAGCTTCTTCGGACCCGAACAGACTACATCAGTGAGAGTACAGTGAGAAGAAGACTTGCTGAAGCTAACCTGAAGCCTCTAAGACCAGCAAATGGCCCCAAACTTGAGACAGAGCATCGCGTAGCAAGACTACGCTACGCCCGTCAACACGTACAATGGGGCGAAGAAGAATGGGCTAGAGTTTTATTCACAGATGAGTCTCGATTCTCTTTATACACTTCAGATGGACGGCGGAGAGTCTACAGACGACCCGGTGAGCGATACATTCAAGCTTGTATCTCGGAAAGAGTCCAATATGGCGGGGGCTCTGTACACGTATGGGCTGGTATCTCTTCAGAGAGTCGCACAGAGCTTGTGGTAATAGAAAATGGGACTTTGACTGGTGAAAGATATGCCTCGGAGATCCTCAACGAGTATGCAGGGCCATATTTAATAAATATGGGTGATGGAGCCATCCTAATGCATGATAACGCCCGGCCACACACTGCTCACCACGTACAAGAGTACATTCAGGAGGTTGGCATCAACTTGATGGCTTGGCCATCGAGAAGCCCAGATCTCAACCCGATTGAACACGCCTGGGATGAGCTTGGGAGGCTAGTCAGAAGGCGCAGTCCACCTCCTGCCACACTCAGGGCTCTAAAACATGCGCTGATAGAAGAATGGGAAAATATTCCCCAACACCGCCTCCGAAACTTAGTGTTCAGCATGCCAAACCGGATCCAAGCTGTAATTAGAGCCCGAGGCGGCAACACAAGTTATTAAATTGTGAAAAAGTTCCAAAACGTGAAAATTAAGTGGTTGACATATCGTTAAAAATTGATACTTTTTAGTATTTATCTTAATTTTAAGTTTGAAACTTTATTCATGCCAAATAAAATATAACTTTAATAAACTTCGTTAAGTTTACTATAAACTGCTTTTTATTTCATAAGTGTAACTACTATAGTTTAGGAGTAATTGCAATTTGAAAAGTGTACTACTTATTTTTAACGCCCAGTGTAATTGCGACAGTCATATTTTTTTTTGCGTAAAACTATATATCTATTTGTCATAACGATCAGTTGTCCTTCCTTTTTTTCATACAACTTTGTATGTTGTAATTTTTGAAAATGGGTACAGGGCGTGAAGCTTGGGCTTGGGGCATAAAATCATCAGCTTACTGATCAGTATCAAACAACCTATATGCTGCTTAACTCTACAGACTAAACGGTATAAAATCTTTTTAAGCGAAATAATTGTAATTTCAACACATTGCAATTTTTGTGCGAAAAAAATTACACTTAAAAAAGTTATGATAACCAGTGATTATACGTAGAAATTATGGGAAAATCTTTTATGCGTAAAAGTGAGATGATTACGTGAAAACATGATTTGCGAAACCAAATGACAACTTCATCTTATTGAAAATCACAAAAAAAGAAGGAAGATTTTCCTTATGAAAACATAATTAATTGTCAACTACTAAATGCAAAAGTAAATTGTTAACAATAAAGCATTAAACACAAAATATACATTTTGTGCGAAAAAGATGAGATTTTCGGCGTGAGCAGAAAGCATTAATATTTTGATACCGTGTTAACAAAATATTGTAAAGTTATATCATCAGCTGTCATTTTTTGTTCCTAGTTAAACGTGCAGATGGTTAGAAGTTAAAACCTATTAAAACTAAATTAAACTTTGGAGAGCATTTCAAATGTAAGTAATTACAAAATAAATATAATCAGACAAGGGCATATTAAGCCTATATATTGATACCTTTTTTTTATCAGCCCATATACGTCCCCACCGAGGGGCACGGGCCTTCTTTCGAAGACGAAGAGGAATCAGGTCGTAGTCCAGCACACTTGATAAAAAATAAAAATATGAAAACAGCAACAAAAAATCTGGAATAAGAAATTAAGCATGCCAATTTAAAATCTGAAATGGGTTTACTGCAATAATATTTTAGGTATACGCCGACCAGACCCAAATGATATTCCAAGTTATACTTCTTATCGTTTCTTTAATGCCTTCCTAAACTCGCTCTTAATAGCTAATTTTCTTCTGCTCTTTTACTCGACACGTTGTGTGATTATTCTGCACTGTGGCTCGAGATATCAAATAAAGTTTTAGATTTTTGTGTTTAATCTCGCTTTTGCGGAGAACAGACCGGATGGGAAGGTCAAATAGGCGGCTCGCCCTTTCGTTATTAAAGCCCTTTAAATGCAACATGATCCCTTTTGCTGAAATATTGTATTCAAACAATGAAGGATATTTAATTGGAAAATGAAATATGTAATGGTTAAAAGTCAAACATTGCGATCTCAGAAGTTCCTTAGTACTTATTTCGTTCCGTATGTTTTATTACCCATGGCTTTCTAGTACAAGACGGGAAAGAAAAAGATAAAATTTATTAAAAATGGGGACGTACTATATCAGCTGGTAAAAAATATATATATACATACACTCACGCCAATAATCCCTAATGAGCATCAGTGGTTCTAGAACCACTAGATGCCACGTTTGACACATATTGTGAGGGTTATAAGATGGAACAAGTTGCATAATGGTGAGAGGTGGTCAGCCTTTCGCTCATTATACAGCAAAAATCTCGCATCCCTCTTACAGACTTTAACCGTATACCTAGGAAGAGTCCTAGGTAGCTGGCACATTCTAAGCTTTTCTTTCACTCTCAGCATTTTTATATTTTTATTCAAACAGAACTTAAATATATTTGAATCAAAATTCAATCTCTCTAATAAAGCATATGTATATTCATCGTATCTATGAATAGATACGATGAATAGGTGCGTTTCGAATGCTCTGGGTATTGGCAGAATTATCAGCGTTGCAGCTCTGCTGTAACATTAAGCTGAGCCAAAGCCCATTCACCGGCACAGTACACGACTCTCTCTCTCTAACCTGTCTGATTCCCTAATTTTGTACTTGTTTGTGTTGTGTTCCATGTTCAATTTATTTTTGTGAGTTGTAATGCTTTATGTTGATTGTTCGTGTGCTGTGATTATGTGAATAAATGTTTTTATCTATCTATCTATCTATCTATCTATCAATCAAATTCAAAATTCAAATATGCTGCCTAAATTCTTTGAAAAAAATCCAGTCTAAGCTGTCTAAGTACAAGTTCTTACTTCCCAACACTGATCTCTTTTAATAGTATTCCTTCTAATAATGGCATTCAGAAGGTTTTTCTCGTATGGAGAGGAAATAATTAATTTAATTTTCACAAACAAAATCGCGAAGCCTTTGGGTGGTTCATGACTTTTATGTCTGTGTTGTTTTTATTGGATTTAACGAAAATAACATTTATTTGCAATATTTCCTAATGTTTACGTATTTCACTGCACGGGAAATGTGCAAAAAATTACTTGACAACTACAGTATATACTGTAAAAATATTTATACAACATGAATATATTTGACAAATAAATTATTAAAAACACTAAATATATACCCTATCCATTCCCTCGTTGGCTTAAAATAAAATAAAAAACATGATTAGATTCTTGGTCACTTCACTTTTTTCTCTCGATATTTTTGCTATTTATTCAATAAACCGACGGCCGGTTTGGTCGAGTGGTAGTGACGCTGCCTCTTGATCGGCGGGTCCTGGGTTCGATCCCCAGTCGGGGCAAACATTTGTGTGAAAAGCAGATGTTTATTCTCGGGTCATGGGTGTTTGTGTTTGTGTCTTTATGTGTGTTCCGAGGGACCCACGACACAACGGAAAACCTTAGTGTGGGCCTTTGAGTGTGTAGCGTTTTAGTTTTAGTTTAGTTTAGTAATAAAGAGGTGACCGCCGTACATTACAAAGAGTAGCGGTTTTTGAGAAGGTACCGGTTCTGCATCTCCTACACCCATTTCAAAACCGCGAGCGATTTATCAATCACTAACAGTTAACGATCGAAAATTACTTCTTGTAAGTGAAATTTGATTTATGACTAATTACACGATTCACTGTTTAATTAATTAATACAAAAAAAGTTGGCCATTTTATGTTAGTATTGGACTAAAGATTAATTAAATAATTCAACATTGTTATCGTTTTAAATACCAAAGGCCAACTATTCAGAAACATTAGTGTAACACTTTTTTTGGACGTGTTGTTTTTGAAAGACGTCTCAAACTAGGTTTTTTTTTGAGGCACAGGTCTGTGTCTGTGTTTGAGGCTATCTTTAAACATACAGTCCATAGGCCCGCTCCAAATTTGCCTACGTCATACGACATCACGATGAAATGCATGGCACACGGTCGGAAAAGGCACGGTCAATTGGATTTTGCACTCCGAATTTAAACGTGTCATAACATAACCACAAACCAAAGCGTCATATATGTATACATATAATGTGTATGTATTTTTTTTTTCAAAAGCTCTGAATCATTTTCCATAATTTGTATTTTATCAGGATTAAATTCTTTCAACCAAAAAGATGATTAAATACCGGCCTACAAATGGCGGAGTTACCGCGTAACAAGAATACAGTCGAATTTAGAACGTTCTCCTTTTTTTGAAGTAGGTTAAAATCTAACTCAGATTTGAATTACCGTCACTTATCTACATTGCCTACACGTATTGTTCCAGCCGACTAGTTTAGCTGTGAAACTTAGATGAATATACGAGCCAGGAACTGACCAGACGATCTGAAACTTCAGACTGCATTCCGTGCATACCTAACTGACAGTACCTAAGTATATACAACTAGCTTTTCGCTAGGGACTTCGTTTCCGTAGGAATTTTCTCGTCAATTTTCCAAAGTTTTTAAATAGTTATTCTGCTATTCTGGAATTTCTGGACGAAGATAAATACAACCAATCACAAACCATGAAAATCGGTCCAGCCGTTCTCGATTTATAAGTGTTCGAACAAAGCCGACTTTGTTTTATACTGGGTGAAAAATAACCTCCTAGCTATATTCAAAATCCTGAACCAGTATCACTCAAAGAACACATTTATGAAAAAAATAAATAAAAAAAATCTAGATATTTTTTCTATGGAAATAGTTCATTTTTTGCCTAACGTAGACATTACTCCTACACCAGGCACGCGAGGGGTGCGGTTAGCGCTCGGGGGGGTACACCCGAGTGGTGTCTACGTTTAGGAAAAAAAAATCCCCCCCCAATAAAAAAAATGTGTTCAGTAAGTGATACTGGTTCAGGATTTTCAATAAAGCTAGGAGGTTCTTTTTCAACCTGTATATTATAAAGTGTTATCCTACTAGGTTTTGTTATTTTGAAATACTCTAGAGATAATCGTATACAATATTGTAGGTATTTTATCAAGGCCGACTATCAGTAATAAAATCTAAATATATAAAAGGAGAAACTGACTGACTGATATATCAATGCACAGCCTAAACGGCTAAACGTAGGCACTTGAAATTTGGAAGGGACGTAGCTTAGGTACCGTAGAGGTGCACTAAGAAAGGAATTCCCGAAATTCCCACGGGAACGGGAATTAGCGGGAAAATCCTTTTGTATGAAAAATCTAAACCGCTTAAGTTAGACGCTTGAAATTTGACATGCAGGTACCTTAGTAAACTTAAAGCTTAGTTGCAACAGGATATTGCAAAATTCCCACGGGAACAGGAGTTAGCGGGAAAAAACTTTTGTATGTAAAAATCTAAATGAACACGCAAACGAAGTTGCGGGCATCAGCTAGTTATGTTATAAAAGAGGAGACATAAATAAAAGCTGTCAGGTATCTGCAGGTATCTGCAAGTGTCTTTTGTGTAATTATAATATTTGTCTAATTTTTAGAAGTTTCAACATTTAAAAAAAATATCGAAATGGTGAAAAATTTAAAAATCAAATTCACCATATAAATCTTTAGGGAGTATAAAACCAAGAAGTGGACAGTTAAATTATACAGCACCGTATTCTTGCTAGAGATCACAGATACACACACGACATCTCTAGCAAAAATAGCATCAAATATGCTTTAAAAATAAAAATCACCATATCAATCTTTAGGGAGTATAAAACCGAGAAGTGAACAGTTAATTATACAGCACCGTATTTTTGCTAGAGATCACAGACACACACACTACATCTCTAGCAAAAATAGCATCAAATATGCTTTACGCACAGTGCTCACCACTTTATATTCCCACAAAGGGTTAATTTTTAAATCCTACGAAAACCATCCCGTACCAAAATTAGTAGCACTTTTTAAATAAAATAGAATCACATTCCTGGCACGATAACATATTTTTAGATTCGCCGCTCGTGGAGTTTATGAAGAAATATTTTAGTATCAAATAGATTTTTTCACTTTAATCGAATAAAGTGTTCGTATCACATCTCCCTTCGGGTCTCACAAAGCTCTGTATCCCTCACAATATCCTTTTCCGAACAATTCTAGAGTAGATGTAATACAATTACCTTGTGTTGGAGTAGGCAGTCATAGGAAAACAGAATTATTTGATCTTAAGCTGTGGCCCAATAAAATCTAACTCAAATACTGAATACTGAATTGTATCTATTTTGCATTAGAAATTCGAATGCTGGTTCGCACCTGAATTGACTTACTTTAGAACTTCGGTGGTTGGGGATTTAGAATATGGCACTTAGAGTACAATGTAAAGCTACAAATCAAATTCGTGACTTCACTAAGCCAATCGATCACAACCACAGTACGTGTAGGTAAGGGTGTATCCTGTTAGTGAATTTGATGTCAAACAGTTAGTTTATTGTAGCAAAATGTAATCGCAATACTTTTATTTACTCGCTGAGATTTTTCTAAATAGTTTAAAATTGTTGTAAGAGGTAGCTCGGTACCATCTAATCTTATCAAACCGAATTTCAAACAAAGTAAGCCTGCATTTCTTTTTTATAATTTATTTGTTATTCATTAAAATTGTATTTATCGTAGGTTTTTCACTTATCCAACTGTGAGGTAAAAGTAACTTATAATTACTTGTATTAATAATGTGCAAACAGCGAACACATAACCTATAGAGTGGTAATTTCGGCTCACCCGATGATGCCACTAGTCAGTGCTTAGTCATAAGTAAACGTCAACGTAGATTAATAGTGATCCTTTCAAGTGATTGTAAAATGTATCGATATTGATAAGCAAAGAACTGGGAACTAGGTATTGCATATTTTTCTTTCATAAATGTAGAATTTTGTAAGTGCTTTGGACTTTTAATATCGATCAAAGCCGATGTGTTGTACCAACATTTGCATGTCATTTAACTATTAGTTAGGCACATTTTTATCGACATTTGCGAACTGTTAGGAATAAAGCCAAAATATGATTTCTGGTATAAGTTTAGTAGTGTCGAGATTTCATAACATAAGTTAGAGCCTAGTTAAAAAATATAGGTATCTGGTTTATATAGAAAGTATATATATATTTCGTTTGTCTTTCTTACACATCAATAGAAATTGACAAACAACACATTAATTTTACAACTAATTTAAATTCCATAATTCAACACAGTTATGCCCTAATACCGATGCATTGACTATCGATATTGGCATAATTTGAGGCCCGCTTTTGCAATCCCTATTGACCTTAAGTCAGCCAATCAACTTTAAAAAAGTTATGATAATAAACAGTGCAACTTTTGGCAAAATGAAACAAAAAGTCTTTAAAAAAAAGATAGCGCAAAAAGGGGTATGATTGGCCAGAACATTATAGCCACTGAACCTACTAGCTACTCGACCTAATTTAATCGTATGGCACAAGCTCTTCCTAACACCCTGTAAAGGGCCTAAAAATGTTTCACAGTAATATCGACATTTATACAACTTTTATGAATAACCTTTTAATAAGTTAGTCGAAATTGGCATGTTCATAATAGCTTATAATGAGACTATTTTATGGTAGGCATGACATGACCCACGGTCTAGTGACGGCAGAATGGGGCTAAACTTTGCCAATTTCACTACAGCTTTTCAACTGCCATCCTTAAACAAACTAATGATTTTGCTTTTCAACCCTCCATTTAGGACCCGTCGGTCGCCAAAGTACCCAGAACAGATTTTGTTTAAAAAGCTTGTATTTTTATACAAGCTTTCATATTTATGAAGAAAATAGTAAAAGTGGAGACTGTATTTATAAAAAAAAAGTAATATTCGAAACGTCGTTAGCTCGCTGTCGGGGTGCCGGTAGTGCAGGATTAAGGCCAACTTTTTCTTTTTTTTTCTTTGCCTCTAGTCTTTATAAGACGTTCTCAAACTTTTTTGCATTCTATCATATTTTATTTTAACTAAGACTCGAAGTTGGGGATTTTGGGATGGAATATGGTTACCCTTTGAAAATCCGATAGAATTTCGATCTTTATTTTCGACTGTAGCTTTCCGCCCGCGACTCCGCTCGCGTGGACTTCAGGTTATATCGTGCCCAGCTGTGGGATAAAATGTAGCCTAGGTATCTCTGTATCAAATTTCATCAAAATTAGTTCAGTTGTTTAGCCGTGAAAGCGAACAGACGGACAGGTAGAGTTACTTTCGCATTTATAATAATACAAGGGAATATACAAACAATTTACTTTATTTCACTCCAACACAAAAGGCGGCCCCATTGCTTAGAAATAATATCTTATCGGCAACCTTTGGGTGTGGAGAAAAAGTAATATCTCGTATAGATGTGGGTGCAAATATAATACATGCGTACTTTCGTATAAAATAAATTACACCTATGTAACAATAAAATAGATCTACCTGACATACATAAATATTCCCGCTAATTCCCCAGTTGGGGCAAACATTTGTGTAAAAAGCAGATGTTTGTTCTCGGGTCATGGGTGTTTGTGTGTGTCTTTATGTGTGTTCCAAGGGACCCACGACACAAGGGAAAACCTTAGCGTGGGCCTTTGAGTGTCTAGTGTTTTATTTTATTTTATATAATGCAATAAAATGTATAGCCTATTGGTACCTACATATATCAGAGTACATCAGAGTAAAATAGGCTACATAATAGTACATTATAATAGTGCAAATAGGCTACATAATAGTGCTAAGTTGGATATTACATTAGAGGCTTCGGCTCGGGCTCAACGGAGCCGTGAATGTAATATCCAATGCGCACGCGTGTCATACGACGTTTTTCAACACATTTGCGAGGAAAGAAATAAATATAAAGTTTCATATTTCATATTTCTTTATTTGCCTTCAAATGGTACAATAATTTATTTGCCTTCAAATTGCATGTTGCGCCTCAGAAAGTATTTCTGGCGGTGTACCCACGTAGGTTTCCTGTTCTGCACTTGAAGAAGTCATTTTTTGTGTTGTATTTCTGACAATAATAACAATCCGATGAATACAAATGCCGTTTGTGAAAACCAACGTCTGAAAAGAGGCGCGATTATTTTTTTCTTTTTTCGCTCGCAAAATGAGATTCACATTGACAAGATGCCATACAGCCAAATAATAAAAAATACTTAACTATATATTTTCACGTTTTAGCATAAATAAATGATAATTTTCTGTTAAATTTAAATGATTTAGTGGAATTATGTTTTTATTTACAAATAGTTGAATATTTTCACTTAAACTTTAAATATAAAATAAGATCTGATCTTTTTGCTGAAATTTAGAAAAAAAAACCATTACGTACTAGTGCTTTATTTTTATTACTCACGGGCTGGGTAATACATATCATTATGAACCTTAAAACAATGACATAAGGCCCACTTTATGAGCAAATGTGTTGAAAATAGAAGTAAAATAGTAAAATAATTACCAATAAAATAGCATTCGATGTTATAATTAGTCATAAAGGTATATAATAAGTGAAAATGCCTGTATACCCAGCGGGACCCTTCGTCTGATTCGATCGACAGCCATAGTTTTACTTACCTAGTATTATGTACCTCCTAAATCGTTTAAGCAAAAAATTGGTACTTACCTCAAGGTTTAGGGTCCTGCTGGCAAAATAAAATAGTTGTAGGTGTATTACTCATAAACAAATTGCTTTAAAACAAAAAACCGAATATAATTGGAAGGTTCTTATACGCCGCTATACGAAGACAGCATACATTACGGCTCTGAAAACTTTCAAATAGCGGAGAGTCCTGCTGGAAAATAATTTAAAAACGATAAATCCTTGAGGTACTAATTTTTTGCTTAAACGATTTAAGAGGTACCTATTTTTTTACCAGCCCATATACGTCCCCACCGAGGGGCACGTGCCTCCCTTCGAAACACGAAGGGCATTTAGGCCATAGTCCACCACGCTGGCCCAATGCAGGTTGGTGGACCGCTCGTCTTTCGAAAATTTTCTTGGACGGGTGGGTTTCATCACGATGTTTCCCTTCACCGTTGAGCAAGTGATAATTAGAAATCCGTACAATACATAAATCCGAAAAGACGAATTTAGTGGTACAGGCCCGCACCAGGATTTGAACCCATGACCTTCGGATTACAAGTCTGGCTCATTACTAACTGGGCTATTACCTACGTAATACTAGGTACCTACTTAATACTGGGTAAATAAAACTATGAAATAAAACTATGGATGTTGATCGAATCAGACGAAGGGTCCTGCTGGGTATATGAAAAATTAAGTCATAATGGGATCTGTTTGTCCAATTGTATAATGCCAACAAATGTAAGGCCCTAAGTAGAATGACTCCCTAGCAAATAATTTTAGGGAAGTTATTATTTGTGAATATCCCTCACGCAGGTAAGCTTCTTAAAAATACTAGACTCCCTAACACTTTTCTTTTGCATTCTTTTGCGTCTATCTTAAAAATGATCTGCATGAATTTCAAATTTTAAGAATATCAAATCGCTTCAACAACTGATCTAAGCAATAAATTCCTATTATTCTTAGTTTTCAAAGTCAGAAAACTGTATGAAAATTGATGCATTGCTTTTGCAGTGAAGTTTCCTATCTTTCACTCGAATCAAATATACAATACTTTGCAACTTATTTTGAAACAAAGGTGCTCACACTGAAATGAACTACCTGTTTCAGTGTTATTATTTACAGTTGCGCAGAGAACTTGTATTAACTCTTTGTCTGAAAGTGAGCAACTCTCAACTTGTCTGGCAGCATTCAATGCATCACAATAAGCAGCTCTATGGTGCATCACGTAGTGTATGTGAAGGCCCTTGTAGAAACTTTGACGTGGTCAGTTGGTGTTGAACGAGCTAAGTCAGTGTTATTAATAGAAGCCTAGTTCGTGACAAGTTAAAGACAGAACTATTCATCCAAACACTCACGCCTATAATCCCTTGAGGGGGTAGGCGGGGTAAGATTGATATTTTTGTTTAAATTGTTTTTATTTTTTTATTATAAGATGGGTTAACTCTTGACCTCAATCTTGACCATAAATGTCAGAGATGAGGTCGACGATGGAGCGAGCTAACTCAGAAAACGCCTATAAAGGCATTGGTACTCCCACGCACCGGCGGAACACAGCAAGCTGTTTGGCGCCGGACTTCGGTAGGAGGGTGGTCGCGAACCAGACGACCCTTTACAGAGCCTACCACACCGCATGAGACCCATAGGATGACACCTCAGATTCAGAAAAAAATGAAGTGTCGTTGCCTGGGATGGATTACTAGGAGGCAGGTCTCATTTGTGTTTCCTTAGTCGCCTCTTACGACACCCACGGAAAGAGATGGGGTGGTGTTATTCTTAACCGATCACCACACGGTGGAAACTACTATTATCTTTAATACTTAGCAAAACCAAACTTTGTAATGATATAGTACAAAAACATTATAAAGTTTGGTTTTGCGTTCTTTTTTACAACAGAGTCAATCCATCATAAAGTTTTAAGATTTATACTTCAGATAAGTATATCGGAAATAGATTTTTCGGTTTTAGATTACATGAGAAATGGAAGATAGTTCAATGTTTACTAATGAGGCAGTAATTTTTAATATATTAAGCCAAATATCTGAACCCTTAAAATTATCTATTAACGAGGGCACCCTCGGTGTTACAGATATACCCCAATATAAGTATCTGTCACCGCGAATTGTATTTCTGAATCTCAGTATTATTATGAGTTGATACAAAATTTTCACTGTAAAAAGTATGAGATAATACTCCTAAAAAACCACAAAAACAAGTAAACAATATACCTAGTGTATTACTTTAAAAATTACGGAACAAAAATGTGAGTGAACTTACATAAATTGCTCCATACTTGTATGGACAAACCGTACTCCTGCGTTGTTTCGTATAGTCTTTAATTTGTAAAAGTTTAGAACCGTTTTGGTTTTAATTGGCCTCTGCCGCTGAACTAGCGTCAGGTTTTAAATCAACGTAATTTACCAGATATTGTTTTTATTATTACTTTTAATACTGATGCCTAAACCGCATTTGGTTGTTTTTTTGGATACAGCCTTCTCCCAAAGTTATAATATTATAACATTTCTTTCTTTGCCCGTAGTACTGTCTAACGGACTTGGTCAGTGCTATGTGAAAAAAAAACAAATGAAGTGAAAATGTTTTTAATGTAAATCAAATAATATCGTATTGAACAATAAATCTAAGGCAGGCACCATCCTAGTAGGTTTAACTTATTTTTTCTATGTCTATGTAGGAGGTACACAATGATAGTCCAGTAACATGCCTATGACAGGAGGCCCGCACAACTTATGATGATGTTCATTATACTTAATTTTTACAAAAATTTTGGAACTATAAAACTACGTGAGTATTGTATACGAGTTATGCGTGTGTATGTGTAATTTGTGTATGTTTGTGCTTGAGTGTGAATGTGCGTAAAAGAAGTAACCTTCACTATTTATATTAAAGATAATAGGTTCACCTCAAACATCTGAATAAAGTGACAAATGAATACTTACTCAATGTCGAAAAAATAAAATGAATAAATATTTTTCCCGTCGATGACAAGGTGAGTGGTTGTAAAGCTTTTTGTCGTCATTCAAATAATAGGAGGGTACTTACCCGTGGGCGCGTGTCGAGCTGCTACAAGTGGTTGACGAGCGGGCAAAGACAGACAGTTGAAAAAGTCCGCCATCCGCCTACTTACAAGTTCCTTGCGTTCACATTCTATTTATATTCATATTTATTATAGACAAAGTTGCAAAAAATTAATATACTGACCAAATATTTAATATACTTACTAACCTAAATAGTAAATTTTGTATACTTGTGTATTTGAGGTAGTGTAACTTTTATATGATTTTGAACCTCTGTAGGATCATGTTGCACTGCAATATGTTGTAATGTAAAAGTGTATCTTAAAGGAAAAGTATGTCACAGGTACACAGGAAAAATTAAACCTTAAACTATTTTTCTAGGGTTATAAGAACTACTCACACGTTTGGTAACTTTAAAAATATTACTTGTCGAATACATAAAAACACGTCTAAAACAGCTCTTGAAATTAAGTACATACTACACCTTGTTGAGATATCGAACAACTATATTTAAAATCTTTTAAAAGAAAAACTAACCTTGTTAGAAGTCAGGAAATTAAAAAAAAACTCCGATTTTAAAATAAAACAGCCTGATAGGCTCTAACCCCTCGACCCGGATCAGTCATGCTATAAATACAACATTGGATGACGGCACTTTATTTATTTTTATTTTAAAATTTGTTTCTATACTACATGATTTCTTAATTTGATTTCAATCACAAACAAAATGAATATTAAAAAAATATTTACTTCTGCTGTTATCAGCAGGCCGAGTATGATAGTGACAGCGCCGCGACAACACCGCGGTCCTATGTCAAAATGTCAACATTGACAACGCTATAGGGTGGGCGGGGCGAGCAAGCGGGGCCCCCGCGCAATTAAAGTGAAGTTTCAGCGTGAGCCCAGCGCGAGTTTGTTGTTATCGTGCTAGAGCTGGTTACGAGTTCTCGAAATGTTTTGTAAAAATTTCATATGATGTCATTCGAAAACGTCTTGAAATTGTTTTTAATGCAAAAATGTTGTCAAGACAAAGATTGAAATTTTAAATGGCAAAAAGGACAAAGTTTTTTGCATGTGAATTATGGTTTTTTTTCGAAAAGAATCTGGAGACGTATTTTTGAAACAATAGACAAGATTCGCATGCGAATCAGCTAAATCACTATTTTTCAAAATTCATTCCGTCAATTCTGCAGCGAGTGGTCTGACCCACTTGTTTTGCATTTTTAACCGACTTCAAAAAAAAGGAGGTGGTTCCTTCTCAATTCGGGTGAATTTTTTTTATTTTTTATGTTTGTTACCTCAAAACTTCGTCATATGTAGACCGATTTCAAAAATTTTTTTTAGTTCGGAAGCATTTACTTCCAGATTGGTCCCATAAAAATGTTATCGAAATTGCTTTAGTAGTTTAGGTCGAAAATAAAAAACTGAAATTTGCGGTCATATATGTGGATGATAATAGGTCATCACATCAAAGTAAACGAAGCAAAAACGAAGTTGTTCCCTGAGACTTTTAAGTTGTTTTTTGGGGCTCCTTTGTGTCCTGGGGCTCTACCGTTTAGTGGCCGGTAGAGTAAATAGATTACCACCACACATCTTTCCTGCCGTCTGGTGATCGGTTGATAATATCATCAACCACCCCATATCTTTGAGAGAGGCCACCCGGATCCCATCTGGCCATCGGTTTGAGAATTGTACTACCCCGTATCTTTCTTGCCATCTTGCGACTGGTAATGAATATCACCACCTCATATCTTTCCGTGGGGTGAAAGTAATTGATCACTATATCGCTCTTTAATCCTTTAAACCTTTAAAAAGAATAAAATAAAATATTTTAAACAAAAAATTGACCCGCCTTCAAAAAGGGTGAAATATTTTTTTTAAACTAAACTCGTCCGCAAAAATAAAGGGTCACCCTGAAAACGGTTGGTATCTTTAAGAAATCATAAAGTTAACTTGTCTTGCTTATGAAATGTAACTGAGAGAAGATATGCGGACTACATGCAATCTTTTTTTTCACATTTTATCCTGAAATTACATTATAAAATACTTACGAAATAAAAACGTTTAATTTTAAATTTGCGATTCCTTTTTTCAAATTTGACTTTTTTGACTTTGTTTTGAATTAAGTATAAATATTGGGCTTGAAAATGAATTTTCATTATTCAGTTTAAATATTTTGCATAAAATCATGCTTCTCAGCATGATTTTATGCAAAATATTTGCATGCACCAGAATCATCACCATGCTTGGACTGAGTCAGCGCAGAGTGGCCAGAAACAGAGGTGTGACGCTTTCCACGGTCCAAAGAGTGCTGAGAAGATATGTAGAAACTGGACAACATCTAAGAAGACCAGGAAACGGTCGTCCAAGGTGTACAACAGCCAGAGAAGATCACTTTATCGTCACGACTTCACTACGGAATCGACATCTAACAGCAGTTACGATCCAACACCATCTGTTACAGACCAGGACAGATTATATTAGTGATGATACAGTAAGAAGACACCTAGCAGAATCTAACCTAAAACCATATAGACCAGCCCAGGGTCCAAAACTCGAACATCATCATAAAGTTGCAAGATTGCGTTTTGCGACGGAACACGCTACTTGGATCGAAGAAGATTGGGCACGTGTATTGTTTACTGACGAATCGAGATTTGCGTTATACGTCAACGATAGAAGGGACAGGGTGTATCGACGTCCTGGAGAACGTTTTGTTCAAGCATGTTTTAAGGAAACGGTCTCCTATGGTGGCGGGTCCCTCCACGTCTGGGCCGGCATTTGTTCAGAAGGACGAACATACCTTGTTTTCATTGAAAATGGCAACCTAACTGCGGAAAGGTACATAATGGAAATCCTGAATGAACATGCAGGTCCGTTCCTTACAAATATGGGTGATAATTCACTTCTTATGCACGATAATGCTCGCCCTCATACAGCATTATCTGTGAGACGATACATTCAAGAAGTCGGTATCGATCTCATAGCCTGGCCAGCGAGGAGTCCTGACATGAATCCAATAGAGCATGCATGGGACGAGCTCGGAAGGCTAGTCAGGAAGCGAAACCCACCACCTCTGACACTTGTAGCCTTAAAAAAGGTCCCTATTGAGGAGTGGGAGAATATACCTCAATACCGCTTGAGGAATTTGGTTTTTAGTATGCCTAATCGCATACAAACCTTAAGAAGAGTCCGTGGAGGAAACACAAGGTACTAAATTTAAGTGGGTGGCCATATCTTTTTATAAAAAATTAAAAAAGTAAATTATTTTGTTCGAAAGAAGTTCCCTAATTTTTGTTATCTTTTCATTTTCAAATAAATAAAAGGTTATTTTTAATAAACTGTGGTTTATTTTAAGAGTTATTAAAATTACTTTTAGTTTATTTTTAATTTAAAGAGCTAGCATGTGTAGTTTTTTAGTTATTTGAAAAAAATGAGGTGACCCTTTATTTTTGCGGACAAGTGTATGTTCAGGAATAAGTAGTGGTTACGGGTAAAACATAGCGGAATATGGTAAACAGAGAGGATTTATTTTGACGTCGGCGCCGGTTTGAACAGGACCTAGTTTAATGAAATAAGTATTCGCGCAAGCTTTTTTTGGCAGTATAAAAACTAAGATATTTGTGCCATGCGAGTAATTGTTCGGCGCCGACGTCAAAAAAAATCCTCTCTATTTACCATGTTCCGCTATGAATTCACCTATTCACTGTTTTACCCGTAACCACTACTTACTCGTGAACATAGTTTTAAAAAATTATTTAGCCTTCTTGAAGGCTAAATAATTTTTAGTTAAAAATATTTTATCTACTAGTAGAAAACGCGCAAAGTGACATTGACAGTTAAAACATGTTTTTTTTGTTAAAGGCATAAAAACAAGAATAGTAGAATTTCATTTCGTAGACGAATTACTTTTGCATACGAATTCAGATTCATTGATTTCTACTGTTCCAAAAATACGTCTCGATCTGTATATTGTGATATCTAGGCCTGTTACCCTGTACCTAACCTACTTAGTCTAGTTCATAGCGGTGAAGTAAGTATTTCGCTTATACCTATGAACTGCCGGATACTAAGTAATGCAAACACTCAAGAATGGAAATGGTTATGTCTCTTATTGGTAGAGAAAGTGATGGGACAGCTCCATCAGAACTCTAAGAGATATTTGTGGTTCACATACAAAATCTGTGAAACTTTATGGAGTATTCTCCTCATAAAACTGAACAGCTTTCTCCAAGGAACACATTTGAAAAGACTAATAGTAAAATCTCGGACTTTCCATACAAGCCATAAAAAATCCAGCTGATTACACAAAGTTGTATTGAGAGGCGAAAATTGATTTTCTCCTTGGAGACTGACTCAAATCTTGAGTTTTCGCAAATTAATTTAAAGTTACCCATTATTTAATAACAACTTGCAAAAAATGCATTCTCTTGATAGGTCATTTATTATACACGCATTGTGAAGTCTCAAAAAACTTTCAATCGGTTCTTCTATGTCATAGAAAGGTTGTTATCTTTCTATGGAAACATTTTTAGTCGACGGATTCATGTTTTCGTTTTATTTTGGACATTTCTTAGGTAAAATACCATGGGGTGAGTAATAATAATAATTAATGTACAAATATTTAAGTACGAAATCATGGGGCTAGTGTGATAAAGTCAGAGATATTGAGTGAACTAGCTCTTTACATCTCGTGTTACCAATCACTGAGCTTGTGAAGAGAGAGTGGCGGTGTATGGCGGCAATTAGCTTGCTCAGAGGGAATATTTGATTGACGCCGCTAATTCCGGCCGCCGCCGCGCTGCCGCCGTCGTCATCACCGGGATGATTTACCAGCCATCGTCGTAATATACTTCCATTACTTATTTTATACTAGCTTTCCGCCCGAGGCTCCTAGGTTATATCGTGTCCAACTGTGGGATAAAATGTAGCCTATGTCCTTTCCCAGGCTCTAATCTATCTCTGTACCAAATTTCCTCACAATCGGTTCAGTAGTTTTAGGCGTGAAAGACGGACAGACAGACAGACAGACAGAGTTACTTTCGCATTTATAATATTAAGTAAGGATAATGTGGTTTATGCTGGGTTAAGGTTTCGGGAGGAACTGTTCTATTCGACACTTTGTGTTGTTACCTTTTGATCGAACTCGATAGTATGTTTGACCCCAGAAGAAAAAATGAGGGTGTAATAATAAAAGTTTGACGTGTATATTTGTGTGTCTGTGTATCTGTTTATATGTGTATCTGTATGTCTGTCTGTGGCATTGTAGCTCCTAAACGTATCGAGTAATTTTGAAGTTGACGTGATCGAGATGGTTCTTAGATACATTTTAACAAAATTGGTTCAGCATAAATTATGTATGTCGGGGGTGATACAGAATTTTAATTATAAAGTAATTTATATAATGTTTTCTTGCGCTACCGATGGGGATAGAGAAAGAAAATGTGTATGATTTGGTAGTAAACTTTCGTGACAAACACCCACACAGCCACACTCACACAAACACTATCTCATTAAAAAAATATTATTCACATGGTCACATCGACGTCGTTGCAATCTATTTCTAAGCTTCTAATTTCTTGTTGTGTTTCAGTAATAATCGATTCTTCTAATGCACATGTTTACAAGCTTTTACTGTAAATTTTTATCTATTTTGCCGTACATATCTCCTGGGATTTAAATAAATGTTCATAAACTAGAAGATACTCTGTCCTATATTTCTTTAGAAACGAAATCCCAGCGGTCACCTAAGGTCCGCGTGGCATCAGGAACTCCTTTGCGAACGCCACATCTTAAATGAAAGAAGATCCTATTGAGTACTTGAATTATTATTTTTCTTTGACATACGTTTGTAGGTAACAGCGTCTTTGTAAGTAAGTACCTATTTTTAAACATCGACAAATGAAAACTGCTAGCTAATGTCTCAAAAGGTAGTAGTTTTTCCACAACATCGTGAATCTGCCGTTTAGTTTTAGATTTAGCTGGACTGAACAAAACTAATAGCACGGGAAAAATAGCATATTTTGGAGGCAAAATATGTACATCAATGAAACTTTGTTTACATCTTGATCTTGGCACTAGACATGAAGATCAGCCGAGTCCTACCAAAATTTTGGGGTCCAACCCCCTCCATTGGGTTTTAAGAAATTCCCATACAAAAGAAGGATCGGTATCTTTACGCACTAACAAAGATTTCCACGCAAAATCAAAACTATTGAAGCTGTAAGTTTGAAATTTTGCTTAGATGATGTTCAGATATTGTGGGAGCTTACTTAAAAGAGATCACACGGAATTCCCATGGGAACGAATTGTAGGGCGTCCGCTAGTTGATATGTACGGTTGGTGTTTCAGTCGCAGACCCTCTATCTTTTAAACTATTATAGACAGCATTTTCAAATTTTCAGGAGATACGTATTATGAAAGTGACTATCATAAAATAGAAGAAAAAAAAATAAAAACTTAAACCACAGTGGGGTCCCAATACGACAAACGTCAAAAATATCGGATTTTTTAACAACTTTTGTCACTGCTCTATTTCAAAAACTATATAATGCATATATTCCTTAAAACATACTTTACATTATTGAAAAAATATATGAAAAAATAGTCAAGAGTGACTCGGATTCAAGCTAAAAATTTTTAAACAGAAACTCGCACTTGAACTGTTTTTGTGATATTTAAGGATATTACAATAAAACGAAGACATATATATCAAATGCACGTATTCCAAAATTTCTGAGTCTATAGTGTAAATAATAACAGTACCTAATTCAACGACAAATAACCAGGTAAATGTGACAAAAACAGTTCGAGTGCGAGTTTCTATTTAAATATCTTTAGCTTGAGTCCGACTCACTCTTGACTGTTTTTCATCTTTTTTTCAAATTAATGTAAAGTATTTTTTAAATGTGTACTAAACTTTGAAATATATGCATTAGGTACATGGTTTTTGGAATAGAGCAGTAACAAAAGTTGTTAAATATTGCGATATTTTGAACGTTTGTCGTATGGGGACCCCACTGTGGTTTAGGTTTATAATTTTATTTATTATATTTTACGATAGATACCATCATAATACGTATTTTCTGAAAATGTGGATTCGCCGTCTCTAATAGTTTGAAAGATAGAGGGCTGCGACTGAAACACCAAACTTAAATATCAAACAGCGTCTGCCCTAAAATTCGTTCCCATGGGAACTCCGTGTAATCTCTTTTAAGTAAGCTTCCAAAATAATTAAAGATCATCTTTGCAAAATTTCAAACTTATAGCTTCATTAGTTTTGATTTTATTCGCCTAGTTTGTAAAATGTGCACTTTTAAAAATGTGCCCATACTTATCCCCTGGGAGGAGGTAGGACCCCTAAATTTTAGTTGGACTCTGCAGATCCTGATTTCTAGTGCCAAGATAAAGTTATAAACAAAGTTTCAATGATATACATATTTTGCCGCTAAACATACCTTTTTAGTCGTACTTTACCCACGCTATAAGAAATAAAAAAAAGCATCTCCTTTGAATAATAGTACAATATTACGAGTTTCATTTTCTTTAGGATTTTTACTTATTCTTTTTCTTTTTTTTATTCCTACAAAGAATTGGGTTAACTTGCCAAGCATGCAGCTTTGTAATGACTAAGAACAATGAGAACAGTATAGTTTAATCATTTAGAGCCGCTTACCTGTACACAATAGGGTGCAGCGAGGCGGTACAATACGTAGCTTTAATAATCGAAAACTCGGTCAGTGTTTTATCCCGGTTAGGTTATGTTAAGTGGTCAATTTCAACCTCGGATCTCAACACTATTTTAATGGGATAATAATATTAGAGTTCGCCGTCGGAGCTTAATTCGCAAAGGTCATTAATTTTGCGGTGAGCGTTTTATTTTAATTTTGGACTTTAATTTATGTTGGTTGAAAATTTGTCGGAACTGTCAACTCTGTAGTCTGCAGCTCGAGCAAGATGTGCTCGCGCGGAATGCGCTGCGGTCCTATGTCAAAATGTCAACATTTAGTTCAATCATTGTAGATTGAACTAAATGTTGACTTTTTGAATTTACACTTCCAGTGACCCCCCCGAGGGACCTAGGAAAAAAACCAAGAACTGATTATTCACGGGTAGGGTCGGTTTTTTGGATATAATGACTGGACTAATTGACAACGCCAGAGGGTGAGCAAATTTGCGCGGGGCCCTCGCGCAATCAAAGTGAAGTTTCACCGTCAGCCGAGTTGCGTGCCATGCGAGTTTGTCGCGCATCATGCTCTATTCGAGCTACTGGAGTCCGTTGCAAATGAAGTAGTCTTAAAAATTGTTCCACTGTTATGCATTCAGTTGCATTTTTAGCTTCTCAAGTAAACATCAAAGTTAGGAAATCATCGTAAAATAAACCTTTCTTAGATCAATTCATGATATATTGAATTTAGAAAAAAATCTATGAAGTCAAATGTTATTCCTAAAGTTTGAGGCTAGTGGTCGGGTGCTGAGGTAGCAAACTATTGAATGAGATAAAACGCTTTCAGTTCAGCGTCGAAAACAGTGAGGCTGTTTGAGTACTTTGTCAACACTTGGCTTAGTCGGCGGTGAATCGTGGATTACTTTTCTTTGTAGGTATTCAATTGAGAAATAGGTTTTTAGATAGTGTCAAGACTACCTGATGAAAAGGCAAGTGTTTGGTTAAACTGTACTCCTTCTGTTGATTAGGTAAACTATCGCAAACATCACAGAATCTCATTTGAATTCCAAAGAATCATTTATAAATAACTACACAGCTTTTACGCCGGTCATATTTAACACGAGAAATGTCTAATATAAACCAATAAAATCAAACGGCTAGTTCTGATTTTTTCATATGTTAATAGGTCCACTACCAGTATCGTATATCCAAGTTTGCAGCTTCGAAGGACCTGTGCTAACTTTGCAGCACTCGAAAAACCGTGAAATTTACGCACTTTTTTTAGTATTCTCCATATAAATCCTAAAGTATGCGTTTAAAATTAAAATTTATACGTTTTTAAAGTAGAACAAAACTGCGAGAACCAGCTCTGTACTAATTTTTTTTTTCAAAAAAAAATTAAATTTAAAAGGTGGCTGCCAAATCTCAAACGAACAATATGATTCGTTTCACGAAATGTTTTAAACAAAAAAGTGCAATAATGTCGCAATTTCCCTAGTAATTTACCTGAAATTTCAGGAAATTAGCACAGGTCTTTCGAAGCTGCAAACTTGGATATATGATACTGGTAGTGGTCCTAACAACATATAAAAAATTCATAACTAGCCGTTAATTTGTTAGATTAATTCGATATGACCGGCGTATTTCTGTCATCTGATATTGTAAAATATTTTCCATCGAGCAAACGGGGTTATGATAGTACGGAGCGTTGTTATACGGGCTATGAATTACTTACGAGGTAAAAACTACAACACGACCCCTCTCACTAACTAGAATATCATGAATATGAATAGTATCATTTATATTGTTTTTCATGGCTACAATAATGAGTCTTGTACTTTTTCCTGAACAAAAATATTAGGGACACGTTCAGTATGAGCATAAGCAAGACGTGTTATGATGTGCCACATAATATAAATGTGTTTAGGTATTGTTTGTGCTACAAACTCTACAACAATATTAGTAAAAGTAGGTTCAAACCGTGTGGTGATCGGTTGAGAATAACACCACCCCATCTCTTTCCGTGGGTGTCGTAAGAGGCGACTAAGGAAACACAAATGAGACCTGCCTCCTAGTAATCCATCCCAGGCAACGACACTTCATTTTTTTCTGGATCTGAGGTGTCGTCCTGTGGTCTCATGCGGTATGGTAGGCTCTGTAAAGGGTCGTCTGGTTCGCGACCACCCTCCTACCGAAGTCCAACGCCAAACAGCTTGCTGTGTTCCGTCGGTGCGTAGGAGTACCAGTGCCTTTATAGGCATTTTCTGGGTTAACTCGCTCCAGCGTCGACCTCATCTTTGACCTTATGGTCAAGATTGAGGTCAAGAGTTAACCCATCTTATAATAATAATAAAAAAACCTAGAAAAATTACATTTTAGTAGCAATAACTAAGAAATACATATACATACTTTTTAAAAATACATATGTAGTTTTTAAACCTAAATTAATTTGAATAGGAAATCATTACAATTTTGAAAAGGTCTTTTTGTTACGCGCTACCTCCAACTGACTGCCAAATGCTTAAAGTATTTATAATTGAATTAATTAAAAAGTTAGATTAATAAAAATTTAAAGATGAAATTGCCTGTGGCCCTGTGGCCCAAGTTGTGCTGTCACTAACCAGTATTTCGACAACATTTTTAAAGGGAAACACAAAGGACGGGGAACTTTGATATAGGTAATGTAAAAGTACCTTTCCTCATTTTCAGTTAAACCCAATTAAAGTTGTCTTTTTGGAAGCCTCAATTATGGATTTATAAGCTTTTTCAAGTACTTATAGCTTTAATAAAAACAGATATAATACTTACTGGCAAGAGCATTCACATTTTTTTTTTAAATTAGCTTATACTCTAGCTCAAGGCAACGAAGGAAATTATGTATGTTTCTCAATTCACAATTGTGGTCTGCCCACTCTAAAACACGAAGACGAGGTTGTGTATGTATAATTTCTTCAAAAACGATATATTGCAAATATTAAAAATATATAGAAAAAAGGAAAATTTTCGAGAGTGCTTTATTAAAAGTTTGGTAACAAAACACCAACAACTCTCTCATCGTCATCAGAGCATGGATTTTTAATTGCAATCAGCTTTTTATTAAACGAGCATTTGTTGATTTTTTTCCTTTTTGGCTTATGAAAAAATGTGTTTAGCTACCTATACTATCCACGGTGCCCATTTATAAAATGCACTGAATGTTTATTTTGCTGTAAAAACTGGAAATAAAATGGTCCATTCTGGGCGCGTCGAGGGATTTACCGTAGAGATCGTTCAATGCGTTACAGTGCGAAATATAACAATGTGAATCTGTCAGTAAAGCTGGTACATCTTAAGCGCATATTATAATTAACTATACTACCGGAAAAACAAGCCACACACGATTATTTATTGAGACAAGACTGATTATACACTGGGCGTCAAAAATAAGTAGTACAGTTTTAAAATTGCGATTTCTCCCAAACTATAAAACTTAGACCTTTGAAACAAAAAAGGTTAAAAAGAAAATTTAATCTTATTCAATAAAAACTTCATGCATTATAAGAACTTATAATGCTTGACTTTAAAAAAAACGAATAAATAAAAACACTTTTTTTAAACTGTTGAAAGGTGTTGTCTTACTTAGGATTTTTGTGTTTGACACATTCGCTGCTGATAAAGCAATTGTAATTGAAAAGCATAGGTATCTTCAGAGAGTAAATTTGACTAATCATGCCTCTTTCACCAGAAGAATGTGCAAGAATCTTAGCTTTTCTCGAAGTGGGCATCAGTATGCGTCGTACTGCAAGGAGGGTGGGTGTAACTTTAAGAACGGTTCAGCGAGTAAAGCAAAGGTACGAAGAGACTGGAAACCATCTAAGGAGACGAGGTAATGGCAGACCCAGGTGCACAAGTACCCGAGAAGATCGCTTTATTGTTTCCACTGTGTTAAGAAATCGACACCTTAATGCAGTTGAGGTTCAGCAACAGCTTCTTCGGACCCGAACAGACTACATCAGTGAGAGTACAGTGAGAAGAAGACTTGCTGAAGCTAACCTGAAGCCTCTAAGACCAGCAAATGGCCCCAAACTTGAGACAGAGCATCGCGTAGCAAGACTACGCTACGCCCGTCAACACGTACAATGGGGCGAAGAAGAATGGGCTAGAGTTTTATTCACAGATGAGTCTCGATTCTCTTTATACACTTCAGATGGACGGCGGAGAGTCTACAGACGACCCGGTGAGCGATACATTCAAGCTTGTATCTCGGAAAGAGTCCAATATGGCGGGGGCTCTGTACACGTATGGGCTGGTATCTCTTCAGAGAGTCGCACAGAGCTTGTGGTAATAGAAAATGGGACTTTGACTGGTGAAAGATATGCCTCGGAGATCCTCAACGAGTATGCAGGGCCATATTTAATAAATATGGGTGATGGAGCCATCCTAATGCATGATAACGCCCGGCCACACACTGCTCACCACGTAAAAGAGTACATTCAGGAGGTTGGCATCAACTTGATGGCTTGGCCATCGAGAAGCCCAGATCTCAACCCGATTGAACACGCCTGGGATGAGCTTGGGAGGCTAGTCAGAAGGCGCAGTCCACCTCCTGCCACACTCAGGGCTCTAAAACATGCGCTGATAGAAGAATGGGAAAATATTCCCCAACACCGCCTCCGAAACTTAGTGTTCAGCATGCCAAACCGGATCCAAGCTGTAATTAGAGCCCGAGGCGGCAACACAAGTTATTAAATTGTGAAAAAGTTCCAAAACGTGAAAATTAAGTGGTTGACATATCGTTAAAAATTGATACTTTTTAGTATTTCTCTTAATTTTAAGTTTGAAACTTTATTCATGCCAAATAAAATATAACTTTAATAAACTTCGTTAAGTTTACTATAAACTGCTTTTTATTTCATAAGTGTAACTACTATAGTTTAGGAGTAATTGCAATTTGAAAAGTGTACTACTTATTTTTGACGCCCAGTGTATATTGACTTAAGCGAGGTAGCCAACACATAGTTATTTTATTACTAACAACATGACGTATAGGGCTTTATGTAAATCTCTTTCAACCTCTCGGGTGGTAAATAAGTCGAAATACGAAAAAAATAATTTTAGTTCTCATACAAACTGCATCAGCTGATAGCGCATTTTGTATGGGAATTCAAAATTTTTTTTTCATACTTCGACCTTTGTTCCTTGGGAAAGTTGTTCAATTTCATGGATTGATTTACCACCCGGGAGGTCGAAAGACATTTACTTAAAACCCTGTTATTACTCTGCCCATCCTGTTTCTTAAACAATAAAACTACTTTCTTAAAAACATATAAATCTTTCTGTTTAACTTAATAAGTTAATGACATGTTTATTATCAAAGTACTTATTTAATTTTCGTAAAATATATTAATAATTTAGACCCGTTTTAGAATTTAATTATATAAACAAGACACATTATTATTAACAAGACTATAGAAAAAAATAAAGAAATTGTCAGCCAATTTTTAAAATTCTTTTTTGTTCGAAAGAGTATACTCCTGAGGTGGTCCCATATACATTTTACCGAAATTGATTGAGCGCTTTAAAAAAACAACAACAAAAACAATACTTACAAACCAAAAACGTCATCTTAATGTTCTATAAAATAAAGTTATTTTGACTTTGATTTTATTTTACATTTTACTTATACACACCTAATATCACTGCCTATCTTTGTAGGCGACTTGCGGCCATCAATGGTACGCCTTTGTGTTCATTAAATATTGTAATAAATGTTACCTTGCAACAAATACTTTTTTTACTAGCCTATATATAGCCCATATACATCATGTAATGATGTTACTCCGAATACCAGTAATGTTCGGCGAACTACTATTGCTTTCACCTCCGGGTATTTGGATGCACACGCGTGATACAATTTAACGGGAACTCGTCGCCGAGTAGCGTGTATTCTAATTAATTACACGAGAGCGCAAGGTTAATGAAAGACAAGCTAATACAGGACTGATTTTATTTATTGATAAGCGAAAGTAGCCAACATACCATTATTTCATTACTAACCTATTTAGTGTACTTATTAAACTTTGACAAAGGAAGCTGTTGTTTCCAAAGTTTCTAAAAAAAGCATCGTAATTTTTTTGCATCAGTCGATATGAAAAATACGGAATCGATCACTGATATGATATTAGTCTGAAATAGGTAGTCTGAATTTCTGATCACTTCCAACTACAGTGATTAGGCAAAGTTTGAAACTAAACAAACTCCAAGTATTTGTACGTGATCGAAAATTTTCTTCTTGATTGTGAAGCTATCTAGATACGAAATGAATATATTTCTTTACTCTATATCAGTGTTTTTCAATCTTTTTGAATTCGCGACCCCTTTGGAAGAGGAAAGTTCTGGCGACACCCTTAGGCATTAAAGACCCCCTAGGCTAAATCTACAACCTACGTTGGAGATTTAAAACGTAATATTAATAGTACCAAGGATAGGCGCGGCATGCGGGAGGTTATAAAGTCAGAGTCTTTTTACTTATATCGTACTTTCTTATTGTAGTGCAGAACCTACAAATAATTCTTTTTCTTTTACCCACGACCCCCCGAGTGAGGCTTCACGACCCACAGGGGGTCGTGACCCACCAGTTTGAAAAACACTGCTCTTAAGGGACTTTGCAGAATAAATAAATTGTAAGTATACGGGCATGTTTAGAACATTGAGGCAAAATTATCAATGACCTAAAGGATTAGTTTGCCAGCTTATCCTCAACATCGCTGCTGCCTCGGAATTTGTGATTTTTTTTCACCTTAACAGTACGTGGGATCTCCTGTTAAGGACGCCTTTAGAAATAACGTTATTAACTCTTTTGACAGGCGAGTTAGTTTAGTCCGATCCGGCCAGGTTCAATTGTTAGCAGGGTCACAGAGGTTAGACACGGTAGTCGCTCCACGTGACGACTTGACCTGCTAAATTCTGGATCTTGGTCAAACGTACTCAAACTGAGAAACAGGACTACGCGCAAGGAAGAAAAGAGATTGCGCCGAAGAAGAACGAGACAAGCCCCAAACTGCCGAGCTTGATCTGATCTTTTTAGTTGCGCAAAGTCTCTGTCGATCGTTGCGATTGAAAAGCAGTTCCTCCCAGGTTTAATACAGAGACCTTGTAATGGAATTACATACTATAATCCGACAGCATATGCTCAGACAAGAACACTACGAAAACTACATGCCTCTTTTTACTACAGACAGACCGTGACTGGCTGACCCTTGAAAACTACCTACAAGTGCTTATAAAGTCGTAAATATAGGTACCTAAACAAAGTTTTTACTCGGAAAAGGGTCTTGAGAATTAGCTGATTGCTTACTTCAAAACTAAAAGGCTGGTATAGTCAGGACAGAAACTTCTAACGAGATTTATGTCCTTCCTAAATGTATTTTGTAACTAGAGTTCAAAAACAACATGTAAATATAAGAAGTTGTGCATCCAACTCTCCAGAGAGAGGTAACAAATGCAGTTATTACAACTTTTGATTAATGTAAAATAATGAGGTTGTACAAAGATTTTTAAAAATTCTTTTATTTTATTATAGAGAAAAAAAACGAATCGTTCGAACCGAATCGACTCGAAAATTAAAAAAAACTATATGGTTTTAACATGAAAATTCCGAGAAAAACGTTAAAGATAAAACACGTACGTTGTTGATACGATTCATAAGTTACGATACAATAAAACTTGCATACACATGTAAATGTTAAACGTGTGTGTGAGCTACAATTTGAGGGTCCGGCCAATAAACATGATAGCGTGACCGTTTTGATCCTTTTATGCGTTCTCTTTTGTTGACACAAGTATTTGGCTTGTTTATATAATTTAATACCAAATATTTGTTACGCCTCGTCAACTAATGGCGAATGGCAAGAAATTACCCTTTTTATTGTAAGCTGCGACTGCGGCAGGTCGTAAAGTCAATAAATATTTTGTCGAGTTTGCGGTGAAAAGTAATAAACCCACTCCATAAAGCTTCTTCGTTATAGGGTAGGTATCTACCTATTTTATTTTATCGCTCCGAGATGCTCCCACTGATTCTTATTTGATTTTGCAGTGGTTAAAGGCCTTCAATCAAATTTGTATATTACTCTTTTAGATTTGGTCAACCTTACTGAAATTAGATTTTTGTTTCTTACCCTATTTTATCGTAGAAATACTTCTTTCACAAAGGAGATGTAGCGCTATTATGTTAAAATATTCTTCGTAGCACTATTATGTTAGACGTCATGTACAATATACCTAAGTATTGTTCACTATTTTAGGTTTTTTTTGTGCATCAAAGGACCCATCACCACTATAATCATTTTCTATGTGGCGTCAAATGGTTCCAGAACCTATGACGTTCTGCCTACCCCGAAAGGGATTATAGGCGTGAGTGTATGATGATCAAAGGAAAGAAAGGAAAAAAAAATCAAGTACCTACTTACTCAATCAATTTAGACAAGGTATGGGTCACTAGAGCAACTGAAACAAAAACTAATGAGTCTTGTTTTGTGCCCGCTGTTTGAATAAATGAATGGAATAAACATTTTTTTGTAATTGTAGATAGAACAAATGACAAGTATTTTAAAAACAAAAAACAAACACGTAAGGTAAAGCTTACTTCTACAAAATTTCTGGGACTGTAAGAGGCTTAAGAGGCGTTAAAAAGTTAAAGACATACGTCTTTAAACCTAACGTAAACCATATATAAATACAATCACACCTAAAATAACGCTAATGAAGTGTTTACTTACTAAATATAATTTACTTATAAATACACAGATAGATAATTTACGCAAATTTCTAGTCGTTGTTTAGCTTGTTCTTCTTTCTGGTTGCTCTGAACCACGTTACCGTCCATTTTGCACAAAATTGGAAGCTTTTCCAACATGATCTATCAGCCTCGATTACTGATTCACGTAGATACTCCCAATACCTCAAGTTTCCAACCGCCTGATAAGATTTGCACCACGAACCTGCGAAGTGGCGGGAACAAAGGGCGGGAAGCAGCGAACTTTGTACGATCGGGCTTATGCTAATTAAGTAATTAATTTGTTACAGAATAATATTGAATAAGTGATCGCAAACGAAGGCGCTTTCTTTCACGATTCGTTGAACTTATACGTGTGAGATACTTGGTTTCACTCATGAGGAGAACTTCAGTTTCGAGTAGGTAACACCTTCCTTTACATCCTCCTCTATTTGCATACATCTACTTATTTTAAATGAGAATACATTTATTTATTACGGAATTCCGGTCGTCGATTTATGAAAAGTTGTACTAATCAAAGGACCTTATCGGATTCTCTTACTAGATATGTTTCTCTATCTTATAGTAAATTTTTTATTGCACCAACGACTGGTTTGATAAACATGCTCGTGCTTTTTTTTGAACTCACAAAACATTATTTGAATTGAACGTGTTAATAATAAAATGTGTAAAATGTAGGAATATTATGATACTGCTCGTCAGATGTCTCGTGTGATAGGGGTCTACGTATTGTTATTTAAATGTGAGATACATAACAAAAATACCCCACAAACGAACAGTCTCCGTAGCTTTTTTACCAGAGTATACTTTATCAAACGTGTATAGAAAAACTTTATCAAACACCCCCATAGGTTTTTACAGTTCTCTTCTCCTTAAATCTAAAACCCAAAATGCTAATAAAGATCTTCAGTTTTCATTACTAGGTATCAATATTTAGAAGGGTAAATAACTTAGGAGGTAACTGAATAAATACAAGATGATAAAATTTCGCAAAAATAATAAGAACTATTACTTGTTAGCTTGTTACCAGAGGAGATAACAAGCAACAGTTTATAAGTAAAGCAAAACTGGTTTGAAATCAACTCACTTTTATCATAACATCGGGAAAAGCCTTTTGTGATAACTGAAGCCTCTTTATAAAAACAATGGACTAACTTTAGCTCGCTGCTACCCTTAACAAGAGAAAACACCGCTATCAAATATTGGAGGAAACGTTATTAAAAATAACGCTAATGAAATACATCAAAAACAATGTAATCAAAATAACGTCGAACCCTAGCCGGGATACTTATGTGATATATTTTTCCAAACGAATTTTACGTACAAAACAAACATTTTTTCTTGATAGAATTTATTTTGTTCAGTGCATTAACCGATATATTCCATTGAGGCGTAATTTTATATAGGCCTATGCAAACATAGAGGGGTATTGTGGGAGTTGATTTTGGGAATTCCATGTTAGTGCTAGAGTAGAGTTAGGTACCACTCTTTAATTCGATCCATGGACAGCTCGTATTATAAGGATGTTAGGTAAACATGGCAATCGTAGAAGCAGAAGCATACCGAACTCAGATGACTAAGAGGCCCTCCATAAATTACGTCGCACGAATTTCATGATTTTTTCTCCTTCCATCTCACAATATTTGTGAAATCACATATTTTGAATTTTTTCCAATTTTTGGAATTTGCCAATAGATACAATATTGAAAATTAGTTCTATGAAATTTTTAATTTTTTTGGAACATGAAAACCTACTTACTATAAAAGAACAAACCTACATAGAGTGCCTATATGTATATATGTATACCTCGAATTTCGTTAAAAGATAACGCGTTTTGATACTTAAATATAATCTTGAAATATGACGTCACAAAACTTATGACCCCCTAACCCCCTTGTCACACATCATTGACCCCCCGGGTCCCCCCCTTGACGTGTGACGTAATTTATGGATGGTATCCAACCATCAGACCACCTCACAAACCCCAGCGTGTCACATTTGATACTATGTTAACTACCGTCGACTCATTTTTTCTCAAAAGTATGGCAATGAGAAGTTGAAAAGCCGCGTTATCATTTGGAGTAGGTATGCTAGTCAGGGAGAACCCACAGTATGCAGTTTTATATCACAACTGGATAGAGTACAAAATAAAAATCTAATTATTTAAATTTTGCCTCTGGCAAAATATTTTTAATAACTATGACGATGCCTGTGCTTTTCATAAAATAACGCCCCTTACTCTTAGATGGGAAATAGCGGACCAGTTTTTCCTGTACAAGTTGATCAAAAACTAGTATGCTACCACGTGCGCACTAGACAGAGTTCAAGGAAAAACCTTACACGGATGCATTTGTTTAGACAGATCACAATTATAAGAAGTAGTTAGTAAAGTCATTGCATAAATTCACAAATACCTACTGTGAGTGGTTCATCTGACTCACATTATTTGGTAGAATTTAGATAAGATTTTGATCAAATCAACATTTAATGCTTCAATCCCGTCAGCCGCAGCCGAGGAAATCAACTTTTACTCCCACCTGGGTTGCTGGGTGTCCGGAAGTTAAGTACTTTTAAGAATCTATTTCCTGTATAAATGAACTAGCTTTCCGCCAGGAATTTCGTTCTCATGATAATTCGGGAAAATTATGTAGCCTATATTACTCGGGGATAATGTAGCATTCTAATGGAGACATTTTTTTATTAGTTTCGGAGCCTATTCAATGTAAACAAACCATAAAAATGTTATAGAGTAGATAAATACTGTGTAGGAAGAAAAGAGGAAGAAGTTAAAATTACAAGACAGGCAGCACGTACCTTTCCTCGTACGTAAAAAATAACTTCTATTTTTTAAGTTTTTAATATATCACAAAGTAAATGAAAACTTCTGTGTTTCTAGCCTACGCTTCGCATCCAAATTTTGCTTATATTTTAAGTTTGTTGTTTTAAGAACAACAACATTATTACATTTTTGGAAGAAAGTAAACATAGCTACAAAACTTTGCACATTATGCCCCGTTAACACTTGGAAATATTGCTAAACAGATTATGAATACCGAATAACAAATATTGATGTATTACTCAACTTCTTAAACTCAGGAATATAATAACGTCGTGAACAAAACCCTCTACGGGTAACTGATACTTAGTAAACATAAGGTGAAAATGAATTTGACGACTTTCCACTTTTTCCACACTTGTTTTCCGACACTACACTAACTAAAGGAAGCGAAAGAGGTTTGTTTGGATCGTAGCAAGTGCCAACCTGTGGTCAGTGCCTACCTCAGAAGCATAGCTTATGTATGTGTTTATGTAATAAATGACAAATATGACGATGTAACTGCATGAACTTATCCCATAGATAACTCTAAAATTAAACATTTTGTATCACCCCCGATATTCATAAAACGATTAATGAACAAAAAAAGCAAAGAACCCCGCACAAAATGTTCGGAAAAAGCCGTTAGGTCAATTTGGCTAAAATTTTGGGAAAATATAGCCTTTGCATTGGTAAACAATTGTGCAAAGTTTTAACGTTAAATAATGAATACACATTTTCATCACCACGTTTTACTGACGAATCCCAAACCTTCGAAAAACTTCATGGCAACAAGCTAGATAGTTTTAACATTTTACAAAGTGCGATTCCAGTTTTCAGTAACCGCTTTCACAGGGAGTTGCGAGCGTCATGGAAGGATTTATCCCGACATTGAATAATGTTTTGGAATCCGAATGAATCTAAAATTTCAACGTAGGTGGTGTCAAACGTATCGATAAGATCGTTTCAATGAACTTTCACATGAAATGGATCTCTCTAACGTCACGCCATGATTGCACAATTTTTATTTGTACGCCTTTTTTAGATATGCAACGAACAGGAAATGTTTTATATATTTAAACAGCCTGACTGCGCTACACGAGTAGCTTGTTTTTTATTATAAACTTGATGAAAGTTTTTGCATCGGGAACCCTCAACAACAGAATGCTTCAACAGTTTGCTAAGTTGGAAACAAATTTAAAATCGTTGGTTAGCAAGATCTGAAAGAAAATTTGTACAGAGTTTGTAGAGACGGAGCTGCAGAGTTAGATACCTGAATTTGAAAATGTTAAATCAAACTGTAATACTATTTACGTCAAATACTTCTAGCTTCAAGATTATTTTATTCGTAGCAATAAGTCGGAGCTTTGCACCATTCAGCACTGATATAATCCATTTACGATATTTACTAACCGCGAGTGACATTTGTGTATTGAAACCGCCAATTTTAATATTTAATGTTTCAATGTAACAAGGTTTAATGGACTTCTTCAATAAACATGTAAAAAACATGTTAGGAATGTAAAAGGTGGGATCACGTCACTCACGTCGACATATTTTTATTATAGTGATTGTTATTTGCAATTCCATATTTTTTTGGAAAATCACTCTACCTATAACAGTATAAAGTAAATATATTTCATAATGTTTTTGACATTTCAGTTCGTGAAAGACACTGTAAATTATTTACGAGTTGCCAGTTTGCTTAAATGTTTGAAAAGTTAGCGTTATCAAAATGGTCTTGTCTATCTGTCAGTCCTACGGTTTATTAAGTGATTTCAATTTATTTTGACAGCTCTTAAACTTAATAACGTAAATAACATATTCTGAATGGTATTTTGCGTTCTTGCATCAATTATTTTACTATTAAACGATTCGCGAGAATTTTTCTCGAGTTTGGGTGTTTTGTGTCACAACGAACCCACGACACAAGTAAACCTTAGTAGTGTCCACTCAGTGAGTGGTTTTTATCTGATCTTTATTGAGAAAGTGTAAATAAATGAAATAAAATGAACAATGCCTACTTATAATTTAGTAAGTATATTTTGAATGCAGAGTAGGTACTCTAACAATGAACAGCTTCATATAATATATTCCCGATTTTTGTTTCATCAATTAAGCTCATATTATTTACTAGCTTTTTTAGTTAGTTAGTTTTTTGGTGTAGTTTTTTAGTGACTAAAAGAACTCTTTTAGCATCAATATGGAAAAATATAGATTTTCAAACACGTGTCCGTTTATTTGCTAGACGCAGTTTCCAGTCCAAATGTCCAAAAAAAATTGCTTTCTCCATTCAAACTTTGAACCCCCATTTCACTCCTTAGGGGTCGAATTTCGAAAAATTGTTCTTAGTGCTTGCCTACGTCATTATAGACATATTTTCTATGTAGTTGAAATAAGAACGATATTGCAAATAAGACGTGGTAATTAGGAACTTACCCAAAGTACTGGTTACCTCGGCTATAAACTAAACTGCATGAAGTAAGAGCCACCTTTTAGCTATTAAACCATTAACTTGATGTCGCAGTTCAATGTCGACAACTCAACGTTACTGTTGTTTTAATTGACATTTCCACTCGGGTCCCGCTATCACCTGAAAGCTCCGGTTAAGTACTTAACCTCCCGCTGTTTTAAAACAAGGTCTTTCAAAAAAGCCCACATTCAAATTTGAAAGTAAAATAGTTGCAACTCTTGTATAAAATACAAATTTCTGGACCATACTTTTGAATCGTTTTTCTTATTGGGTATGTTTGTAACAGCTTGTGTAAGTAGGTATTATGTATAGATATTTGTTTTTATTGTACAACAACATTTTAAGTAAATCGGGGTTTTCTAATTCCGTAAGTATACAAAAACCTCACAGGGTATACCTGTGTATGGGAGTTGCTTGTATATATGTAGCAATAAGATGACTACTTTTACTTTTTTATTTTTATATTCTTTCTACAAATGTGGCTTAAAAAATCCAAGAACAAACATCTATATAATATACGGAAATTTTTTGTATCGGCAATCGAATTTGTATACCACCTTCTTATTTTTACAACTTCGATTTTGTTATTTACCTTAATCCCTTAGTTCAAAAAGCGGTAATTAACTTAGTACCCTTTAAAATCCAAATAACTAATTTAAAAAAAACGATATTCATCAATGTGGCGTTGAAGCCGTGGTAAAATAAAACAGGAAAAAGCTTTTGCTGTATATTTAATGTAACATGAATCTTAGATGTACTCTGTTAATTAAGTGGATAGTCATGATGGGAGAATTCATTCATTTTGTTTGACTGTATGTGCCCGCTGGGATTTTTTATACGGATACAATTTCTTTTGTGGGTAACTCTTTTGGTGTTACGCTTTTAATGGAATGAAATCTCGTTGCTTACAATCCGGATGCGGAAGTTACTACTTATACCTATAGTTTCAACTTTTTTTATAGGTTTATTTATACAGGTATCATGTTTTTGGAAAAGATAGTAGGTAACAACTAAAAAAAAATCTGAAAAATAACGAACTTTAAAAATCATCGATTCTTCTAATTTGCCGAAGCTATGTTTGTGCAATAATGAAAGTAATATAATATGAATTTAGATAAGCTATCTCAACGACATTCCAGACTACGATATTGGTGTAATCATCCCATTAAAGTTTACTATCACAATCTAATCAAAGGCACCGATTTCACACTAAGCTCCACACTTTATAACTTTCATGGGGGGAGTAAAAGACCCAAACGATAATCTGATAATCTCATACGTATGATGGAGTGACTAATGTATTGCCATCTCTATCTAAAATCAACATTGGTTTATCTAGATGGTATATTCAATAACTGAATGCAGTCGAAAATAAAAGAATAACTTTTTTTTTCAATATGTTTTTTTGTTTATACTCACAAGTTAGAAACATAATTACTACAAGTTTTATTATATCAGCAATCACCAACCCAAAAAACCTTTTTTTTACGATCCTAGATTAAAGTACAGAAGGAGTTTTTTTGATACTAGGTCAAAGTAGAAATGAATCTCTCCTGGACAAATCTGTGCATAAATAAAATTTCCAACAGAAACTCGTTTCGAATAGAATGACGACGACAGATCTGTGATAGCTCGGCTGCCATTTCCTCGAGCACTAAATCATTTTTGTCGGCTCGAAATGTCTTTTCAATGTAAAAGCCATTCTACAGTATCAGTTTTGCATTGTTTATTATTTTGTAGATGACTGCAATCTTTTTGTATTAATTACTACTGTGATGTTTATGTCTCGTTTTTTATAAAATACATAATTTAAAAAAAGACTTGCAAAATAACTGAATGTTGGTATTTTTGCATTTTATCAAACCATGCATAGACTTTTACATTTTTGCCTATAGTGGTTATGCCCCGCGAAGGGCTCAGACGATTGAAAAAGGAAAATTAGTAATAAGGTGTTTCAAAAAAGAAGGAAAATTTGGATTACAACAAGAAATAGGTCATCATATCTTTAATACATTAAGCTTACGCTCATATCTTATAACTTGTCGATTGACTACAGTCGTTAAAACCAAGTCAGAGGCCATTGTGCGGTTTGTAAACTCTGACACCAGGGTTAGCCGAGTTCGCCACACACTTGACTATACCTACACGATAAGAAGAAGATCTTATATAATATAGCTTTCCGCCTAGGAGTGCGTTCCCGTGGGAATTCGGAAAAATTATGTGCCCTATGTCACCTGCTGATGAGAGAGCTTTCTAATGGTGTAAGAATTTTTGAAATCTATCCAGTAATTTCGAGTTTATTCGTTCCCAACATACAAAAATACAAATTTTTCCTCTTCATAATATGAATGTAGATTAAGTTAGTACTTATAGAAGGAAATTGCAAATATAAAACCAAAATGCTAATTTTGCGAATTGGAATGCTGCGGTGGGTTACATTATATTATAACATAAACAAAGCAAGTAACGAATAAGATTTTAACACAGATTGTATGATTTTACAGCGAACATGTGAAGTAGGTAGATAATTAGTTTTCTTCTCTTAACAAAGCTAGTATATCATATCATTATCTAGAAAGATGATGTATTTGTTTAGCGGTAGTAGCTAAATTACTGTTTGCACAGGTCTACCACCTACAATTATTTCGTTTTTAATCAGCCTTTTGAAATTACGTAGACCGCCTGCTTAGGTCTATAGGAATTTGAAATGAAATCTATAAATACTTTATTTCACTTAAAAAAATTAACACAATGTGTATTACAGTGTTTTTATTTTCTTATTGTGGTTCGGCAAATTTCGTTTAAGTAAACACACACAAAATCGACAAAAACAAAAACGAACAAACACTTTTGGACTGAAATAAACGATTATTATTTATTTATTATTGTATTAAATTTAACTACAAAAAACAACAGAGTAACGCATCTTTATTGGCATAAGACATTTAGGGTCTAGTGAGTTAACTTTTTATTTTGAATTATTATCACTTAAGCTCATGTACAATAAAGAATAAATACATACATACATACATCACAGGACCATGATGACTGTAAAGTAATTGGCTCGTTGGGAATAATTGAACTTAAAAAAACTGGGTTTTACTATTGAATATATTGGTTGGTTTCTCCGTAGTATACGCTGCTTAACCCAATTCAGAGGAAAAATTTTGTTTTTGCCAACACACTAATAAATAAATCTACATATACTTGTTTTCTGTTTTTCCTTAATAGTACAAAGATTTGGGGTGCTATGAAAATCAGATTACGTTTATCCTGTTTTCTCTATATAAAAAAATAATGGGGCCATTTGAGTTTTGTGCACGACTGTCCGATGAAGTGATGTGTTATCTATTATCAATTGGTACAGGTACCTACTGTAGTAGTTAAACAAGTTGAGTATGTTCACTAATGTTGAGTCTAAATAAAGCGTGTAGGTAGAGTTATTGTAATTGTGACTGTGAAAATGGAAAAGTAATGTTACCTCATAACAATAGTCAAGCATACTTCAAATATGAACGGGAACAAAGAAAATTTAACTTTGAAAGAATAATTTTCGGACGAGAAAGGTTAAGATGCAATGATATTGCTTTTCTTACTTAACACTCGTATCAATGTATGAAACAAGACAGCTTGAAGAGTTACCGGGAAATGCTTTCACTTTTAGCTAAATAAATAGGTTCCGAATATCACAACTGCAGTTTATCAACAAAGGTTTCGTGAACCAGTCATTTTGTGAAAAGATTTTTTGGATCTTTATTTAATACGAAGTCGTTACAATATGAGATTAGTGCAAACAGATCGAAAGGGCTTTTTTGGACTACGGAGTCTGTGGATAGTCACATCCATGGTCAGTAGAAATAAAATACATTTCACTAAGGATAAAATTATCTATTACATGTGTTCTACCTGTGGTCTCGTTTACATGTGGTCTCGTTTCTAGAAATATATTTTCATCATCTAGCTTAGGTAATTCGAGTAACCCACGAAACTAACACAATGAAAAAACTATAAACATTAATTTTGAAAGCACAGAATACTTAGTAGTGCGTCGAAAGGTCAGCTAGCACTAGATTCTAGAGTTGAAAAGGTTTCCACAATCTTTCAGACTGCCGGCTGCAGGTCGTCTAGGTGCAAATCGTGAAACAGTTTGGCAAAATCATTTGGACCTTGTTGAACACGAACCGGTGCCACCGCGATCTCCCCCTACTTTAACCCCTCCCCAACATTATTTGCGTCTAGGTGACCTAATTTCATTTTAATTTCGAATTTAGTCACTATAGCCTGTTGGTTGAAAAATAACTTAGCATGCGGTACAGACTGTAAAGCTTGACATGACATGTTGCAATTGTAGAAACGTGATTGGATCGAACATTTAAAAGCTTAGTTTGCAATCGCAGTATTTTTTGTAAAACTGTCACGAATCGACGTTTTTTGCAATTTGGAAATCGTTGAAATGGGAAGAACTAAAATTTCACTGTATTTCAGTAAACTTATTTAGAGAAGCCCTTAAATTGCACATTTAACATAATGGACCTTCACATACAGGGTGTCCCGTAAATAATGGTCCAACGTTAAGAGGTAGATAGCTCACCTTATTACCTAAAAGTAATTTGAACAGTTTTCAAGAAAACCTCAAGGTTACCAAGTATTTTTTTATTTTTGATATTCTACCTTTTTGACGCAGTTCCTGCAAATGATAACATTTCTGAGATTTGATTTTTGTAATAAAATGCTGAACAGTTTATTGATGTACCTGCATAAAGTTTTTGCTACGATACTGGTAGATAGCTGGACCGCTACTGAGCGGTCCCAAATTTCCTAAATGTAAGGCAAAACTCTTTCTTAGACATCTCAAGACGAAAAACCATAATAATAAAAATACTTAATGATTCTGTTCATTAAAATTTGCGCCTTTTTTTAAATAATTAGCAATCACTTTGGAAATTCAAAAGCTAAAACAAACATTTATGCCAACTTGGAAAGCTGGTGAAGTGTACAAGTTTTTAAAACAATGGGCCACAGTGGTGTCATACAGTTTTTTTACATGATAATTTTTTAAATGGTGGTCACCTCCAAATCAGCAAATTAATTGAAGAAAAATTTTTTTTTCATTAACTTCTCAAAACCTTAGGATCAAAAACTTTATGCAGGTACATCAGTAAACTGTTCAGCATTTTATTACAAAAACCAGATCTCAGAAATGTTATCATTTGCAGGAACTGCGTCAAAAAGTTTGGTTCAAGGTAGAATATTTGAAAAAAAACTTTAAAAAAAATTACTTGGTAACCCTGAGGTTTTTTTGAAAACTGTTCAAATTACTTTTAGGTAATTAGGTGATATATCTACCCCTTAACGTTGGACCATTATTTACGGGACACCCTGTATATGAGAATAGTGATCCTATTATCCTATAGAATTTCTATTTCTATAAAGAAAAATCTTAAAAGATCATTCTGTCTTCAGACATGATATAAGGTAAAGTTTGCCTCATCAAACTTCAGTATATAGGTACATTAACTTAGTGAAACCCTTTTGCTTCTCGAAGCAGGAAATCTTTTCTTTCCTTTTCTTTGCGAAGTCATAGGTCTGAAAAAATAATGAAGCTAAAATCAATTAGGGCGTATACTGAATAAACGAGAAGAAAATGTTTCTACTGTGTAACTTCTCCGTTTTAAAATATACAAACGTAAAGAATACCGAGGAAGAAAATTGGAACAGAAGGGACACTGGAAAGTTGCGATCGTGTACTTAGCTAATATCTGTTGACCCTTGTCATATTCGTAATTGATAATGAAGTTAGGTCAACATCCACAAAACGTAGTTTTGGGTTATTGCGTTACATGCGGTCACTAGACGTTCGTTTCTCATTACCACTGTACGTGATACGCACGCTGAAACAGTTGATTATTCATCCTGTGGGTCACGTAGTCTCATAGTGAAAAATTTTGCCATCAAGCGCTAACCGGTCTCATTTCTCAGACAATGTTCATATCTATACTAATGTGTCTATATTAATATTAAAAGAGGAAAGATTTGATTGTTTGTTTGTTTGCATTTAATAGGCTCCGAAAATACCGGACCGATTTGAAAAATTCTTTCACCATTAGAATCCTACATTATCTGTGATGGACATGGGTACATGATTTTCCCAAATTCCCACGGGAACGAAGTCCCGGGCGGAATGCTAGTAACCTATACTAATATTATAAAGAGGAAAGATTTGATTTTTCTTGGTATGTTTGCATTGAATAGGTCCGAAACTACCGGACCGATTTGAAAAATTCTTTCACGATTAGAATCCTACATTACCTCGATGGACATAGGCTAAATAATTTTCCCTAATTCCCACGGGAACGAAGTCCCGGACGGAATGCTAGTCTATATCTATACATATTATAAAGAGGAAAGATTAGATTGTTTGTTTGTATTGAATAGGCTCCGAAACTACTGGACCGATTTGAAAAATTCTTTTACCATTAGAATCCTACATTATCCGGGATGGACATAGGGTACATGATGTTCCAGAATTCCCACGGGCACGAAGTCCCGAGCGGAATGCTAGTAATATTATAAAGAAGAAAGATTTTATTGTTTGTTTGTTTGTTTGTTTGCATTGAATAGGCTCCGAAACTACTGGACCGATTTGAAAAATTATTTCACCATTAGAATCCTACATTATCCGGGATGGACATAGCGTACATGCTTTTCCCGAATTCCCACGGGAACGAAGTCCCGAGCGGAATGCTTGAAATATTATAAAGAGGAAAGATTTGATTGTTTGTTTGCATTGAATAGACTCCGAAACTAATGGACCGATTTGAAAAATTCTTTCACCATTAGAATCCTTCATTATCCGTGATGGACATAGGGTACATGATTTTCCCGAATTCCCACAGGAACTAAGTCCCGGGCGGAACGCTAGTAGTTAATATTTATGTATGTGTCGTGGTCCAATCGTTAAAAGTTGGCCAGATCGTGAATGGCCTAGGCTTTCATGAAATATCGGCTTATCGTGAATTGGCCAACAATTAATTCGCTGGATCACGATATGCCTAATTGAAAGTTAGTCGAATCGACAAGCTTTAGCTGTTTGTCAATATTCGCAGGCAAAAAATTCGTCAAATCATGAAATGGCGGGCATATCGTAAAGTTCTTTTTGACTAGTGGCGCTATTTACGCTCGGCCGTTCGCTTTATTGTTTACTATATTATCTTCCAGCGTAGTGCCAAAATTGTAGGTCTTAAATCCGCGTTTTACTTCCTCTTGACGTTCCAGCAACATAAAGGATTTTCACATACTTATACGTTTACTAAGCGTTATTTCTAACTCAACGAAAAAAATATTTTTATAAAGGCACTTACTTAGTATTTCACATGTAAGACTGCTCTTAGCATTTTGTAATTCATTTCCCTCTCAGCTTTGTGAATAACTGGAGGTAAGTCATTTTGTGTATTTTTCCGCTGGCCCACACGACGTAAATTCGAATGCAATATTTCCACCAGCGAGCACTTTAGCTACCGGGAAATGGAGTAGCGGCCGATTTGGGGTAAATTAATTTGTGGTGCGACTTCATTTTTTGCAAAAAAAGCAACTTACATTTTTTTAACGGTTTTTCTGTATTTTGGAATTTAACTTTTAATTTTTTAGTATGATTTATTGAAAATACAAAAATACAAATACAAAATAGTTTATTCAGATAATGTTACAATTTAAAAACATGAAATTAGAAATGACAATAACAATTTTTTATGTAACATTTTGCACGATTATTTTAAAAGATTTGCCTTGATTCCCACACTAGGCCTATTCGTGGGTAATCAAATGTGCCGATTACCAGTCCAATTCGCGCATTTTTAAAGATAATAAAATTAAGCAATCAAGATTAAAAAAGAGAAAAGAAAAATATTATGTGGAAGTGACATGCAGTGAAAGTTTGTATGTGTAAGTGTATGTGTGTGAGTGTGTAGGTGTGTGTGTGTGTGTGTGTGTGTGTGTGTGTGTGTGTGTGTGTGTGTGTGTGTGTGTGTGTGTGTGGGTGTGTTGTGTGATGTATGCTGTGTGGTGGGTGTTTATGTAAGCCCTCTCATTAAATCCTCTATTTCATTGTAAGTTAAGTTGCCTAGAGTTTTTATAATTTTGGATTTGGCTTCATTAGTCGTTAGCTTTTTGATGGTGCTTATTTTATTTATTTTATTGTATATGAAGGGATGTAAAAAGGGCGAAAAACGTTTTGCAAAAGAGGTCTTGATGGTTGAGGTTTGAACCATAAAGCCCATAAAGGTACGTTTCCGCAGCATTCTCTCATAATGTTCTAAGGCCAATACGATTCGATGGATTCGTATGACGGCTGTGAGAATATACAGACTTCGAACATTTAATAGTTCGGCTTCTGCGTAGAGAAGTCTGGTGGGGTACCTAAAGGGTTTCTTCAGAATGACCTTTAGGACAGCTCGTTGAGCTCTCTCAAGCAGTATCATGTTGGTTTTTCCAGACCCGCCCCACACTGAAATGCAATAACAAATGACAGATTGGCAAAGGGGTACGTAAACCTGCTTAAGAAGGTCTAGATCCGCTACAGATCGCAGGTTCTTAAAAAGATATATGAGTCTGCGAACTCGTTTTGCTGACGCGGCCAAGTGCCCCTTAAAAGTCAACTTTTCATCCAGAACCACTCCTAGATATTTGAAAGCTAGTACAATACATTTTAACTTAACTAAGACTCGCCTCAGAAACCGTTAAAGGTTTAATACGAGCGAGACTTTGGTACCTCACAACTACCAGTAACTACCCATCATCCAAGCCCAAGCCAGGTAACCTCATGTGTTACAATAGATAGATTTTATGTGTTTGTTTTTTCATTTAGGAATTTCCGAAAGAGAATTGAAATAACTAATCTTGCGAAATCACCCAAGAAACTTCAACATTTACATAAATTGACTGACTTGAAAAACTGTCCACAAGGAAGGATCATAGAAATATATTACACGAAATTCATTGGAAAACTCATAATTCACGTGACAACATCAATTTGTATCACCACACAGACTATAGGCACGTACTACGTAATACATAATTTTCTTGCAGTCATAACTTTACTGTGGTCACAAGCGCCCGTGATTGTGTACCTATAAGCACATTATGTAATGTGCGTATTTGATTAACATTTTTCAGAAAAGTGCGATGAAGCATTGGACTCGTATACCTATACTAGATAAGATCTGCACCCACTTGAGATCAACGGTTACGAAGTGCATTCCCTTACCTGCGCCCTAGGGACTTCCCAGGGCGCCCCCTCGATCAGTCCCTAGCTACAACACTGCCTTCTTTAAGGATAGTGAAAACCGCCAGATAATGACGACCTTTAATACAGTTACCGTCAACACCAAATTCTATTGACAATATTTTAAGATGAAACAATAATCTGATTACACCAAAGACCGTACCTTGAGGGGGTACAGGGTGTCAGGGTGTACAGGGTGTACGGTGTACAGGGCGTAAGAGTCTACAGATTAGCAAGAACTGAAAATTCTGAATGTTTTTCCAGTAACATTTCAAAATGTGTACAAATTATCTGTTGATGTTCGTTTCATAAAAAAAGGAAACAACCTGTCGTACTATGCCTAAATAAATGAAATAAGAATAAAAATACAGGGAAGTCTATTCCAAAATTTAAGTATTTGCTAAGCTGTTACACCCTGGATAGAAAAACAGTCTTAAAATTAATCAATAATTGAATCAATATTTTAGGTCTTAAAATATGAAATTGCCGTTCTTCTTAGCGAGTCGATGGCAAGTAACTACAGTCAAAGGCAAAAATATGTATATATCTCAAAGTCTCATAAAACGTCACCTTCAACGAGATCATAAATATATAAATATCAAGGAGTTCATAAATATGTACACACTGTGTGGCTGTTAACTATGTATGCAATAAGTACAATAATATTTATCCAACATCGGTAACCTAAATTTGGATACATCATTAATTGAATAAATATGTAAGCACCGTGGGCAAAGACAGGATTATTAGTGTTTTACATTAAAGTATGAGATAGTAGACACTTGAATTAATAAGGAATGTGAGTCCCTTTTACAAACCTTTTTAAACGACTTCAAAAAAAAGGAGGTTCTCAGTTTGACCTGTTTTGTCCGCGATTATCTCGCGTTTGGCTGAACCGATTTTGATGCGGTTTTCAGAAAAGTATATATTATAATGATTCGCTTTAACTTTTTCAAAGCTAACACTTTGTTTTATTAACCGACTTCAAAAAATGAAGAGGTTATAATTTGCACTAAAAATGTAAAAAAAACTTTAAAGCATATCAAATGATATTGTATTTGTTTTTTAAGTTTATTTACTTTTCCATTTTTTTGATTATTTATTTTACATACAAACTGAGAACTTCCTTCATTTTGAAGTCGGTTAAAATACTAAAACCTTCTCCTAAATGTAACAAATACTTTTCTGAAAACTGCATCAACGTCGGTTCAGCTAAACGCGAGATAATTGCGGACAAATATACATACTCATACAGGTCCTTTTTTTGAAGTCGGTTAAAAACAAAACTTTCTCAGAGACATTTTCAGTTTCAACTAAAACTTTATAAATCTATACTACAACAATCATCTCGATCAAACTGTCATTCATGACAAAACAAAAACATATCACACAATATTTAAAAAATTACATTTCTTTTGACTGACGGGCATGGATATTGTATACATGTTTATGGGATTTTATATGTTTACAAATTATTGCTCATAATATGAGTAGATATTTATGTGTCCATGGACGTACACATAATTAATAACAGTTGGAAGTGCACAAGTTTGTGCTTCTTTTGATGAATGCATATTATTGTACTTATTGCATACATAGTTAACAGCCACAGTGTGTACATATTTATAAACTCCTTGATATTTATATATTTATGATCTTTTTGAAGGTGACGTTTTATGAGACTTTGTGGTGTATACATATTTTTGCCTTTGAATGTACAACGTTGTAGCCCAGAACGTGACTCTTCATTAGGTCCATTAGGTCTTGTTGCGTGCAGGTGGTAGGTAAAAATTACTGATATCCATACAAATTCATTTTTAACCGACTTCAAAAAAAAGGAGGAGATTCTCAATTCGTGTGTTTTTTTTATATATCTTTATTTTTTATGTTTGTTACTTCAAAACTCCGTCATTTGTAGACCGATTTCAAAATTTTTTGGGAGCCACCAGGATCCCATCTGGCGATCAGTTTGAGAATTGTATTACCACGTATCTTTCTTGCCATCTTGCGACTGGTTATGAATATCACCACCTCATATCTTTCGGTCGGGTGAAAGTAATTGATCACTATATCGCTCTTTAATCTCGGGTTATTTAGTGCTTTATAATAAATCTACGAGGGAGTTATATGAATGAATAACCTTTAAAAAGAATAAAATATAATATTTGTAACAAAAATTTGACCCGCCTTCAAAAAGGGTAAAATTAAAACTATGTCCACGAGTAAGCAGTGGTTACGGGTAAAACAGTAAATAGGTAAATTCATGGCGGAATATGGTAAATAGAGAGGAATTTTTTTTGACGTTCCAAATTCAAATCACTTTTTCTTTCGCTCAAAAAATGCAGTGACTTTGCTCTCTGGTTTTGAAAAGCAAAAGCTCTCTTTTCGAGCTGGAGAGGTGAAAAAGAATGATTTATATAAAAATAATCAAATAGGAGATAACTTTAAACATTTTACCTTTTTATAAATTATTTTAAGATGGAATAGTGACAGGTTTAATAACTGGCAGCCGACTGTGCGAATTTTACAAAAAGCACTTAAAACTCGAATGGTTCGTTCTTCAACTTCAATAAAATATATGTAAGTAGTCCTTTAACTTTTAATTGATTAATTTGCATTTTTTGGTAAAATCGTTTGTAAGGGTTAATTTCATTTTGTTCTCTTAACTATAATAAGCGTATACAATATCACTTACAATATCACATGTTAAAAAAAATTAAATAGGTAGGTGCCGAGGTTTAAGTAATTACGTCAAGGTTTGCTTGTTTAGTTTCTGTTTAAATAGGTACACAAATTAGGATCTGTGTAGGCAAATGATTACATTATTTTAACACTTAGTCATAGAAATAACATTAACGTTATTTTACTTATGTTTATCATGAAATTGGAATAAACATTGGTTAAATAGTAGATTTTACAACAAGTGCACAAAACGACTTTTGTGGACGAGTTAAAATTGTTTTGTGGACGAGTTATAAACTCTGCTTTTCACTTCGATTGCGAGGAAATAATAAAATAACATATAATAACAAATTTTATCTTTTAACTTCTGATTATTACTATAGACGCATTTATGAGTAGATCACTTTGTGCACTAGAGCACAAAATGCGATTTTGTGCAGCCTATAGTAGATCGTTTTGTGCTCTAGAACACAAAAATCGATTTTGTGCAGCCTACGATTTTGTACAGCCTATAGTAGATCGTTTTGTTCTCTAGAACATTGAACACAAAAACAAGCACTTTCCGAGAATGAGTAGTGAAAAAGTATTTTTCTTTTTTAAATAAGTTGTTTAAGATTATTTCGGATATTTTCAGTAGTTTTAAGCATCGTGGTGAGAAACCGTTAGAATATATATATATATTTTTTTATTTGGGGCAAATAAGGTATTTTGTCTGCTTATAAAGTTGTTTGTTGAAAATAAATGTAATGTAATGTCTACCAACAAAGTTCAGTTGGTCTTCAATCTTGTTTGCTTTTAAAAATAAAATAGCTCAAGCTTTGACGAGGGGAAGCAGGTAGCGTTCACTAGTTTTTCCACTATCTCTTTTGTTTACTGTGCCAGCAATAAGTGCGTCCCTTTCGCCCGCCATATGGAAATTGTAGAGCGTCCAAAGTGTCGTTTCCACAATCTTGCAGTTGGTTTATTTCAGCTTTGCTTCATACTAGGGTATAATGACCTAACCTTAGTGTTTTTGTTTTTATATTCTGACTTAAAATACATGGAAAAGCTTCTGGTCCATGAAGAAACCCTTACCATTTCCTTTGACGAGAAAACCAATTTTGATTTTCTACTTCTGATAACCTTTTGTCATTATCAATTCATGTTATAGGATATTTTATCAGCCCTCTTTTATGATGTGACGATATAGGTATTGAAATGTCATTTATGTCATATATGTACTTATTACAAGGTGATTAATTTAGTATTTTTAAAACGCTTACCCGCGTGAGAGATATTCACAAATATGCTTATATGAGAAATTTCGCAGCTTGACTTGAAGGCACGATAACTCAGTTGGTTAGAGCAATAGGAGATCTAATCCTGAGGTCGTGGGTTCAAATTCCAATCGTGCCGATTTTTTTCATTTCCAAAAAATTATTTATTACAAGATGTATTGAATATGTTAAACTTGAGTTATTGGGTTCGTCGAATGATTTTGTCTAATTGCTATGCCATGCAGATAGCAACATTGTTCCCTAGACCCTTGAAACTTCAACTAACTCAGTTATTTATAACGTGACAAGGCGTTATGCACACAAGCGCTATTCCCTTAGGGCCTCGAGTCATGCCTCCGAGCCCTTACAAAATATGTACTCTGTTCTTCGTACTGATGAACACAAATGAATAAAATGTTGAATCTTCTACCTAATCGTTGCTATGCCCACAAACATAGTTTTATTAAATGTCTCGTTACACTGGGATGACCAAGATTTGTGACTGTGACAATGGAAAGGAACAATTTTGGGGATAGTCGTTAAGGTTCAGAATTATTGTGATGAGCTTTGTATCACAGTGGTTCTGAACCTTATCGACTATCCCCCATTGTACTTTTCCATTTTCACAGTCACATTTATGTGGACGTAAAAAAAAAGTTTGATTCAAATTAAACATTAAATTAACCCGGATAAGGCACTAGAGGTGCGTGCTATTTTATTTTTGGAAGTAAAGTTCTGTGTCTATAATTAAGTTATTTATTCATTTAAAACTGTATAATATAGTATTTAGGTAAAATAATGTACTTTGTAAAAATGCCCACCTCATTTTACTGGATTGGTGCGTACCTGTCAAGTCAGTGCAAATCTAATTAGATTTTTCTGTTGTTTTAGATCCAACCTCGACGATGGGTACACCGAAGACTTTTCTCTTTTTTTTAATTTTTCAAGTAATCTACATCATATCGGCCCAAGAAGTAGTGAAGCGTGTGCCACAAGGCTTTGTCGGCATGCGCGGAAAAAAGTTTACGGACCCAAACTCAGTTGAATTTGAACAGTTTTACAAACGAAAGCCTCAGTTCTTCGTTGGGGTAAAAGGTAAAAAGAGCGTTCTCAATGAATTGGATCAAGACACAAATACCTTTTACAAACGAGCTCCGATGGGTTTTGTTGGAATGCGAGGCAAGAAACGCGTCGTCACCCGAGAGAACAATCCAGAAGACTACAACTACTGGCCGCAGGGATCCTTGATTGGTCAAATTGACTATAGTACAGCTGAAGAGGATCTTCGAGACGAGAATGGGCAGGCCGCCACAGTTGATCCGGAGACGTCAGTCATAACAGACCTTCTGAACTACATTCACAAGCTGGAATACGCTATTGAACGTAACACAAGGATAGTGCCACAGGACGACGACGATGATGAACGCTATGGATATAACTATAACACAAATGAAATTGAAAAGAGGGCAGCTAACATCCACCAGTTCTTTGGAGTTCGTGGAAAAAAGTCTATTCAGAACAAGCGGCCATACGACTTGACCTTCCGTGGAAAATTCATAGGCGTGCGAGGCAAAAAGGACATAAAGAACAATGACGCACAAGAGCTTAAGTTTTTGCTTGACCAGACCGCACCCTGGCCCAAAAGGAAGACGCAAATGGGATTTTTCGGAATGCGTGGCAAGAAATCTACTGAAGGTAAGGCATCACAGAGTACTTTTTTTAACCGACTTCAAAAAAAAGGAGGAGGTTCTCAATTCGGGTGAATTTTTAATTTTTTATGTTTGTTACCTCAAAACTCCGTCATTTGTAGACCCATTTCAATTTTTTTTATTAGTTTGGTAGCATCTACTTTCAGATTGGTCCCATAAAATTTTTTGCGAAATCGCTCCAGTAGTTTAGGTCAAAAATAAAAAAACTGAAATTTACGGTCATATATGTGGATCATAATAGGTCATCAATGTAAACGAAGCAAAAGCGAAGTTGTTCCCTGAGACTTTTAAGTTATTTTTTAGGGCTCCTTTGTGTCCTGGGCCTACCTACTCTACCGGTCACCGTTTAGTGAATTTTTCAAATCGGTCTAGTAGTTTCGGAGCCTATTCGTTACATACAAAAATACAAATCTTTTCTCTTTATAACATTAATATAGATAAATGATAACCTTTAAAAAGAATAAAATAAAAAAAAATTAACAAAAAATTGATCCGCCTTCAAAAAGGGTGAAATAATTTTTTAAAGCTATGTTCACGAGTAAGTAGTGGTTACGGGTAAAACAGCAAATAGATGAATTCATAGCGGAATATAGTAAATAGAGAGGAATGTTTTTTTTGACGTCGGCGCCGGTTTGAACAGGACCAAGTTTTATGAAATAAGTATTCACACAAGCTTATTTTGGCAGTTTATATACTAAGATTATTATTCCATGCGAGTAATTGTTCGGCGCCGACGTCAAAAAAAACATTCCCCTCTATTTACTATATTCCGCTAAGAATTCACCTATATGCTGTTTTATCCGTAACCACTACTTACTCGTGAACATAGCTTTAAAAAATTATTTCACCCTTTTTGAAGGCGGGTCAATTTTTTGTTAAAAATATTTTATTTATTAAGGCATTTTACCCAATTTGTTTTGTTGACATCTATTAGCATAGTGTAAGATACAATGTTATGTTATTATGTTTAAACATATGTGTAGCTGAACTAATGCCACATCAACGCACACCCAATACTACTGTAGCTAGTACAGTAGTATTGGCTAGCTACTGTAGTACTATGTATGTTAACTTCCTAAAGACCCCAAAGACATCCCAGGCAGTCAAAACTTCTGTACTTACCCCTGCATTTACCCTACACTACACCCCTTTCTGAGCATTTGTTTATTTTGTTAGACGCTGTTGATTTGAACGAATTTTGAAAGACGCGGGTTCGGTCCTGCTCAATTTTGGACTTTTTTTCGTACCACACGTGAACGAAGTCGCGGGCTAAAAGCTAGAGCTATTCTTATACTTCTTGTGGCGTGTACCCTGGTGTAGATCTCTTGTAAAAAATGTAGGTACCTATGTATATGTAAATAGTAAACTAGTAAGCAGCAGCGAACCTAACAATTTGACGGCCGGTTTGGTCGAGTGGTAGCGACGCTGCCTCTTGATCGGCGGTCCTGGGTTCGATCCCCAGTCGGGGCAAACCTTTGTGTAAAAAGCAGATGTTTGTTCTCGGGTCATGGGTGTTTGTGTTTGTCTTTATGTGTGTTCCAAGGGACCCACGACACAAGGGAAAACCTTACTGTGGGCCTTTGAGTGTGTAGCGTTTATTTAAAAAAAAAATGCCGCGATATCGATGTGTATTTACATCCACATAGAGGGCGCACAGGGAATGTGAATGTAAAAAATACAGGGAACTTTCATATTTATGCACAATCATTTAAATAGCAATATTATCAATTTAAAACTACTTTCTTTTTTATTTAAGATTTCCTTCGCGACTTTTGGAGTTTACGATTGTAATAGAAGGTTTTATAGGAACTCAGCCTAACACCTGCGGAGTAACAAAATCCTTGGGTTTATTTCAGTTCTTCAATTTTTTTGTCATTACCAGTATGTCATTCCAGCAGCTCTAGCACGATAACGACAAACTAGCGCTCGGCTCACGCTGAAACTTCACTTTGATTGCGCGAGGGTTCCGCGCAAAGGCTTGCTCGCCCTATGGCGGTGTCAATGTTGACATAGGACCGCGGTGTTGTCGCGGCGCTGTCACTATCGTACTCGGCCTGCTGCTGAAAGTTGTATAATGTAATATTAACACAAACATTTTCATTTTTGCAGATGGAGAGAAAAGTCCTGAAACAGAGATAACTAACTAAAACCCCTTGTAATTTCATGTTACGGATTCAATTCAAAATCTATTGACATATCTTAATCTAAGACGATGTACCTATCTATATCTCTTGCAAGGTGAAATAAAAAGGGCTTATTAAAGCGTTTGGAAGAACGGCTTCTAGTCAAAATAGAAATATCAAGTGTATAATGTGTTTAATTTTATTAATTAACTATAAAGTAGATTAGAATCTTTGTGAAAATAAAAGTTTTGGTAAAATAAATAGTGTTACATTTCGAATAATTTCGAAATAAGTAGATATAACCATGTAATATTCTTATTATATATCGAACAATCCTGTTGTTAAATATAAATTTACTTATTAGATCTTAAATTACCAACACTCACTCACGTGTTTCCATATCGGGGTAGACAAGCTGTTTATCTTTGATGTAGCTAACTTAAACATTATAGAAACTGATTACTTATAAAAAAAAATACTATATACAATACAATCTTTGATTCGATATTTTTTTTATTGATTATTGTCGAATAGTAGTTTAACAGAAAGGAATAGTACGAAAAGTAGTGATCGAACTTTAGCAGTTTTGACGTAAAACTAAGGTTAATTATTTTTCTTTTTCATCATCTACTTATTATTACTGCTGGTATTTTGTTGTAACAATCTTGCATTCAAATGAATACAAGATTGACTTGTGTAACTACAGTTAAAAGATTTGAGTCCAACACCGATCAAAATTTGTAAAATATACCTGACAATTCAAAGTTTCCCATGCAATGTTATGGCCCTAATCTAATTTAGTTTTTTATTAGAATATAGGTTTTTTGTGAATTTGAAGTAACTGTTTCAACATTTCCATACGTAAATGTTACTACTACGTATTTGCTGTTAAATCTCAATTACCTACCGAGTGTTTTAAAGTACAGCTGCATTGGAAATGTTATAAGTTATATTATAATTAAACATTATATTAGACCTAATCTTAAAATATACTTACTTCAAACATTGTTATGTTTTCGGTTATTACTTATATTTACTTAATAGTGTTAATGTTTAAAAATGTTATAGTGCTGTCCTGCAAATTGATATGTTTACTTACATTTTGTAAAGGCTGACAAAATGTTAATCTGTATACACAGCAGAGTATCAATAAACGCATTTGCCATTTTACTGTTATAATTTATTTAATCCTCATGTGATTAATAGAACATTGGGCCCAAACCCAAAGTGCCGACAAGCGGGAAAACATGTATTCCTGATGGTAGTTGTTCCACCTTTTATTTAACTAAGGCGCCAAATCTTTACGGTCACTCCTTAAAATGTTTCTTTATTTATTTGAAAAATATATATTTTATATGTTTTTATATTTAAGTAGTTTATATTCGGGCCTTTGGGGGATTTTAGGACGCAGATACTTAAATTATTCCATGTTATAGCCCGCGAAAACTAGATCAACTAGTGTCGGAAAAGGAATTAATTCGTGTAGTTCCAGGTTTGTGTAGGGGGAGGTTCCCTGAATATTGCCTAGTAAATTCCCATCGATTTTAGGTGCCGCTAGGGGTAGCAGGAAGGAATGAAGGTACCTTTGTTCAGTTTTTTGCTCATAACTTGAAATCAGTTTACCCTAGCTACAGTACTCCCAGGTATGAACTAAAGCTCATTAAATTCCTCACAACTTAGTAATACTTTAAATTTCTGCAAATTGCATGGTTTTTAAGCTATACCCTTGTATGTAAAAGTAAAAACATATGTAAAAGTAAAAACATATGTAAAATTTGCGTTACCTACACAAAAAAGAAAGTTTAATACGAAATCTTCCAAAAAACTTAACGTATTAGGGCGGTAGTTCTTAGCTAGGTACTATCTATCAAAAACGCATTTTCCAAAATCTATAAAATATAGAAGCGGTAGACCACTCACTTATGAAACACGATATTTCAAAAAATAATTATTGATCTATGAAGCTAAAATTTATCTGGCAGGTAGATTGTAGTTAGGAGACGTCCGCTTAAAAAGGATTTGGCGAAATTCCTATGGGAACCAGATAAATTAAGGTAAGAAACATAAAAGTGAACAATAGCTAACATTCCCAAAGCGATATCACGAAAACTACTGAACTTGTAAAGATGAGATTTTGCAGGTAGGTAGTTTGTAATAATCTACTAATTGAATCATGAAAAATTAAAAAAGCTGTAAAACGTCATCCTGTAGTAGGAGACTCAAGTCGTGATCTATACATAAGTATTGATTGTCTCTTTCTCTCACTATCTAGATGAAAAGGACGACTGCTACTTAAGCATAGATCAGAGTATGAGTCGCGATACGGACCTGAGAATGCAGTTTAAGGTATGAAGCTTTTAAAATGCGCTAAATTTTCAAGAAAATGAAAATAATCTGTTCTACTTGTATAGACCATATTTAACAGAACCTCCGTTTAAGGTATGAAGCTTTTAAACATTCACCATTCATTCAAAAAGTCCCACATAGTGCCACACTAGTGTTGAGGGTTGCGAAGTTTCCTCAAACGTGCACTTGATTCCTCTTGCGGTACACCTGGCTTCAGCACCTCGTCTTTCATAGGTGTAGCCTGGAAGGCACTGAACCGAACTCGAGAAGGCGTTGGCAGATGCAGGGCAAACCATAAGTGGGGCTTTCAGACAATGACACGTGTTACTGCGGCGCCATGCAAACTATGGAACAAATAATAAATCAATTCTTTGTGTCGCCACAAGGAATAGATCCCTTGGAACATACACAAAAACAGACACGAACACCTATAACCCGAAAACAAACATCTGCTTTCTACAAAATGGAACCTCTGAGCCCTAATTCTCCTGCTAACTGTTTTTATTTCCTTTTGGTGGATCAGGAACCACTTGATATCAATTAACTTAAAACCATACGTTTTTGACCATTATCAGGGTTAATTTATATTTATAAAAAATGTTTCGCTGTTTGACCATTCAACTTTTACAAAACTTCTTTGGTAACTGGTTATGAAACAGTGAAAGAAAAATCGTCTTTCGTAGCTGGTTACCAAGGTCTGGATAAATGTACGAAGGGAATTATATTAGGTATTATAACAGTTCTCAATAGATATCATATAATTTATCGAAGATGGATATGGACCTTGTCATCTTTTGTAAAGTTAATGATTATTTTGAAAGAGTTCAATTAAGTGATAAAACGTTACCCTATTACTAACTATGGAAAGAATAAAATCGGCACTCCCTTATACAATCATTTACTTTTGAGTTTGTTCTATGAAAAATTACTACACTAAATAAGTAATTATACGAAAATTGCTCAGTGTACCAAATGTTTTGACTGTGCCGAATCATTCACACGAATTTTTCATAGAAAATTGTAATTTTCAAACGCTTTTGCTTCCTGTACAAGTCAACTACATAATTCAATATATGTATGTTATAGATGGACTAAAGATAGCAAAAAAACAACTTGTGAACATTTCGAAGACTGTAAAAATAACAGCAACATGTTATATTCCTCTTAATTTGGTCGAGTGGTAGTGACGCTGCCTCTTGATCGGCGGGTCCTGGGTTCGATCCCCAGTCGGGGCAAACATTTGTGTAAAAAGCAGATGTTTGTTCTCGGGTCATGGGTGTTTGTGTTTGTCTTTATGTGTGTTCCAAGGGACCTACGACACAAGGGAAAACCTTAGTGTGGGCCTTTGAGTGTGTAGCGTTTGTTTGTTAATTTAATCAATTAGTAGATTAGTTTTAGATATATTCAATGCATTTACTGGTCCCTATGTGCGGGTATCGTTAAAAGCCTAAAACAGTTATCAAGTTTACTTTCAAATATCCCTCCAAAAATTTAAATCAAATACACAATGGAATACGACAAATAAATAATTGGTAGAAAAAGAAAATAGCAAAAAAATTAGAACTGTCGATTTTGGTATCAATGTTATCCTTTCAGTAAAACAATATTTGGTGAGCATTTATCTATTTTGGCAAGCAAATGTAATATTGATACATAATATATTATATTTATTCTGACGTGTGTGTATTTATTTTGGAACTTTAAATGTTTTACTTCGGGGACCTCGATTTAGAGTGGATTTAATTTAATAGAGTTAATTTATTTTAATTGGTACTTAGTCTTAGGGTATGAAAAAATATTTTGGTGAGCACTTAAATTTTACTCTTAATTCTTTCATTTATCAATTTTCGCCTCGCATTAGTCTCATAAAATTCTACTAATTTTTCGACAGATGCTTATTTATTTATTTACTGTTTAATGTACACAATAGACATACAAAAATAAACATACAAGAGAGAGAGACGACACAACAGGCACTGCTTATTTCTAGGTATTTTCTTACAGCAGACCTAACAAGAGAGATTGGACGAAGTGAGGCGAGTACGACGTGCACAATAACGTGAAAAAGAAAACAAGCCAGAAAATGAAACTTACAATACAATTTAAATTAAATCAAAAAACATACTTTACTACCTAAACAAATAATAAATATCTATAATACATACAAATGCATACATACAAACACATAAAATATGCATGCATGCATATATCTATATAAATATATACATAACTACACACACGGTTAACTAAGGGAGTGCTAAGAAGAGAGTAAAGGAGGTAGTGCTCCTTTACTCTCTTCTTAAAAACGGGTAAAGATGGACTTTCGCGAATAGTGGGCGGGAGAGAGTTCCACAACCTTGCCGCATGGACCGTGAAAAGAGCACGAGAAAAAATCAGTTCGGTGAGAGGGAATAGCCAAATTAAATTAGTTCTCACGTTACTCCGACAGGGTTTGTCAGTAGGGCGCGAGAATTTGAGCGGTCTCTTAAATAAGAAGAAGAGGGAGAAAAAAGAATTTTATACAGGGTGTAAAAGACAGCTTAGCAAAAACTGAAACCCTGGACTCAGACCATAATTCTGAATGATTTTCCAGTGGAATTTTTCTCCAGAAAATTTTCAATTTCTTTAATGTTTTTTCAGATTTTCTGCTTACATTTTTGTATTTTAATCGAATACTTTCCATGTTTCCTTAAAAAAACACTTATAACAACGTAAACCACGAAAACCAGCAATGTAAATCGCACTCCGATAGCAGCGCGGCGCGGGAGGATGGCGCGCGGGGCGCGGTTTCTCGATACATTGCGTAGCGCCAAAGTAGGCAAATTATGAAAACTCCTTAACGTGACGTTTCCGGGAAAAAATATTACTTATAGCTGATGATAGTTAAGGGTAGATTTCACCATTTAAGTATTTCCTAGCTGTCATTTACACCATGTATAGTAAGCATAAAATGTGAGTATTCCTCCGAAGGCGAATTGGGAGCCACTTGAGTTGAGCACGAAAGTGGGATACGTGGTCGAACTTACGCAATCCGAATACGAAGCGGATGCATAAGTTTTGGAGACGCTCCAGTTTATTCAAAAGCTCTTCGGTGGCGTCCAAGTAGCATGTGTCAGCGTAATCGAAGATAGGAAAGAGAAGAGATTGGTTTTTTACAAAAAATGCATGTCCGCCATTTGGATTTCAAAAAATCATTTTCGGAATCAGCACCCCCGAAACCCTTCTAAACCCATGTCGGCATGCCCGAAAATTTCTTATCCCGGGCTTTGCTTCGCCCTTCGCGTCACGATTCCCCCAACTAAAATCCAAGATGGCGGATATGAAATTTTCGGAGGGCGGCCGGCGGGTAAGACGCTTGGTGACGCTTCGGGCTTAAACCGACGCGGAGTTCAGCCTTCGGCCTCACCCTATACGCAGCTCGCCTTGAATTTCGGTCTTTGACAGCCACCTGCCCCTTACCTTTCTGCACATTTTTTTCGAGCACCCCCCCCCCCCCACTCATGTGTAACGGTTCAGGAAAAATGTGTATGGCGGCCATTTTGTTTTGCGTAAATCGAAAAAATGACGTCACCGGTAGAATTCGACCATGGTGTGGGTTGACCTTTGTTTGCCTAAAGTTTTCACCTCCCGCCGCTCCATCTGGGAGAACAATTCTGTCACCCAGTGAGTCAGTGAGTGGTATTGTAACGATAAAATAATAAGATTTATCCAAAGATGCGTCAATTTCTACTTAATGCGTCAATTTATATTTTAATAATTTATAAATGAATTTGTATCCAAAGATGATTCGTTAAGTTTAATCAATAAAACACTGTATTTTGCTGATTTCATTAAGGGCTTTAATGACATTGCAGAACAGAGGTTATTTACCTCTTTCAAGCGCTTTTTCTCGAAGATGCAACCACTGAGAGCCGGCAGACCAACTTATTTCAACACCGTAGATGTCATACTACAAATAAACTCTTTTTTTCTCAACAATGAAGCCTGAACAATGAATGAAGCACCTTTCATGCGCTATATCCCGAAGACACAACCGCTGAGAGCAGGCAGACCGACATAATTCACATCAGGCGATCACTCTTCAACCCATTAAAACAAATCTACTCGTATCCTTGATCGTTTTCAATTTTCTTGCGACCGCTTAGACCAGAGGTTCCCAAACTTATTTCGTCTAACGCCCACTTTGGAAATCAGTTATTTTGTAGCGCCCCCAGAAGAAGAACATTTAAAATAAATATACAACATTCAATTATCACGTCAAAATTAATTACATCACATACAATACATACGCTCACGCCTGTAATAATTTTTTTTCACCTTTAAAACCTCAATAACATATTAGTCTCGCCTGAAGTTTAACCCAGCGCGCGCTTGTTTACGTCGCGTGCGTTACAAATCCTGCACACCATCCTGCACACACGGGTGTGCAGACATTGCGCGAGGGTTAAATAAACCTACAGGGTGTCCGGTGGCAGAATTCGGATTTAAAATAAAAATAAATAAAAGATATACACATTCTTTTTAATAATATTTTAAAAGACAAGAAATGTGGGTTTTATTTCTTAAAAATGATTTTATCCAAATTTTGTCCATCACGTTGGACACGCTCTTCAAATTTGGCCTCAGTCTTGTTCCACTCGCTGAAGCAAACGTGCTAGGATGGTATTAATCTCGCGAACGATATTTTTTAAGCACTGCGATGGTCGTTGGGCGTTTCGTAAACTGTACCTACTCTTGAGGTACCCCCCACACAAAAAAGTTAATGGGGGTCAGATCTGGTGACCTGGGAGGCCAAGGAATGTCACCAAAACGGCTTATCAGTTTTCCAGGGAAGGAATCTTGATGAAATGCCATGGTCTCTCTAGCAGTGTGAGGGGTGGCGCTAACTTGTTGAAACCATGTTTGCACAGTAAAGGCGGGATGTTCTCTTAATAATTGGCAGAAAATAATCGTTCAGAAAGCCCTGATAAGAAACACTGTTCAACCTTTTTGCTTGCCCCTGATGAGTTTCGAAAAAAAGGTCTGATTATTCCACTGCTTAATAATGCACACCAAATCGTCTAATTAGGACTGTGCAAAAGCTGCTGATATTTTAGACGTGAGTTCTGTCCTTTATGCGACCGATAAAATTCTGCTTATTTACAGTTCCATTCAGATGAAAGTGGGCTTCGTTACTCCAAAAGATAGTGTCACCGTACGAAATTGCTGTAACATTGTCTGGCAGAAACTTTTACGCAAATTGTAATCGCTAAGCTGGTTGGAGAATCTGAATTTTGGAAGGGCGAAATTAAGGATTCTCCTTCTTTATTTCATGCACGATAGTCTTTGGGACCCATAGGCAGCCGCTTTCTGCATACGGATTAACGCGAATTTTTTTCAAGCTGTTTGCTACGAGTTCAATTGGTTCTGGACGTCCGGCTAGGCCCCGGCCGGAGATTGTTTGTTACCGAACCTGCTGCTCGGAACTTCCGCACTCACAAACTAATTAGTTCTTCACTTGGAGCATCATGTACTCCTGGATCAAGTTTTGACGTGCTGTAGCAAGTGAATCATTCGTTTTTGAATACGCTTCAATTGGGAACGCTCGTTGTTCATCTGTCCAATGCGACATCGTGATTAAAAACCAGCACAAATGACGAAGCTATATTTTTACTTTATTGCTCATCTCTTTTGCTTCCTCGCCCCGTGGTTTCAGAGAAATTTGAATTTGAAATTAAAATTTTGCCATCGCACACTCTGTATATTCTAACGAGACTTCTTACCAGAGAGAGTAATAATAATGCAACTTTACAATATTAAAAACAATAGATATACTTACCTATTTTTAATACGTGTCTTCGGAGGTGGGGACCTCACCTGCGACACTTGAAGACACGAATATTTTATTTATTTCTAGTTTATATATAATAAAACAAGATATAAATATGAACTAATAAATTGATGTTGCGTAGTAGGAGGATTTTAATTTCAGTGAATTTTAAAATATGAAGTAGCTGAAGTTACAATCTCCCATCGCCCCCTGAAATCACATCAGCGCCCTCCAATATTTTCTGGGCCCCTTACCACCCCCTCTAGGCCTCTATCGCCCACTTTGGCGTTATCGCCCACTTTGGGAAACACTGGCTTAGACTATTAAGTTGATTAAATGATAAACGCAAGACAGGTTATTTTTTCTGTTGGTTTCCCTTTTTTCCTATAGTGAAATTAACGTGCGTAAAAGGCATTTCATAATAAAAAATCTGCCTTACTTTTATTAAATTTTCAGACTCACCTGTTGTACAGCCCCTACAATTCGAATAATGAATATAATAATTATTTTTAGGAATACAGTTGCTTTTTTTTTCTTAATGCACTAATAATAAATAATCGCACTTTAGTTTCACAACTTTATTGATTATTGCATATTTATTAATGAATATAGAATACCTAACAGTCAGGAACATTAGGCTCCTTTTGAATGTAATATAAGAAAATTGTATTTTAATGAGCAAAGTGACAGAAAACGTTTCGGACGACGACACGGTACAAAATAGCCTGGATTTTGTATATGTACTATTTTGTATCGAGGCCTAAGAGGTACAAAGTCGCAAACTGGAGGTACAAAATGGTGCAAAATCCAAGATATTTTTTGTACTGCCTTTAAAAACGCTCTCTAGCAGTTTGGACTCATGAAACAGAAAATAGTAATTTGTTATTTTCTATACATAAAGATTAAAGGTTCAGATACAATGTTTTAAATCAATGTCATACTATTATTGGGTGACATTAGTTAGCGAAACTTTAGGATACGAATTTCGGAAAATGATCAATTTTCTCGAATTGATATATGGAAAGTTGTTTAGTTGGCCGATTCGAATGTTTTCGCTAATTACAATGACCCTATATGTAAAGTCCGCAAAGCTTTCTCAATATAAATAGTCTGACCTGAGTTTAAGTGATTAAAGGCAATACTACATATTTTTTTTATATAAAAAAGGTGCAAGTGAGCAAAGATGCATAAAGTTATATCAAGAGTTGTAACTCTTTCTCTCCTCCACTGCAACGAATATTTTTGTTAAACAAAATTATTTAAACAGAACAAAATAGCCATACGGACTTCGCATATTTTACACATAATTATAATGAACGATAACACCATGATAAGTCCCAATATAAAACCACCTACAAAACATAGAAAATGTATACGTGAGAACAGTTAAATATAAGAAAAAGGAATACTCTTGTAGAAAAGGTTTGTTAACGCACTTAAAAATATCATATTTAATCATATTCTTCTTCTTTAACGCAGATACTTAAAGCAGACGAAACAATTCAACATATAAAAAATGGAAAACTTGCGCAAAGTATACAGACATTATTTATAATTTCAACTCTAACTACCTTTATACAATTATAAGTATGCTTGTATTAACTCATTGTTGTAATTATAAACAGTTGATATATTTGTTATTGCCCGTCTTTTACTGAATGTAGGCTGTTTAAATGTTCATATGTTGTGGTTTTCAGTGTACGATTCATAAACGGGCTTATATTTTCTATTCTGAGCAGATGATGGATATTTTAAACCCTTTATCTCATAAACTTGAACTTCAACTACCCAAAAAAATATACATGGACATAAGCCGAGCAGTATAACACTAACACTTGGAGTTGAACAATATTATAAATCTAACAGTAAGACTTAGGTTAAAATTATCCACTATCTGCGCTATACCTCACAATACACTGGATGTAACATAAGCGGTGGATTGCGAAACGAATAGAAATACAGGCCAGGCCTATCACTCAGCTCGTGGTTTCTGTACTAGTTTTGTTTTCGTGATTGCAGTCACAGGCTCATTTACTGTTCAACATTCAATTGAAAACAATATCGATTAAAAAAAAAATCAAACTTCACATGTTTTATCGGTTTAAGTGATTTCAGGCACCGTACCACGACTGCTTATACAGAACTCGTAATAGTACAGAATAAAGCAACAAATTATGCCAACGGTCTCTATGCATATAAGCAGAGTCGTGGTGAAGCTGTCGCGTACGAACGTTTCACTAAACTTCAAAAATGCTTTGGTTTATACTAATCGTCAATAGTAAAATAATGCAGTAACAGTATACAGCCAAACGCCAATAAAATAATTTATTTTCGGCTGAGGGTACTTATGTTCAGACCGACGTGACGTCACAACAAATTAGGAGCACAGGTTTATTATCGATCAATCACAGCACCAACAAAATAATATTACTGATTTCTTTCAGGTACTTACGCTTTATTATCCGACAAATAATAACGAAACGAAATATCGATCTGAACAACAGTACATATCGATTTAGAAGCACAACCAAAAATATATTAGCAAATAGGTCAAACCCAGTTACCAGCTTTCTGTTTACAGCCTATCTGCACCTACCGTCTTTGCATGGCGCTGTTTATTTAATAAGAAAGTGACCTGTAGCAAAAACAGTTTCAACAGAGATACATACATGTGTGCAACATTTAATTCTATTCATCGAATGTAAAGGATTCGTTTGGATCACACGTCCAAGACAAATCAATTCTTATCTACAATTTGCAAGTAGTATTATCGAGGATATTCAAATTGATCGCTCTACCTACAATTTCATCAAGACCTGAAGGCTTGACAGCCGCTTTTTTATACAAAACATCACAATAAATAAACTTAATATACAAAGTAAACGTTATGCACGCGATGTTTCCATTGTGAAGACACGACTGTTATTGTAAACTTCAAAATGAGGTCAAATAAGATATAACTTGACCAAGGAAAGGATTCTGGATGTCCTTTACTTATCAGTTTTTATCAATCTGGGTCATTCAAGACCTTCAAAATAAAAAGAGCTGACAATATGTAATAAGTAGGTGTTATCGACTGTTATAACAAAGTAATTAGGTGTAATAATAAATCATTGTACACATTCGCTAGTTAAGTTTTAGACCTTTGAAATAATAAGCCACTCAAAAAATCTTAGGTACGTAATATTCTCAATGGAAACAACCTGGTGAACAACTGTGGTTATTAGCACAGCTTCTATACACAACCTATCATGATAAACTCGATTTGTTAATGATTTAATGAAACGAATCATTAATGACATTAATTCCATTAGTCCCTGATCCTAGTGATATACAATATTTTAATTAACTCATTATTATCTACACTTATGGAAAAAATGTTATTTTTGTTGATGTATGAAAATATTTTATTCCTTTTTTTGTAGTTTTTATAACATGAAAGGTAAGCGGTGATTATAATCGATATTTTATTTTTGCTTACAAATTAGCAACATATAAAGCTACGAATGATAATAGTTTTCAATCTTAGTAGAATCAAGGATTTGCAATATAAATGCATTAATAATTATATTTTGTATTATATACCTTGTTAATCTGCTACTCCATTAAGAAATCATATTTCAAGTGTACCCAGTACGTCATCTATGACTACATTGTACACTTCAGTTGACGTAAGACGCTACGAACCTTCATAGAGATAGAAGGATTGATTGGAACTCACATTCAGTAGAGTAGCAGATATTTATATTATTGTTTTCTATATCATACATATTGGCTGCGTTATCAACTCAGAATCTAGTACGACAGTTACAGAAACAGTGGTATCCAAATCTTACAAAAGAGAATACTAAGATACCGTAAATTCGATATCCGCGAATTAGTAAAATAAACCTACAAGTAATGCACGCAAACCATTTCGAACGGAATAAATATGTCTTTAAATAAATTATAATTTATAATGCAAAGGATATAAAGTCTATGCACGTAAACTTAGGATGCTCAATTATATACTACCATAGCACCAAAAATTATTTGATAAAGATTTATATATTGAAGGCACCATTCGTATAACTGCATCGTAGATTTACTTCATTCACTAATCTTCCTAAATTTCATCACTTCCCTTGTACTAATGTCTCGTTTCTCTAAGGCGCATTCGTATTTGGACTAAATATCTAAACAATCTCTATACCATCTATAATTCATTCTTAACCCTCTTTCCATATAGCTTAGCAGCCAATATATACGTTATAAAAACCGACTGCAATTTGAATTCCTATTAGATTTAGATAGCGTTTTGCAACGTAAGAGGGTGATTGTGAGTCGCCCCATGGCCGTTGTGCGCTGTGAAATCGTCCTCGATTAATTTTGGTACATTCTCAGGCAATTTGTTTTGACTATGCTCAGACGCCATCCGTTCGGTTTGGATGAAGTTGGCTGATATGTGGCCGGCGTTGGAGGTGGGTTCGGCGACGGTTTGTAGATTGCCATTGCTGGTCTCCACCGGCAGAGGAGCATTTGCATTTGGCGAATTATCCATAACTTTGTTAGATGTTGCTGTCGTCTGCCCTTGTGATTTGTCCTCAATCTATAAAAATAAGTTTTATAGACTTACATTTAGCCCAGAAACTATATACAGAATGCCACACAGTAGGCTACCAAAGCGTGCACTCTGCGCTGTTACGATAGGAACGGTTTTGCAACAAAAATGTGGTAACTTGATGCGCTGCCTTCTATGAATAGGACCTGTCCAAAATATTTCTGTCTTTTGCGGATTCGATCGAGATATAATCCTTATTCGTTTTTCCGTGGAGAAAAATTAAAAGTGTAGAAGGAGGTTTTTTAAAACGAGCTCATTTGAATGCTGTTTAATGGTAGGCTCGAGTTGCGGAGTTGCAGAGCACAAAAAAGGCGTGTATGAATGAAACTGATAGTAATATTCAAGAAAAGCTAGTAAATTCAGAAGTGAAATATGTAGTTTCAACTTTCAAAATCATAATTTCATATAATTAACGTGACATGCTTGACACATTTCAAATAGAGCTGTTTAATCTATTTAATTTAATTTTCTTCTTATTGGCTACTAATGAAACACGCTGTAGAAGTGGTTACCTGCAAAATACTCACATTATTTTGTTGAGACAGGCCCAGTAGATCGGCAGTGACGTTACCGTTGTTGGGAGTGGGCGCGGCGGCAGACGGCGCGACGTTCGGAGTGCTCGGCTGAGCTTGGTTTGGCAAGTTCTTATTATCTTGCTGCTGCTTTTTGTCTTCCTCTGCCTATGTTGACAAATTAATATTCAAGTTATTTTGTATCTATAGCATAATGTTAATTACGTGAAGGGATTTTGCTGATTTTTTGACCCCTCTGTGAGTGAACAGTAAATCACCCCTTTTTTCCCACCCTTAAAGTAGGATTTTTTTTCCAAATTTATATGGGACCAACTTGGAGGTAACTATCCATTAAAAAATGATCAAAATTGGACAATTATGTAAAAAGTTATGCGTGGTCATACATAAAAAATAATAATAAGACGCGTCGACTTGAGAACCTCCTCCGTTTTTCTTTCGTCAGTTAAAAAGTAGCATATGCCACTCTCCAACCTCCCAGTGTAAATATGTACCTCTTCATGATAGGTATGCAAAGGGTTTGTTTATGTTTCTAATACGTTTAAAAAAAACTTAAGTAGCCGCGTCAAAGAAGTAAATATTTTTCTTTTATTTTTTCAGAAAGTTTACTATATTTTATTAATTTAATTCTTGTTTCTGCAGGTACACAAGATGTACCAAAACTATCTATTTATCATTATACTTATTTATTATTTATCATTATATTAGGTTCTGACATCAGAATGGCGGGTATATCCAAAATACCATTGTGCCCGCAGTAGGTACACAGATTTTCAGGAGAGGTACGTAAAAGTAAACAGAAGGTACCTAATAACTGCAATATATGTATTTAGGCAAATCTGAGAAATACACCCGCGATCCGGACGCACATGCGCGCAATTGATTTCTAGAGTTGTGACCATTTATTTTATTTTCGAATTTCATTTTTATTTGATAATTTTAAAACACGTTGTATAACGAATTTCACAGGGAAATTGACACTGCTAAGTAAGTTTTACAAGCTGACGTGTACTAGTCGATAAAGTTATAAAAAGTACTTAGGCAACTGTGGTAACCTATAACACGGTAAACGCTCTTGGCTGGTTTTTTGTCATTCGTTTGACTCGGTCCTTTACCCCATTGGAACATTTGCCACTAAGCGATGGTCGTGTTGTTGGTCCAATTCCAAACCGTTAGCGCCACTGGGCTATGGGCGCTTTAACACGGTTTCAATGCAAGATAGTGTGGTTCTAATAGAAATCATTTTAAGTCTTGTAAACTATTTTAAGCCTTATAAGGCTTTAAATGTGCAGTTAACAATAAAAAGATAAGAATAAATTGTTAAAAATAAATAATAATTTTCGTGCCGAAAATTCTTCTTTCCCTAAAAATTACTTGAGAATATCCCTCACGCGGGTAAGCGTGTAAAAAAACGAAGTTATCAATAAGCCTTACCTTTCTAAGTCGAGTTCGCGCCATAATGGCTTCAACGCGCTGTTTACGGGCGAGTCTCTCCTTTTCTTCCCGTTCAGCCTCTTCTCTGCGCAAGCGTTCGGCTTCTTCAGCGGCTTTTCGTTTCTCTTCTTCCTCTTTAAGGCGGGCTTGGCGTTCGGACTCCTCTCGAGCTTTGCGCTCTGCTTCCTCGCGTTCAAGCTGTTGTTGTGCCTGGGGAATTACAAACAATTTCTTGCAAAAAAACAAATTTAAAGCACGTTATCTCAGTTGCATGTAATCAGATGTAACGTCGTCGGTGACGATACAAAAAAATATTACGACAGATGGTTTTGGTATTATGAGAAAGACGGAACATGCCAGATTTGCGTCACAAATAGGACAACGAGTGCGTATGGGCGAGAAGTCTTATGACGTAAGTTGAAGGTAACCTCGGGATGAAATGACCTTGTTTTTTTGGATGGTGGTTGTTGGATCAATTATAATCGATATCGCTGTGCTTAGTAAAGCATCTTGTAACAATCAATATGTGACGTGCTAAAGATGACATTAGAAAATGTCGCAATAGTTTTATTGCTTTGCCGTTCATATGAATGATATTATTTTATTTTCTTTAATATAAAATTGGATTGAGACTAGATTATCCGAGGCCACATTAGAAAACTCACAATATTTTACTTCATGACAACGGTACACGTACTAGATTTTCTAAGTAGTCTCAATGGAACTTGAATAAAACCTCGAATTTTTATTGCGATTTCAGGATCAGTCCTAAAAGGATAGCAATTTTACAAATATTTAATCCACTAAGGCAGTTACTTATATTTCGCTCACATCATAGTGATGTTATTAAGGTTCAACTGGCTGCGTTTTGAAGCAAAAATAAATTTCAAGTATAATTTTAGCGACTTCGCCATGGCGGAAAAATATATTATGTTAGACTCTCTTCAGCCCTCCGAACTACCGATGTGTAAAAATGTGAAGGACGTAAAGGAAATATCTACAAATTATTTTTAATAGAAAAGACAATATTAGTAATCACATGCACCCGTTCGCAATTGCACCCTTCGCATTTGCCCACTAACGCAGTTGCACCCGATAAAGTAATTAAGTTGATTATTTTGCTATTTTTATCGTTAGCAAAAAAAGTGTTTCATGCCTTTAAAATTACGTTTTCAAAAATTACTCGTTTTATTCATCATAATTGTGTTATGGAATTAATTTTTAGAACAATCATAATATCGTTATACAACCAGATTTATATATGTATTTGACTACAATAAAGGTAAGAAACAATATATAAAGTATAATAATGAAGTTTAATCAAATAAATAAAAAATAATAAGTGTAGAATAGTTAAACAAAATTAACAAGATCTTTTAAAAAAAATTAAACTGTTAAAAATGAAGTATATTTAAGGAGATATTTTCCAAACTTTCACCCTAGAATCACAGATTGATCCTTAAGTTTTAGGTAGAATTATTTAAATGGAATTAAATAAAAAGATAAATAATCAGCAAGTAGCATGCAAAATCAACAACAACAATTAATAAAATAGAATTAATAAAAAAAACCCACAGTTGCCCGACTGTCCCAAGAGGGAAAGAGATAAAACTATTGTCCTATTGTTATGCCTGGAATTTATAGCTATTCAAATAGATAAGAGGCGGTGGCACAAACGGTTCATAATTAGCTTACTACTTAAAGATAGATAAGCTCGCCTTTGTATACAGGGTGAAAAAAAACCTCCTAGCTATATTCAAAATCCTGAACCAGTATCACTTACAGAACACTTTTTTTTTAGACACCACTCGGGTGCACCCCTGCTACCCGCACCCCTCGCGTGCCTGGTGTAGGAGTAATGTCTACGTTTAGACAAAAAATGAACTATTGCCATTGAAAAAATATTTAAAAAAATTTTTTTCATAAATGTGTTCTTTGAGTGATACTGGTTCAGAATTTTGAATATAGCTAGGAGGTTTTTTATCACCGTGTATAACATGTGAGGATCTCATAATAAACTTAAAGTGTACATAAGATTTAATCAATTGCTTAGCGAAAATTAAGGATGTGAATCCGTCACGAAACACGCATATGAAAGTAAAGCCAAGTATACAGGTTGAAAAAGAACCTCCTAGCTTTATTGAAAATCCTGAACCAGTATCACTTACTTAATACTTTTTATTTTTTTGGGGGGGGGGGGGGGTGGTTGGTTTTTTTTCCTAAACGTAGACACCACTCTCGTGCGTTTGGGGTCGCAGTTCTAACCTAACCTAACCCAACCAACCCTCATCGGGTCGCAGTTCCAAGTGAGACATAACCAAATTGATCAAATACCGGAAATGTATACGTTAAATAATACATTTCAATTGCCATTTAAGATTTTCCGATAGTTGATAAACTACCTCGAAAGTTGATCAACTTAAGATTCTTATTATTTTTCGGTGACATATATAAAAGGCAAAGGTGATTGACTGATATGATATATCAACGCACAGGCCAAACCCTTAAAGCTAGAAAATTGAAATTTTGCACACGTATTCCTCATATGACGGAGCCATCCACTAAGGAAGGATTTTTCAAAATTCAACTCCCAAGGGGATGAAATAGGGGATTAAAAGTTTGAATGAAACTTATTATCCCCTGGACATATTTACATAAAATTCGGTATAAATTGAGTACAACAAAAATAATGAGTAGCGTATTTCAGCGTTTAACCCTAAGGGGGTAAAATAGGGGTTCGAAATTTGTATGAAGAAAATATATTTTTTTGACAATTTGACTCAAAATAAATGGACATTTGTTTCGCGATTTCACAAAAATCATCCCCTAAGGGGTCTAAATGGATTAAATAAAATTATATTGCAAGGTCCTGAATAACTTACAGATTAATCAACGCCCAACCCAAACCCTTAGATCTAGAAAGCGGAAATTTGGATTTGGCAAAAAGGTGTGTTTTATAAAGTAAGCAAGCACTAAGAATGGTTTTTGCGAAAATAAAGCTCTGTGGTTCATGGAAATGGGGGTTCAAAGTTTGTTTGGAGAAAACAATTTTTTTAGACATTTTGACTCGAAACTTCGTGAAAATAAATCTTGAAACAAATACTACCACCATAAACCAAAAAAAAAAATTTTTGGAGAAAACAATTTTTTTAGACGTTTTGACTCGAAACTTCGTGAAAATAAATCTTGAAACAAATACTACCACCGTAAACCAAAAAAATAGTGTTACGCGATTTGGAGAATGAAATGGGTGACTAAAAAATTTCTATGCGCGAGCGAAGCCGCGGGAAAAAGCTAAAAACATTTGCAACTATAAGTGAAAGGTTTAATTTTCTCACTTATGGCTGACCGGAGGCCGAGGTCACTATACTAACAATTTTTTAAATTATTTATTTATTTTAAAAAGGATTTTGTATCTTATACTTATAGTATTAAATGAGCTTATCTTCTTTAGGTAGTCGGTTTCTGGATACCGCTCTTATGGTTGGTTTAATTTAAATGATAGGAGTGTCTTTACTCTCATAACATCGCAACTTTAGGCATTTTTAAGCAATAAAGACAAAATAATTCGATCTGAAATTGATAATTAGCTCGGTGCACAGCTAGAAATGATGTAAATACAACAATATCGTTTATTTATCACGTTAGCCAGATTGCCCTTTTACTTACTTTTTTAAATTATTAATTTGTAATTAAAAATAGTCATATTGTTGGTAATTACTTAAATAACATGTATTGTGTAAATCTAAGACCGATACTTCGGATATCACTTTCTTGCGCAAACGACAGTGACTAGGATCGCTCGTTGACATTGAAGTACAAAACAGAAAATTATTCAAGTTTCACAGTCTTGCGAGTGTAAATCGCCTTTGGCATTCATACAGGTGATGTTTACTCAACAGTACATTTTTTCGCGGAGCACACAACCATACAAATATAATATTTATTCGTAATCGCATTATGCAGAGCACACAAAAGTTAATCGTTGACGCACAGCAAAACAAATATCGCGATTGCGATGTTTTATCAATAAGAATCAATAAATACCTAGTCTGTTTTCCTCTTCGCATACTTGGAAAAAATATCTGCTTTCTATACGTTTTCTTTGACGATCTGTGCTAGCATACGCGAGTGACATAATTTTGTCATATGTATCCTTAACCGATCTCTCGTTCTAACGCATAGCGTTAGTCCGGAACAGTAAGAAATACCTACATATGATAAAATTCTCTCACGCGCGCATGTTAGCCCTGCAGGAATTGAACCCGGGACCCTCAATACAACTGAACCAAATCTAGCAGCTTTTTATTGAATTATAACTAATTATTGTCAAACATTCATGTTTAGATTTAGTCTGTAAATGTAAGTTGGTTTATAAATAAACTAGTTTTCCACCCGGGTCTTTGTTCCCGTGGGAATTCGGGAAAATTATGTTACCTATGTTACTCAGGGATAATGTAGCAGTCTAATGGTGAAAGAATTTTTGAAATCGGTCCAGTTTGAGTTTATTCGTTACAAACATACAAAAATACAAATCTTTCCTCTTTATATTATTAGTGTAGATAAATATTACATACAAAATTGAAATGATGGTGGATGCCGCAGTAGCTTAAGTCATAAATTTTCGTCAGTATGATACCGATAAATTTTCCCTTAACATCCATCCGCAATTTAAAACTTGTAAAGATAAATGATTTGTCATGTATTCCCAAATAAAGACGTGGAACGTGGAGATCACTATTAGTGAACTTTTTTTTTGTGAACTTTTTTTATTTTTTATCCCATGTAATCTAAGTGCAATAAAGAATATAATAACGGCCTTGTTACTAGCCTTATATTACAATTTGCCTGGTAGAATTATAAATTTACGAAACTTTAAGAGCCGCCTACATGAAATTAAGATAAGTTAGGTTGTATTAGGTTAGGTTAGCCTGCAGCGTTGCGATTCCCCCGACCAAAAATCCAAGATGGCAGATATAAAATTTTTCGGAAGGTGGTCGGCGGATACGACGCTTGGTGACGCTTTAGGCTTCGGCCTCGCCCTATACGCAGCTCGCCTCGACCTCCCAAATAAGGTTATGTATCACGTGATCTTTTTAATAATAATAAAATCATTTATTATCAGGCATCTAGGCCCATAGATTAATACCTTACAGACTAACACACTGTTAAGAGAAAATCGATCAACGACACAATTGGTCCACGCGGTGTGGCGCAACACTACACGGCACTTTGACAGATCGTTTTCGCGCGTAGATCGGTTTTTATATTGTGTTCTTGCATTGTAATTTGTAAAATATCGAATTAAAAGGACTGTTTAATGAGTAAAAGGTGTTTTAGTTTAACAATACATATGAAATAATACAATAAAACTAATAAACACTAATTCCCGGGTGTTTTTCCGTTTATAGATAATGGGTTTGCTCTTGACCACAGTCTAGCCCAGGGGCGGAGATGTGGTCGAGGGTGTAGCAAGCTCACACAGAAGATGCCTATTCACTCGAAATTTAAAGAGATTCGGGTTATATGCCCAGAAATACAGGCGCAGGCAAATAATTCCATTCTTTAGCGGTGCGCTATATAAAATATGAAGAGAAGCGCTCAGTACGGATCCGAAGAATCTCGAGGAAATCGATCTCACCTCGATGGCCTTCCTCAGCTTCTCTTCTTCCATGCGACGCTGCAACTGCGCCAGCTCTCGAGCCTCCTCCTCGTCACGACGGTGTCTCTCTTCCTCTAGACGTTCCCTCTCTGCTTCTTCTGCCGCCTCACGTTCCAGTCTGGAATTGTCATGTCGTTTCGTTACTATGCAGACGCTATGCAATGAGAATTCCTTTATGATATTGCTGCAATTATTTCCGTAAGTATCATACAATTATGTTAACAATATCTTGGTAAGAGATTTAACGCTCGTAGCAGTGGCGCTTGCTGATCTGAACAGTTCAGTGAGGCTAAGCAACGTATACAGAGGCAGGGAACCTGATGGGTGACCAAAATGGCAATTTGACACGAGCGTTTCCGTGCTCCAGAGGGCACGTTATGCCGTCGGCCCCGGTTGTTGTCGATTGACTAGAGGCGTTAAACCAAATCAGTGGCCATTTGGCGGTTTGAAAACCTTGACACCAAGGTTAGTCAAAGTTCACCACACACTTGATTATACCTATACGATAAGAAAGAAAGGACATCTTGACGTGCAACATACGCAACTGAACTTTAAAAAAAAAAGTTGAACTACACAAGTCACATTAGGGCTCACCAACGCAATACCCATCCAAGTATAGCACAATAATGGCCGCCGAGGCCGAAAATGGCTGGGACCGATTATCATCGATCAAGTACACTTTTTAATATCGCAATAATTTTACAGTATTGTTATGTTTGTGTAACCCATAGATAGACATAAAAATCTCTACTGTACCACGGCCGTTATCAACTGAGGAGTGGGGCCATAAATGTCAATAGAACGTAAGGCCCGTAAGTGCAAACGAGATAGGCTCCATAAGGCCCGCAAGTGCAAGCGTAATAGACATAGGGAAATGATTTATGGCCCGACTCCACAGTTCATAACGGCCCTAGTATACCAAATCATGTACAATATATGGACCGTGTAATGGAACGCGACTCAGACTCCGATCTATACTTAAGGGGGCGTCCATTAATTACGTGAGGTGTTTTTGGCGATTTTTCGACCCCCCACCCCCTCTGGTAAGATGTCGTGAGATTTGGCTCGACACCCCCCCTCCCCCTTTTATCTCACGTGAGTTTTATGAAAATGCTTAGTTTTAGTGTAAATACGTTAATTGGTAATTTATTTAGAAAACTTACATAATTTACCTAATTATTTTTTAACTTTTAATAATCGAACAATAAAAACAGCTATGATTCACCAACTTAAATTTGAAAAAAAAAAAGATTGTTCTAATTCAGTCCATGGTAACTCAGAGTGGCTACTGGAATAACATGGTTTAGTTGGTTTTACTTAGTTTTACCACAATTTAACACTATTTCTTTTGGGGGAAAGTATTACGTGATATTTGTAGAGACCCCCCCCTCTCCCCCACGGAAGGTTGAGTGAGATCCGGCCAGACCCCCTCCCCCCCCCAAAACGCCTCACGTAATTAATGGACGCCCCCTAAGTAGCAGTCGTTTTTGTCATTCGTATAGAGACGATCAACACGTAAAGGTTAAAGGAGTTAAAGGTTTACCTTAGCTTTTCTTCCATAGCCTGCTTTTCGAGGTGCTCTCTAGCGCGACGGCGGCGTTCAGCAAGCGCGGCTTTAGCCTCTTCTTCGGTAGTGATACGTCGTGCTGTCATTGATGCTATAAAAAAGTTACAAGATAGTTTTAATAGATGCCCACACAAAGAAAACGATGCTATACTTGATTACTTTTTCAGTTGAATATAATTAGGAAAAAGAGACATGTAGCCAGTTTTAAATGTCATTGATCATGTTCAGGAATCCTCAACACGTGCATTTGTTTTAACTAAAAGATCGTTAGAAGTTTAAAAGACCTAAGAATAGCGGATGATCATTACCAGTCATTTCATTTTCTTCAGCCTTCTCTTGAGAAGATTCTTTCTTTTCTTCATTCTTTTCACCTGATTTCTGTGCTTCGGCTGGCTTCTGGGAATTTGCTGATTTTTGTTCGACAACTTTTTCTATCGTTTTAAGAGTTTCGGCTGGTTTCTCTTGCGACTTATCTTCTACTGCTTCTTTGTTTTTATTTACCTGAAAAAGTAATGAGAATTTTGCGTATGCGATATGTCAGAGTGAGAACTATTAACATTTAGAGGTTTGTTAAAACCATGTCTATAATGACGATGTGCAGAGGCCAGCGCATCAGGCTACTCTACTTTTATTACAAAACCGCTCTTATCGCAACAACATAGAGTGCACGCGTGTGACCTGATGTGCTGCCCTCCGTAATTTTTTTTTAGGTGGTGCCTCTTGGTACGGGGCAAATTTTTCTTCGTATTAACGGGTCTTTTCTGACCACACGTATAGTGCCGACTTGAGCCCAAGTAACTGATATTTATTCCCTTTAAGAGTACAGGTCTGATATGCCAAAAATCCTATATGAATATTTACATTTTGGTGCTACTTTGAAAATGAGTAAAAGAATTGGGTACCCGACAGTCATCGACACTTTGGTAGACTAAGAATATAATGGAATGAATAGCGTATAACTTTTTATAATTACCTTATCATCTACGTTTTGGTTCTCGATTTGCACATGATCTTCTCCATTCTGAATTTGTAAAGCTTCGAGTTTCTGCTTCACTTCGATTGCGCTCACCTGGCTTTTATCCGAGTCTGGCTTCTGTTTTGGCTGCAACATTTTCATTAGAGATATTGACAATGTTTGAAATAAAATGTGACAAAAAGAAGGCAATCTTAATAAACCACTTTTTTGAAAAACTATCACAATACAACAACTTTGTTTAACTATGTCGCAGGAATTACTCGAATAATATGTATAGTCAAGTGGCTCAATTATCACATGGCGGACTACATTAGCTAGAAAACTAGAAAAACTGAGCAACTTTCCTCATGGAATCCATATAATTTGCAACAAAAAAATATTGTTTTGCCTTTTATTACTATAATTGCACGAATTGTATTGGCTGACGTGTCTTAAAACTAATTGGCAAATCAACACAATAAAAATTTGGTCGTTTTTGTAAAGATTGAAGAAGATATTCATCCTTTTAGCAAGTTTAAAGTTTGTTTGTCAACGTTAATAGAATACAAAAGAAATACTAACTTCTAAGCTAATGTTTTCCTTGGCAGTCTACTTTTATGAGAGTAAAGTGTCAGAGTGCAATTCGAATGTTACTTTAAACTGATTTATCATACCTTATTAGTGACTTCTTTGCCGAAACTAGTCTCTTTAGAGGAGGCAGGCGACGGGGACAGACGTCCAGAAGACTTCGTCTGCGACTTTGCACGCAGATTCTGTATAGTATAATAAACAAATAATTTAGTAACCTAAAACGGTTTACAATTAAGAACAGTTTAAAAATAGGCTATTTAAAACTTGCTGTATGAAGAGTTTGTCACGATTCTAAGAATATAATGTACGTCCCTTTTCTAATCCTATGTTTTTGTTGTTACGCCGGTGTGTGTCCAATTAAACATTGAATCTTGTCTAGTAAAGTATTTCCCCAAAAACTGAAGGATAAGAGAACACATTTCCATCAGAATATCGTTCAACGTATTATTTGCATGTGTTACAATTAGAATCTATTGGGAAAATCTCGCATTCTAGTCTAGGAAACTCGGATGAATACTAGAACCACATACATTGATATAATTTAGGAAAAAATATTTACCTTTTCATGCTCTTTGGATAGCTTTGGCTTTCTAAATAATGGCGGTTTGCCTTCTGCCGGGTTTGTCGTCGCTGAAAACAAGACGCAATAAGTAAATAAAAATGTAATGCTTTTAATTACATAAACTGTCATTATATGAACATGTTATCAATTATCATATGTCACGCGTATCGCTTATCATGTACCCCGGAGAAGTGTATCGACCGTAAAGTGCGAAGTGCGACAGGTCTCCCAATGTTTTGGTTTAATGCTGTATTTATAATTTTCAATTTATTTACTACTCGCTTTTCGTCCGCGACTTTGTTCGTGAACACAAATATCCTATGTTTGACACTCTCCAGTAGCCTCCGCATAAGCAATGAGACTTCACTCTCATGACAGTTGATTGCCAAGGAAAACATAACCTGAAACATATAAAAAAAGGTTGCATTCTTTTTGCTAAAAGGACGTATGTCCAAATCAAAACGTAAGAGGAATGAAAACTTCTCTAAATTTGAATAGGGTCTCTTTTCCTTGTGTTAATTCGGAAGTCTATCCTTCATGAGAGAGAAGTCTCATTGCGTATGCTAGGGGAGGAGCTCTCCAACTATCCCTATGCAAAAAATGGCGTCGATTGGTCACTCATTTACTACATGAAATAAGTTTAAACACTCTTTTACATAAAATATGAGCAAGGATTACGTGCGCTTAAGAGGTGGTGACAATTGTTATCTTTATGACAATTCAGTGTTACGTCATACCTATCAACTTAACATCTGTCATCGTGCGCTGAGTACTTTTACAGAATGAAGAAATTATAATTTAACATTTAACAAGTAACATCACAAATTAACATCGGCGAATCTAGGGTTGTTTCAGGGGGGCCGACAGGCCTGTCGAAAATTAAAAGTACTCTAGCTTGAGACGCCGTGTATTGAAAATAACTAAATGGAATGTACTGTATTAAGTACAGTATGTAACTATAAGTATGTAGATTTTTCGGCTGAATATAATTCTACATACATACATACGTTCACTGCTATAATCCCTAACAAGGTAGGTTCAGCAGTGGTTCTAACGAACTATTATACAGCTAAACCCTGTTATCCCACTTACAGACTTTTACTGTGCACCTGGTTAGAGTTTGCAGCTGACACATTTTAAGTTTTTCTTTGAATCCCAGTCCAGCACACAGATATTTATTTGATTTTGTAAATATTTTTTGTGAAGTTATCAGATTTTGGCCACGCCCCCCCTTCGCCTCCTGTATAAACGCCTAGGAAAATTAACAAACTCACATGATTTGGGCGTCCCGTGCGTAGACACTGGCCGCGTGCGACGGGAGGCAGTTGGCGGACGAAGAATGACATCCCCACCGGCCATAGTGCTACTGTCGCGCGACACCGTCGGTGTGGTTGCTACGCTAGGCGATATCATGTCGCCTCCGCCTATGGGTATTCAATTCATGAATACTCCTATACTATGAATATTTATATGTACAACGTGTTTCAAAAAAACAAAAAAAAAGATAATTCAAAATTAATTAAAATTTAGCTTATTGCGCAGCTCTATTACAAATATGACTAGTATGTCACATTAATTATATGAAACTTTCATTTTGAAATATGTCAAACCGTGCAACTGAATACTAGAGTTGTGACTATTTCACTTTTAAAATTAAATTTTGGTTTTTTTTTTGGGTTTTTTGAAACACCTTGTATATGTCACCGTTATACTGTCAATCACGTAACATTACAATTTCACTAGCGAAGTTAGAATCTCCCGCGATATTACATTTGCCTACTTAAATTATAAACTAACGAAAACTTTAAGGGCTAAGTTATATTATGTTAGGTTAGGCTTTTTTAAGTTCGGTTAGGCTGCATTAATATTATATAAGGGGCCATCCATAAATTACGTCACACGAATTTCATGATTTTTTTACTCCCCCCCGTCCTTGTCACAGCTGGTCACATTTGTGAGACTCCCCCCTCCCTAGTGTGACGTCACATATTTTGCAATTTTACATCTAGTAATTAATGAAATTAGTTTTATTTCCATTTAAATTATATTAGTTGCAAATGTTTTTGAGTTTTTCCATAATAGTTAAAAGTTCGTGTTTAAACACTTAGATTTCATAGATTTTGAAATGTGACGTCACGAAATGTAGGACCCCTCCCACCCCCTTGTCACACAATGTCACACTTCGTCGACCTACTCCCTCCCCCTTAACGTGTGACGTAATTGATGAATGTTCCCTAAAAGCCCGTAAATGTAAAAAAAAAACAATAGAACAGTTCACAAAGTACCGAGAGTTTCTAATTTGACTCAGGCAAATTACAATATTACGGGTTTGACAATGTTACGGTGACATATACATATAATCGTTTTTTCTAACTGCTCTTTTAATGTCAATGTGTCAATAGATTGTGAACATACGATAACTAAAACTACACTAGGTCACACTTTAATTCATGACTAGGGTCAGGAATTAAAGTAGTTGACTGTGTGCGTAGGAAATGACAACAGAAATCCCGATAAATTTTGAATGTCATTGATGAAAAACAATAGTTTATAACGACATAAAACATATACATGCCTTTTAAGGATACATAACATTTATAAAAACAAGTAAAGCACATTGAGCAATGGCTGTTAATAGCACAATAATATAATAACAACCTGCCAATATTTTTGCCTGAAACATATTTTATTAAGACTTTGAGATTAGTAAATATGTGGCACTCGTTATAATAATTAGTTTAGTTTTTGGTGTATGCTCTTTTGTTTTTTTTTACATGATTTATTCACCCCTCCGCAAAGACGTTTAAATGCCGACATTTACATAAAATCTATACAATATTGTACACTCTTTATCGTACACCAAAAAACATAATCATAAAACAAAAACACGTTTATCTTATAGTGTACAATGCGGCGGCCTTATTACTATAGAGCAATTTCTTCCAGGAAACCGGGGGGATAAGGAAACCAAATCCTTTGTAAATCCATGTTTTACAAAGGATTTTCTGCACTCAAAACATGCAAGATAAACCGTAAGTCGTGTCAACTATTGCATTACTTATCTACAAGTGTTTACCTCTGGGTGTATTGACGCCCGTCCCGGCGATCGAAGCTGGTCTAGACCTCCTTGGGCCCGGCGCGCGGCGTATTGTACCGGTAGTGTTCGACATGGCGCTGCCAGGCCTAGAACCCGGTGTAGTCTCGCCAGACCGCGTCTCTGTTGCATACCACGCTTATTTACAAGCGATCAGTATCAAAGGAAGAGGTATGAAGAAGGAAAGGAGACGCGTAAGGTATTTCTTTAACGTATATTTCCGTCTCATGCTATCGCATAGCGTCAGTACGAAACAGGCTGATCGACATCGAAAAGCTTAAAACCGCGGCTTAGCCAGCGTGTTATCATAAAAAAAATTCAAAATATGACAGTACAGTGTCTGATGTATCTACCCACCAAATATAATTAAAATCCAAGTAAATTCCATCAAATTAACAGCGTTTAGGGCAGGTAATAGTCAAGAGCCGAAATTATGTGACATCAAATTTTAGCCGACTGCAGAACCAGCTTTAGAGCGGATCCATTTGATCGTGATTTAGGTTCATTATTGTGAACTAACACTGGCACATGTTTTAATGCGGATGTAACAACTTTTTTACTCGGGTTATACAGTGTGAGTCTTTATAATTTGCGCATATTAAAATGAGGGAAAAAAATGAATTAAAAATTCTTGTTTGTTACTGTGTCCCCCGTAAAAAGAAAACGGTATATCTTTTTAACTAAATAATCAATCACGTTGAAACAAACTCGATAACGACTGGAAACAACAGTGTTCTCATAAAATTATAAGCGAGGGAAAACAACCGCCTCAACTGAAAATAAAAAGATTTCGAACAGAAATCAGGTTTTTTTTTTCAAGTTTTATAAAAAATGTAAAATTTCTCAGTAAAACACCTAGTTTTTTTATTACTTTAAGATATTCTACATCGTATTAGCTATCTAATAGAAAAACTCTGTTGTTTCCAATCGTTATTGAGTTTGTTTCAACGTGATAGATCATTTAGTTTAAAAGATATACAGTTTTGTTTATACGGGGGGCACAGTAACAAACAAGAATTTTAAAAATGCCATAAAAAAAGCAATTTTAAAAAAATTGTTTTTAGTATTTTTCCCGTCGATAAAATGAAGCATAGTTTCCCTAATTTTAATATGTGCACATTATAAAGACTCGCGCTGTATAATTCGTTTGTTTCTCTAAACATTTTTTTTTTCACGTAGAGAGAAATACAATGCTTAAATTTACTGGTTGATTAATTACGATGCGACTTCGAGTTTAAAACAAACTTATTATTCAAATTTACCTAATATAGGATGGGAAAAACACAAAAGGACAATTATTAACATTTGCCCTCTAGATTTCTTACAATTACTGAGTTATATGTACACTTACTATTATTATCAACAAAAGTATCACTTACGTGTTAATAAAAGTGCTGTATAAGACCAACTGTGGTGCGCTGTTAGAATTTCCACTTACCGTTAACTTAAGAAGATGACCCCAAACCACCATAAGAGAAGTAATGGAGAATGTCGGTCTGTAGTTGAAATGTGAAGAAACCCAAATGAAACAATTGTGGAGAAAGGCGTCAAAAGGTTATACCCGAATAGTCCGTAAGTAACAAATGGTAAATATTTTTTTAATTACTATAATTCTTCAAGTGCCAATTGATAAAATAAGTTGAATACATATTTAAAGTTTTTTTTTACTAAGCTCACTTACATTACAAATAAGCTAGGCTTTAAGTTAGCACCAGCTCAGCAAAGCGTTTAATACGACAATAACACAATGTTACATGAAAGGAATTAAATGTACCATAAACTATTAGTTCGCCCTGTTGGTATTAGTTCACTTTTGACTGACAGTTTTTTAAGTTCAGCTGCCATCAACAAAAACTTTTAATGATTTTTTTTAAACAGAACCTTCACTGTGCCAATGTGCACTCAATTATCCAATGTTTTTACGTGATGAAACCCAGAAATGACCCCAAATGGTCTTGAAAGCCGAATAAGCTTAGAAGCCCTGTAGTTACCACACACGAAGCGAAGCGCCCAAGCGTATATTGGGTCTGTCTTACGAGTCCTGTTGAGATGGTGCATAGAAGGCGACGCTGAATGAAGCGGACGTTGTGGAGGGATCTTGTCGAGTCTGGTCATCGAGTAAGCTCTACCTGGGGCTCTCGGTGCTGGTATTGTGGGCATCAGATCGGTGCGGCGTCGAGCCACCGATGACCACACCATCTGTGGTTGCCGGTTCTGCTCATCTGAAATTACATTTTAACTAAAAATCTTGTCAGTTCTTGCATTCACAAGCGCGTCGGTAGCGCCCCTTGATGTAATGTTTAGCGTGTCATAAGGAGGTGACGATTCCCCATAGTAGCTTCATGTACCAATGACTTTTACTAAATTATGTACTTTACTAGCTAACCTCGCTCGTAAGGAAACTATGTCTCACGAAAATACAAACAAATTACCAAAACTTACAGTATTTTTCAATGATTTGTATACTCCCTAAACGAATTCTTGACGAATAAATGATAAATATTACTTAAGAACATTATTTCTTAATAATAATTTTAATAATGATTTAGATGACGTATTTACTTTTCGTAAAATATTATAGATTTACACATGCGTTTTGACCATTGATTTACTATATTTACACATTGACAGTGTATAATGAAGACTATGTAATAAATGAATGAATGAATAAATGTATAATCTAATTGGATAATAGTGCGCATTCGCAGTATTGACTACATATTACATAGTGCCCTTATTTCACAAAGCCCACTCCTTACCGCGGGGCTTACGCTTCGCATTAGCATTATCTTTTCTAATCCGGCGCAAGGTCACTCGCTAGATTAAGAGCGAACTGCAAATGCCCTCAATGGCATAAATTTTCTGAGCGATTAATGTGCATTTAAGTGACTTATGCAGCACATATACTTGTAAGTACTTAATAAAAAATATGTATAGGACTGACAAGCTACATTATAGCCGATTTTAAAATTTAAAAGAGAAAAATAAGTACGTCACAGGAATCATCCAAAGGGAATTTTCCTTCTTATGGAAATTTTCCTTCTTATGGGACACGCATGACTTTGTTTCCTTTCCAATTTGTTTCTCTAATGTTTGAAATCTTATGACTTAATAAAGACAATTCCTAAATTTTTTATCTTAATTTCTAACTTCAAGCTTTAGGCACCGGTTTGCCAGAATAAGGACTTGGACATATGCATTGCAATTTAACGATCCTTACGAAGCACTATATTCTGCACCGATTTTCGTATCGAGAAGTTATATTTGATATTACCATTTTTGTAGCCGACTCTAAATTTTTACAGCACACTAATCAGGCAAATTGTATAATTCATATATGTTGTTGTGATACGTACAATATCGTCAATTTCAAAACTGTGGTGTTTTGAATTATACAGAATTTTTTTTCAAGTATCAAAAATCAGCTGAATGAATAGTAATGTGCGGCACCATTTTCTGAATAATAGTTTACAAAATAATAGGTTAGGCTAAATAAAATTTGCCATTGGTTTACGCAGATGAAATTAAAATTGCAGTAAAAAGAAGATGTTTGTAAACAAGAGAATTATACAAAACTGCGACAAACATTTTTCTTGAATTAATAAAAATATAACTTACGGAAACTCGAAAACATCACGCATCCTTCATTTGAAGCGTTAAGGAAAACATAAATAAATAAGTATGGACAGATTCAACAACAATAAGTCGAAATACGATACTATGTAGAATTTATGCACTTATTATGATTATTTACTCTCATCAATTGAAACGTGTGAATAAAATCTCGCTGTTGATATTTATACAGGGCTTTAGGTAAATCTCTTTCAACCTCTCTGTGGTAATTCAGTCCATGAAACTGAACGATTTCCCCAAGGAACATTGGTCAAAACACAAAAAAAAATTTTTGATCTCCCATAAAAAATGCGCTAAGTACGAGTATATGCTGATGAAGTTTGTATGGGAACTCAATTTTTTTTTTTGTTATTTTGACCTTTGTTCTTTGGGGAAGGTGTTCAGTTTAATGGACTGATTAACCACCTGAGAGATTGAAAGAGATTTACCTAAAGCCCTGTATATACGTGACTATTTCTGGCAAAAGATACCACTTTGAGGGTAGTCATTAAGAGTGATAATACCCTTCTTTTTTGTCGGAGTTTAAAAATGGAATGTAACAAGCTTTGTTAATCGCTCTTATTGACTCTCCTTAAAGTGATCCCTTTTATAGGAGACACAAACGTAGTTTAAAAGGAAGTCGAGCTCCGCGTCTGTCGTTTGTTTTTCCGCTAACTCCTTCACAATCGTGTCGATAATTTTTTTAGGACTAGTTTTTAGAACCCTATAAGACCTTATATAAATAGTGTCACACACTCAAGGGCCCTACGGAACACACACAAATATAACCAGACCCTAAGAGAATGACATGTGTTTTGTACAGAGGCCAGCACATCAAGTTACTCCATTTTTGTTGCAAAACCGCTCTTATCGCAACACCACAGAGTGCATGCGTGTGGTTACCTGATGTGTGGCCCTCCGTACAAAAAAAGAAAAGAAATCCCAAACCGAACCGATATTTAAGAAAAAAGCAGATGTTTGTTCTCGGGTCATGGGTGTTCGTGTCTGTCTTTGTGTTTGTTCAAGGGTAGCTAAGACACAAAGGGAAAGCGCCTTATTGTGGGCCTTTGAGTGTGTAGCGTTTATTTTTAAGCCGACAACACAGAATAAATAATAGGACAATCTATTGTTTTGACATTTACCTTTATCGACATTTACCCTTATTGACATTTACCTTTATTTACATTTAATTTTAATTATAATTTATATATATATATATATATATTTTAGTATGATTAAATGTGATGGACATAATGTAACCTAACATCTAAGCACTAAGGATAGTATTACTAACCACATTTACTACAATACAATAAATTTCATTTCATTTCTATATTTACCTTTTTTGTCTGGATCTGTATTCAGCTGTAATGTAGAAGTTGGTCTTGTGAGTGGCGCAGACACGAACATCACATTCGTTGTTGATGCCGCCCTGAAACATTTTACATTATCCAATGAAACTAAATGAATAAAGAATGTGGATAATATCGAAAATAATTGTTTGGTTATGATTAATTAAAATTGACTCTATTGCCCAAATCAGGACATGCAAGCAATGAATCAGATGTTTTGCCGTCAAATACGCCTCAAACAATATTGTTCAGGTTTTGTTAATTTTAAAAGGGGTTAGTTGAGTCAAACACTACTATCTACATGCGCTTTGTACACTGTATCCATATGGTGTTTGTGAAATAATTATATATGGGGTGACTTATTAGCGAAACTTTTAGTGGTGATTCTACCCATAAACCGGAAAAATTTTCCTCAAAGACCTGATACTTATATGAAATTATTAAAAAAATATATATATTTCCCACACAAAGGCAAAGAGGCGAAACATTTTTTTCATATTTCGACTCATGTTCCTCGGGGAAAGTTATTCAGTTTAGTGGGCTGATTCACATCCTTAATTTTCGCTAGCTAGCTTAAAGTCACCCAATATACAAACAAATCAAAATTAGGTCACGATTCACAATACTCGGTATCTGATTTTAAGCCAAGCCTCATAATAAATAATGTCACAAATTTCGCCATTGACAAATCCGCTGGGTCTGAAATAAGGCTATTGTTTTATGGAGACAATGGGACTGTGCTAAAATAATATAGGAAGGAAGATGACGTCATGAGGTCAGTGGACCATGGCGGAAATCGCAGCGGCAGACATGCGTTATAGGTGACTTATGGTGTCTGTATAATAAGGTGGCCAATAAGCATGAAACGGCAAATGCTTACTCAGTCAGGAAGCTAAGGACGACCTTATTTATGAATAAACCTACTATCTTATGTTCTACATTATAACAATGATCTCACATTAAGAATGTTTACCATGTTTACGTACAATATGATAAGATGGAAGATGAGTATATACATGCTAAGAGATTAATTTTAATATAAGATTGCTGTTGTCTGGCAATAAGGCTGGCGAATAAATAGGGTGCTGTTAAATAGTGTTTGTTTTACACTTTATTAGGTCGTCTATGGACCGTCGGCCATGGCAGAAGGAAAAATATGAAAAAAAGGGTTGCAAAACAATATGAAACACCTCAGAAATGTAAATTAGTACTATGAAATGTTGCTCCTTAAATAGGTTCTTGGACAGCATAACCAAGACTGAAGATATTAAAATTATAAGAGTTATTAGTAAAAGTCATGCAATTGTTATCTTTTAGCAAATTTCTGTAGAGCTGTTACCGGATTCGTTAGGTGTTTCGCAGTCCTTTCCTAATTTCTATGATATCACTTTTTTTTAATAAAAATCACATCTTGTAACAAAAACATTCAGAAATAATAGATTATTCAACGAGGGATAAAACAGACCGATTGCGACTAGCCCGAGCCGAAGACAAGTGCTTGTATGCTGAACGTACAGAGGCCAGCGCATCAGGTTACTCCATTTTGAATGAGAAACCGCTCTTATCACAAAAGCACAGAGTGCACGCGTGTGGTATCCTGAGTTGCGGCCGTCCGTACCTTCACGGTAGATGAAGTACAAAATACTTTTAATTTACGCACAATGATACTTTACGCATTTGTTTTGTTTAACAACACTATTTGTTTTGTTTAACAAATTTGTTTTGTTTAACAAATAAACATAGGAGTAGTTTAAAAAATAAGCGCCTAAGAAATCAGTCATTTTCTGCGAAAGACCATAAAAAACGGTACAACATACACCCAAAACCAATGTGACAGTATTTTGATACAAAATAAAAGACATGCGAGGTTATGTGCACTTTTACTCAGGTAAGAAGTTAAACATGCGTTGAATTTTTTATTTTTGTGGTAAACTTTATTTAGGGTTGCAAGATCTATATGATTTTTTAAGAGTGAAATAAATACGAGGCAATCTAAATAATTCTAGCTGTAGTAATCCAACTGCCGCAGTTCAATGGCTTGAAACCTATTAACATTTGTATGTGTTTGCAAGAGCTGCTGACGTGTTCAGATTATTTGATAATAATTTTAAAATATTCTATCTAATCATTTTGATATTCTATAAAATTTGTTTAGCTATATACATAATAATATGGGTATTTACAAGATAAAGATTATTAATTGTTACACCGTCACCGCTGGTGTGGCAAACTTCTTATCTTTGTATTTGACTACCAAAATGCACAGCCATTAATACCATTTTATGATATTAATCAGATTACTAAAGAACAAAAAAAAGTGAGGTCGAGAACACACGTTTAAGTTATCAAGCTCAAGAAAGGCTGTATTTAACTTAGGTATGCAGTTTACAAACGTCAAAGTAACCACTCAATTATGTTTCATTTGACAATAACCTATAAACCTACTACAATGACATAGGAACTAGTCGGTTCATTCTAGCCCATATTTACATACCAATTCGATGCAATTAGTAATCGTTAAATCAAAATACTCAACTAAAATACTTAATTAGTAGAAAATTATAGCAAATGGACAGACGAACAAGAAAATAAATTAAAAACTGCTTACATGGCTTCAAAAAAATTCATTTGGTCTACGGGGTTGGTACTGGAGAAGGGAAACAAGACAAAAATAAATTAGTAAAAATAAACAAAAAGGTATTCTTTGTTATTGACTTATACTGGATATAGAACCCAAAACCGGAACGAAAAGCATGGACTAACGTTAAAGGTATTTAAAAAAGTTTACTCTTAAAATAAGATCCCAGAAGTTACCGATTTAGAATGATAGTGGAAATCAGTGCTGGGAAAGACGGATGACTCAGAATAGGAGTTCTAGTAAATAGGATCCAGTCCAAGAGGTGTTAAACCCATAACAATTTTATTTTTAAACTAAAAAAAATACTATCATTCCTGGAACGACACTATTTACTATTGTGGAAAAAAAATCAGGATGAGAGGAGTTTAAAGAGGTAGGTAAGTAAAAAAGTACCTGCGCGCAGGCCAGAAGACTCCCGCTGAGCTTAATGAATCGAGTAGCCGAGGAGTGGATGATCCAAAGGCGTAAGGTGACTGAAAGGATGATCGCGCGGCACGTACACGTTCCAGCCGCTCTGATCTTTCGCGATCTCTTTGAAGAATCGCTTCTTTTCGAGACACGGTTGCTTCCCATATTGCACGCTTCCGTTCTTCTACCTGCACAACAAACTTAATTTAATCACTGACTTACAAGACCACTGATCTATAGGAAAGCACTTCACAAATATCTTTGTATGACTATGTTTTTTAAAACGAAGCCACTTGACTGAGGTTAATAATATGCGTAATGAGTCTATGCGTTTATAAAAAACTAAATAAAACAATATTTACTTCACACTGACAAAACTGCACTTGCTTTGGCATTATAAAAATTAGGACACATATGTTTTTTCATGAAGTGTAAGAGCTAGACTGAATGGTACCATACATAAATCAAGATTACGGAAAGGATGATTAATATCGTTATCACTTTTTAAGGAAATGAGTCAAGTTTGAAGGAAACATCAGAATGTCTGATATTAAACGTAAAATATTGAAAAACCCGTCACAATTTTTTTAAATGAAAACTGGAATGATCTTCGTGTTGGTAGCTTATTTTAGCTGACTTTTTAGCTGACTATCTTAAATTATTTTATCATACCGATACGGCACAGACATGATATGAAAGATAAAAAATGAAATTGGACGATGGAGCAATGCGCAAGTAGAGAGATTGCGAGAGAATGTAAAATTGGTACAGTAGATAGATTGCTAGAAAGTATAACGTAACAAATCACAAATCGAAAATAGACGTCAATAAAAGTGTACATTTGTAACTTACATGTCACGCTACAACTTAGATGTAGACGCGGTCGATTTGTTTGATATGTGGAAGTCGTAAGATTAGAAAGACTTTATATTTTGGTACCACATTTATTTATGAAAAAAAATTCTCAACAACAGAGTTAGATCCCTGGGCCAGAGATAAATAAGGCAGAGCACCAAGTGGTCAGAAAACCTATTTTATCATTTTAATGTATTTATTTTTTTGGAGATACAAAAACGGCAGTAATGATATAGCGGCTGGGTGCGACTCTTTTTTCTGCGACTGCAACTGATAATAATTCTCTCATCTGAAGCTGGGGCGGGTTACTTGGTTCAAAAATATACAATGTTTTTAACCGCGAAACATGGTTACGGTGGGTTACGGTCGCAAAGACCTCACTTTTAGTATACATATAAAATGGCGAAAACTATAATAATTTCACAAAGATAAACGGTAACCTTTTTCGTAATATAAATGTCCCCGGGTTACAGGTCTATAATTACAAAAACTAAAACCAGACTATTGAAAAATCGCGCTGTAAAAGTATGAAAGCACATAATACTCGTATTCTCATCTGAAATTGTTATGTAAAAACTATTCAGTATTTATCGTTTATTAAATAAACAAATTACACGTAACATTAACTTATTAAATACTATATTCATCATAGTGATGTTCGGAGGATAGCAGCCACCTTCTAACAGTAAGCGATCATATTAGGGCAAAGTGGCATACGACCACGATCTCCTGCGAATATGACTAAGAATATGTATTTATTATACTTTTATTACGTGAAAGTTGTTATGAATAGTTTTTACATAACAATTTCAGATGAGAATACGAGTGTTTCCTTGTTTTATACTTTTTAGAGCGTGTTTTTTCAACAGTCGAATCTTAGTTTTTGATTTTTATTCGCATTACCATTCAACAGTAACATATAAAAAAAACTGTTGTCGACAAATATTGCGAGTTTGTTATTCAAAATACGTGTACACCAAAGGCCTATGAAACATTTTTTTAAATATTATTTTATTATTCCTCTTTACATTTACATTAAAAAAATTGTATTAATTATCAAAACAAATGTTAGCCCAGACAGCCTGAGAAATACCTTTGTGAATTTAGTATATTGCACTGATTTTTTAACATTGTTTATATAGGTAGATTCGTAAGCGTGTATTCTGCCTACCTACATAAATCCATTTTAATATTGAGTCGGTTTAAAGTGTAGTACTATCGCACGGTTGAAATCTGTATTCTATCTTTATTGCGCGTCTCTACTCACGTACCCGGTGTGTACTTTCCATTGTTTCCATTAATTTTATGCAAAGCGAGGTTTCCAATCCAACTATAACTAGCCAAGCACTGGCATTAATTGGGAGCAACCGCGTTGTAAAACGCTCCTAGTCCTGAAGGAAATGACTCCCTGTTATTTTTGTCGCGACTCCTTGATGCGTGGCAAGAGTTAATTTTAAATATTTTTGATGCACTACAACGAGTCAAGAGTATTTTTGTTTGGCCATTATTGCTCCCACCGATGTTCGGAATGATCAATATTTATTATTTTAGTACAACTTGAAACGGATTCTCGAAATTTTCAACAAGTATCTATATGGCTTTCAAAGACGTTTATTATAGTATGTGTGTAGTTTGAACTTTTTGATTGTAACTCCGTGGTTAATTATTAAATTAATGGTTTCAAAAAAGTAAAGCGTCTATTTTATAGTTTTTTAGTTATCATTAATAATGTTATAAAAAACAGTTATAATTAATGCAATGGAGTTATAATTTAAGAATAGGAGCGAAAAAACGATCTAAGAATTTGGTCTTAATTTTAAAGAATATTATTTTATACTTATTATTTTTTTCGGGAGACCAGGTGCTTTTTGAACGTTTACCTTTTAATTTAATATCTAGTTTTACTTTTAGTCTATTTATTAGGTTCGTTAATTTCTAGAGGAAGCACAGTGTATTTACGCACACGCACCAAGTACCACAAGAACTTTATAGCGCGTGACCTCATTTGACAATAGAGCCAGCGTTATGTAACAGTGACCAGGTTAGAACAGCTATTGTCAGATCTCATTGCCAAATTAAATACCTACAATATACTTTCAACGATGTGACGTAGATTAAAAAGGTACTTATTTACAGGTGTAGTTAACAAACAAACAAACAAATGATACGCATTCAAATACCTACAGTCAATGCACATGTTACATTATATTATAACTAGCTTTCCGCCCGCGGCTCCGCCCGCGTAGACTACAGGTTATATCGTGCCCAACTGTGGGATAAAAAGTACCCTATGTCCTTTCCCAAGGTTCCATCTATCTCTATACCAAAATTCATCAAAATCGGTTCAGCGGTTTAGGCGTGAAAAGGTAACAGACAGACAGACAGACAGACAGAGTTACTTTCGCATTTATAATATTAGTAGGGATTAATGACAACTTGCCTAGCTGACAGCTGCTACTTTGTTTCCGTGGGAAATTCGTAAAATATTGTTAACTGAAAAACTTTTCCAAATCGATTGAAATGTAAAAAAACATGTTACAACTCAAAAGTCTTAGTACCGAAATTCGATGTTTTTTTAAAATATATTTTCAGGTTCATTAGTTCTATATCACTTTCATTGGCAGATTCACATCCTGAAATTTCGTGAATTTATTGTTATAACCCTTATGCTTGTTACCTATTTCTTTTGTTAATTTTCAATAACTGTACTTTTGTATAATTTTAACGTTTTACTCGAGCTCAAGATGTAAATGTTTATTACTTAATAGGTTATTAGGTTAATAAGACATAAGTAGTTAATGTTCTTAGGACGGCAGTGTAGGTTGGAAAAAGTAATACATTCCACAAAATAACGGAACAAAACAAATTAGAAGTATAGATTTAAAAGTTGTAGGTAAAACGTATTTATGTATTTCCAATGTTTAAAACATATTTTTATCTAGCAAAAAGATTGTTAAACGAACACAAATAACAGTAGTCAAAGAAGACTAATGGCCGCCATATTTGTCGAGCGCTGACCATACGAACATGATCAAGACATTAGGTATGTGAGAGCCGGTGGCTGTGCAGTGCAAGAATGACATCATCTCCCACAAGGACGTTCAACTTATGCAACACCTACGTCACTATTACAGAAACTCAGGTACTGTATATCATAAAACTTAAAACAAATATTTACTTGCAGGTGAGATCGAATTTTGTAACAACTTTCGACGTTGTAACAGTTCAAAAGACCCGGAAACCTTCAAACTGTACGGGTAACAAATTGGCTAATGTTGCTAATAATCTAACTTACAGGGGACAGCCCATAATAATATATGTACTCTATAATGTTACGATAAGAACGGATTTGCTACCAAAATGGGGTAAAGGTTACCAACAATAAGAGCGACGTGTTATAGAACATTTATTGATGTGCTCAGAACTCAGAAGTGGGATATAAAGGACTGATGGAAATAATATTCAATAACGATACATGGAAAAATAAAGCTAAGCACTATCAATTTCAGATTTTACTTGGTACAAAGAATTTCAATAAGAGCAGCTGCAAGAATGCAAACGCAACGAAACCAAGGAATGCAACAATACATATATAAACTTGAGTTATAATATAAAATAACTGTTGGTCAATCATTTCAAATTAAAAGAGTATCCCTTTCCAGATTTTGGAACACTCGAAATTATTATACGGTATTCTTCTGAATAACGTTATATTTTCACTATATAACCGTGATAATAATAATAATATTTGATTTTTTTAAATTTTTAAATTGTGAATATCTATTGCGAGATTTCTTTTTGATTTATAGCGAAGTTTCTAGAAGACCTAAGTGGAGCCGCAACACGTAAATGTCTTTAATTGACGAACGTAATATAAAAGGTCTAATTGATCTCGTCGATGACTCGTAACGTGTACTTATAAAACGTATTTCCTCGTAATATACGTAACCAAAGCACAAGGTGCAATTTTATCGAACTTTTGCCATAGAATGTCTAGCGCACATGATCAAGTAAGCAATAGTTTATCTCAGTAATTATATCTACTGATGACATTAACCTTTATGTATGTCAATACGTTTAAGTGTCCTGAACTAATGAGTCAGGTAGTGCACGATACGGTAGCACAAAACCGAAATTAGGCCGTGATCTCATTTACAATTAAACACTACTGAATGGAGACGAAACATAACATTGAAAGCACAAGTAGGCGTAGACTCAAGTTTTAATAGTTACGCTAATAAATATGCAAGATAAAACATTCCATACAAGATTTGCAATAAACCTTGATCCCTACTACAGCAAATATTAACGGCAGCATTAGCATAAACACGTCATTATTTATAAGATTGGTTGTTTACTTCACATTTTCTATTCGAGCAGAAGGTATTGTTTTAGTAGTCAAGCGGACATGTTCTAAGTTTCACTTCCTAAAATGTATTTATGTTTTCACGAGAAAATTATTTTATTAGGATTGAGAAAGTTTTTCACGCGTCACGTTAGCTCATACAAACTATGTGTTATTTTATTAGGATAAAATGTATAGTCCTAAGATGAGTTATGCCTTGCAGTGATTAGTTTTAAAAAGAAAGCCACCAACTCATCATAATTATGTGACAACAAGCACTCCAGAGTTCAAAAAATAGTTTCATTCTCAGTGTGAAAGCACAATGTGGCAACATTTCAGCGTCCTAGTTCAAGAGTACTGCATCGATAAGGAGTAAAAAGACTGCGGCACGGTGACTAGACTAATAACAAGAATCAAAAAAATCCAAACCTGCCGAACTATAAAAAATTGGTTAAGGTAACGTTGTATTTTTAACGGGAAGCAAGATTTATGTTGTGGCGACATTATACATTTTCAGGCGACAAATGATCGCAGATACTTTTAATAGAAATTGTGCTAATGGAATACATGTTTTAATAGGCTGAGCTTACAAAATCGTCCACAAAGTAAAAAAAAAATGTGGCTTCTGGGAAGAGAATTATAAGATACCACGCAATTTTGATTCAAGATGGCGGGCATCCAATTTTTGGAGCAAACATAACATGTTTGCTACACAAGACATTATTTTTAGTAGCTACATCATTACTTTTAGCAACCTAATCAATATTTTTAGCAGCCCATTCATGATTTCGACTGCCTCGTTTAATATTCTAACAAACAGGATTTACAAACGCAAACGAAATCAATTAATATCGAATGTAGGAAGTACAAAATATTCACGTAGTTTTAAGCATTCAACACAAAACAATAATATTTTTACAAGTGACAGTAAGAAATTATGTCGCTACAGAAACGGACCACAGACTTGGCTATCAATACAAGAGATGATATTTGTATTTGCTTCATTTTGATACCATCTGCTAGCAGCCACTAATCGATTTTTATGAAGCTATAGTTTTGTCCCCGAGTCAATATACCTATCTAATAGTCGCAAGTTTATTTTTAATCGCTGACAGATAATTATTTTCGTGTCCACCAGGATTACTTATAATGTCATTATAATTTAGACTTACGAAATTGGTCGTATGTAGCTTGTCTCCAGAAAATGTATACCCGTAAGAGTTTTACTCCTTTTCAATACTTTACTAATTTTAGTCTTTTGAAAAAGTATATGAGTGTTTTAATTCTAAATATTTTAGTTCTATCCAAACAAGATTGGTTTTATAGATTTGAGTGATAGATATTGTATGGCTTGTACCATTTTTAACCGACTTCAAAAAAGGAGGAGCTTCTATGTTCGACTGTATGTATTTTTTTAATGTATGTTCACCGATTTCTCCGCCATTTATGGACCGATTTTCAACATTCTTTTTTTGTTCGAAAGAGTATACTTCAGAGGTGGTCCCATTGTAACCAAGTCAGGATCTGACGATGGAATCCCTGGGAAATTGAGGGAAACCTTCAAAGTTAATAGGCACTTTCACTGTTTCTCAACTACTTTCAATTATTTACATTAAAAATAGAAAAGAAAACCGACTTCAAAAAGTGAAAAATATAAACGTAGCACGTACCTAATGATCTGTTTGAAGTCAAAGTTACCTGTAATCTTCTCTCCTCATCCTTAGCGCGCTGCTCCTCCTGCCTCCGGCGGCGTTCCTCTTCGCGCTTCTCCCGCTGCTCCTGCGCCGCCGCTGCTTGTGCTTTTAGCTCGTCCAGCCTTCTTCTTTGTTCCACTTCGCGACGCTCACGTGCCAACCGCGCTCTATCCAGAGCATCTGGTGTCGCTATAACCAAACCATAACCATGTTTCAGCACACCTTTAATGACCCAGTTCACCGCTATCTATACGTTTCTGTCAGTTAAGTTTCAAAGGAGTTTAGGACAGGACAGCCCATACGTCATAACGGCGCCGAAGCGATTACGAGTGTCGGGTGAGAGAGGCCCACTTACCAAATATTGCTTTGAAGGTTGAGAAAGAATAAAGAAAAACTTAAACGTCGTTAATGACTTTACATATTTAATCCCCTTAAAAAAAGAGGGGTGTTATAAGTTTGTGTGTCTGTCTGTATAGCATCGTAGCCCCTAAGTGAATGGACCGATTATGATGCGTTTTTTTTTTCTTTGAAAGCTGACGGAATCGAGATGGTTCTTAGCTATAGTAGCTCAAATCTGGTTCAGCCGTTTAACAGTTATAAGCGAATGTCGGTGGTGAAACATTTTTTTAATTTAAGAGTCGTTTCTTTCAGATCGATTTGATGTTAATATGTTATTAATGATTCTACCTATACATATCTATCATTTCGGTAGGTCTAGTAATTACAGGGAATTCAATAGCTATTAGATTCATTGCTGAATGACCTCAATAGGCTTAACAATTAGGAATTGCAGCAACAAGTACCCACTTTGATATCGCAGTACACTTTGAAAGAATAACATCCAGCCCATGCGTATAGTTGCGGTCGTTTTCTAGAGAAGCGGTTTATGGGCTGTTAACTGTAGGTATAAATGTTTAGATTATTGAAGTTTAACATGTGATGAAACCGTAAAGGTAGTTGTTTTCTCGAGAAACCGATATACTGTAAATTGGCGTCGGTTATTGACAGGTTTGTTACTAATGGAATTGAACATTGAGTAATAAGTGGCTTTAAAGTTTGAACAGGTAATTTTTTGAAATGCAAACTAAATAGAACACTTTGCTAAGGGTTCTAGCCACACCACCCTTACCGAAGCTTTGACCTAATTAATTCTGAACACGTACGGCGGGCGGTACATGGTACATTCTCACCACGTGACGTTGCGATAAACAAACATCAATGTAAAATTTAATCAATAACAGTGAATGAATTGAATGAGATCAATAGGTATTACAGTCACTGTATGTAGTCGATAAATAGATCGTCATACCAAAGGAATGCCATTTAATATAATAATGTAATCATTTACATTTTAGGTGGGATTTTCATAGAATACGAAATGTAGTTTTTTGCAGGAAAATGAGTAGATATTGTAATTTTATCAAAGCGTCCAATAAGATTGCGTTTACGTGAATCGTACGACGTACATAGCATAGCGCATATTTTACCATATAGCTATTTGGCGGTTTGATAACTCTGACACCTCGGTTAGTCAAGTACGCTACACACTTTACTTACATACACGACAAGAAGATGAAGGAGCATAGGACATATTATTTAATAGAAAATCCAACTGACTTAGCCACTAAAATAAATTTCATATAAACAAATACAATTGCTATCTAAATCCTTGATGAAGATACGAAGAGATATTTTGATAAGAATATATTTAGTAAGCTTGCAAGTGTAATTAAGAGATCGCCCAAAGAGCGATTTAAAAGGGCCAAATGTAGAAAGCATAGTCTGCAAATCCGTTCTATTTCCCTGTGATAGCCAATTATTTTGATGATCACATTTAATGCAGGTCAATGGATGATCAGTATTTGTGATCCCATTATTTTGGTGATCAGTTAGTACATATACTTAAGCCAATAAAACTTGCTAAGTACATGTTAAACAGATACTAGATTTTGCGAAGAAATTGCTAGTAAAATTATCGATTTACTGCTGTATGCATGTAATCAGGATATTGTAGTGAACTGTAATGATAGCAAATACAATATCGACAGTATATCGGAACGATTACTCCTGATAAGCGAGATGGAATGGAATGTAGCACCAAATGCTGAGTCCACAAAGTTTCTCAATACTTATACTATACACATTGTGGTATTGTTGTATTATTAAAAATGTTTTCTTTGCGAATAACTAATCGTAAAGATTGCGCGCGACGGTATATTCAATAAAAGAGGATTATAGAATAAATACAAAACGTAAATTAAGTTATTAGAAGTGCCAGGGCTTTATTTTACTGTTAAGGATAGGAAATTAAATTATATGTATATGTTAATATATTTTTTACAAAAACAAGAAACTTTGAACTTAAAAACTAAATTAAACATTTTAATTGCATCTAATAAACTATAAGTTAGCGACACACCTTGTTGTCATGGTGGTGCCCACGCGCATACAGTTCAGTAACAACACCTATCTCTCACCATTCAAGTAAAGGTTACATCCGAAATTCCATTCTAGTCGTGCCCACGTTATTTCTCTCAAAGATATAAAATTCAAATTTGCTCAACCGGCTCTTAACTATTGGAGTCAAGTCCTTAAAACAAATGATATAGTGCTCAATTTACATATTTCGCGAGATATTTAAATTGACGAATCGAAACACAAGGTCATCTTTCCTAATACGAGAGTCTGTCACATCTATATAAGATTTTATTACCAAAGCCATTGTACCGTGAATCTGTATACGATATTTGCAATAAAATCTATCTTCCTTAGCTATACTTGTATAAAAGGAAGTCGTCCTCCTGTCTGTTTATCCGCGAACTCCTTTTAAACCACAAAACGCATTTTAAAACCGTTTTCGTGATCACGTTGGTAATTTTTTTCCGGAAGATTTATATGTATACTACATCCTAATTAAGGCGACTACAGCACCCGATAAAGGCAGAACACATAGGAATAGTATAGGAATCTCCGTCTCTCAACAGGCCTGGGCCGGCAGTGCGAACAGTGTCGATACACGAAGTTTACGGACTATGAAAGCGTGCGTGCGTAAAAACATGTTCGAAAGTTATAAAAATGAGATTTATGGAAAGGTAACAGCTTAAATCGAAAAATGCGTTAACTACTTATCGAGAGTGTTCAATCACGAACATTTTGATAGCAAATTCAAGTTTCTGTGTGCATTTTACTATCGGTTTTTACAGCTTAAAAGATACACAATATTGGGTATTTAGAGGTGACTTTGTGAGCATTTTCTATCGAACCAAAAGTGCTGAATCATGTTTTCAGCAAACTACTTATCTAATTTATGTCCTGAATATTACCGTAGTATTTTTTTCTTCGATTTAATGCAGTGCGTCATGCTTATCTACGCATCATAAAATCGTAATTTAGGTGCTGTAGTCGCCTTAAAACCGCGCGAAGTCGGGGCGTGTCGCTAGTGATATATTAACCTCTATCCATTCAAATCGATACAACAGCTACCATTTTTCGTAGGCATATCAAGGTATTGAAAACTCATGGTCATGTGCATTCTTACGCAACTGATGTGCGGAGTACTCAAACTTGGTCTCAAGAGGTTCAGCCTCAAGATCTGCCAAAGAGAATATTGCGTTTTAAGGTTAATTTAGCCTATGTGGCTAAGAAAGTGAACAAATTTAAGGGGGCTGGTCATGTCGTATGGTGTGTGGGCAAACAAAACGTTTACAACGAAATGGGCACCATATATTAAACATGGGTGGCAAACTTAAAAGACTATGCGGAGATGAGCTAGGTAGATTCGAAAAAGTGATCAGAAAAAAGTAAGAGAGCTGGAGATATTTTACAAATACTTGTTTAGAATAGTACTAAATTCGCATAGCAAAATCGACCAGTTAGTTCTGTGTGAAATACTTAAAACAGTTGATATATCTTAACTTTTGTAGAATTATAAGTGTGTGCCATTTGTCGTTTGTTTGTAACCTCTGTACAGCACATGTTTGGGCCATTCTAGGTGACAGGGTATACAGGGCTTTAATAATCTCTCATTCAACCTCTCGGGTGGTTAATCAGTCCATGAAACTGAACAACTTTCCCAAGGAACACAGGTCAAAATACGAAAAAAAAAATTTGAGTTCTCATACAAACTTCATCAGCATATAGCACATTTTGTATGGGAGATCAAACATATTTTTTCGTATTTTGACCTATGTTCCTTGGGAAAGTTGTTCAGTTTCATGGACTGATTAACCACCCGAGAGGTTGGATGACTCAACTAGAACATTTAGGATGTTTTTTTTTTGTTACTTTAAATAAGTCAAATTACATTAGTGCTTTTAAATCTATGCCTTAACATGTAATGAAACAACTTGCAGGAATAAGTCATTATTTGTCAACAAAAAAAATAATAAACGCCTTTGTGTGCGACCTTACAAGGTGTTTTATTTTGAAGGACAGACGTTTACAGACTTTTTACTCTAGTACCTCCCTTCTACCAAGACATAGTGTTATTTGTTATTATATTTAAAAAAACTAGTAACTTATACTGGGGATATTACAAACAAACCTTATATTAGTCATTCATAACCAACTTTCTGTTACTAACATCATTCCTCTACATTTATTTTTAAAAGAGGAAAGATTTGTATGTTTGTAATGAATAAACTCAAAAACGACTGGACCGATTTTAAAAATTCTTTCACTAATAGAAAGCTCTCTTATCAGCGGGTGACATAGTGTACATAATTTTCCCCAACTTCCACGGGAACGAAGTCCCGGGCGAAAAGCTATGAAGACATATAAAGAAAAACACCAAAGCAAACAAGCCACTGAGCAGTATGGTTTTTTTAAAATATTAGACAAGAATAAAGATTCCTGGGGCATAGTTTTATTAGACCGATGCTCGGAATTAGTCACAATACCTACATTCCTTTACTACACAATAGTTTTGAATGTCTATAAATTGTACACACTGATTCTCATGTAGTGATCATGATGTATGTAATTATTAGTAGAATTAAAACTAAATTGAAGTGTTTCATAGTAACCTACTCTTCTACAAATACAAATATATCTACAACAGTTTCTATTTGACAGACAAAGGCCATCATTTGCTGTAGAAAGTAATTTATTTCAGCAGACCTGGGACTACAAGATGCGTTACTATCTAAACAAAATGTTGTAGCGATGCACTAAAATACTCAACATTATTACCTATATAAAGAAAAATAAATGCATCTTATTTCTCTAATTTCATAACAGGTATAGGGTAAATGTTGATAAGATAACATTGCATAGAGAGATGTTTACAGTTAAATAAATTCATAGTCACTGCAAGTAGGCAATCATCATTGAATCTTATGGAAGTAAGCATTGGAGTTGTTTTTAAATATACAGTTAAGAGCATGTCAAGCTTGACACTTTGGACTTGGGACCGGTCCTGCATTGTATGGCGCGCAGTATAAAGAGCTCAGCATAAACTAATCAAATAGAGAGTAGAAATACTTGCATAGTATTTCTACCCTCTATTTGAAATATCTTTTTTAATTTTAGGTATGGTCTGCTAGAAGTATAGTTACTTCAAAAAACTTTTGAAATTACCATTTAGATAGGTAGGTATTACGTTTTTAGGTGTACAGTAGCATTTTTTTTACTGCTTGATTTGTTGGCTTCCCCTTTTCCAACACGCCAACCGTTTTGTGCCTACCCTCTATTTAGTCAGTGGGTTATTGTAAATGTCCATTTTAATTACAGGTGGGTTCTGTTAAAGTAATTTTAATAAATGCATGATAGGTAAAAATATTTACCTTTGTCTTATAAACTCATAAATGTACAATATGTAGGTGCATTTACAATGTAAAGGAGAATAGTATTTTTAACACAATGATACAGATAGGTACCTAAGTATGCATGGACTTCATCAAATAGTAAATCAATCAGATTACAGTACGACAAATGCATTGTCTGGTCCCTAAAATAGCAGTTATTACAATGGAAAACAGCAATCCCTTAATCAATCAAGGGCAATATTACTAATTGGACGAACACTGTAAACCTTCAAATTAGTCCACCGATTGTGAATTTAAACTATATGCAAAATGATTAGGTCTTACGATGTTCTGACACATTCCTGCCGTCTGGTACTCATTGCTCTAATTTTAGAACATACCACGTCTTGAAAAAGACGCCCAAATAGAGATGAAAAACAAAAAATTGCATTGCGTCGACGACGACCCATTGCGGACATTCTCGAAAGCGGTGCACGAACCCACGACGTGGGGCCACGACACGGTTTAGGGTTAGACAATTTTTAATCACTTATTGCAATACAATGACTCACTTGTAAAATGATTACGTGCGTACCTTTATTTTCAACAGTTTCCAAAAAGTCTTTCACCTCATCAACCATCTTGCTGGATGACAGCTTTTTACTCGAACATAATATTTCGAAAACTCGTATTTCGTTCACTATTTTCAGCCAGCCAGCCAACGATCTATACGACCACAGACTAATTAGAGATACTATATGACGACACTTCGTTCCGTTCACTGCCAACAACCAACGACGACGCGCGCGCTCCTTTATTCCAGTTAAAATGTAATATGAATGAGTCTGCAACTTTTTCGTGAAACTATTTAGAATAATAACAAAGGTGGTAAAATGTTTTAAGACGAGTGAGAAGTGAATTTCATTAATATTTAAGATTGATGTTTTTCTGTGGCTTTAGGTTAACCTTCTCCTTTGTCATAAAATGAAATTAAACTTAAAAAAATGTTAGCATAGACAAAAAGTAGTGATGTTCTCAAACATATCGAAAACAGAGATTAAAACTTACCTATTAAATTAACTTAATTGCTCGATCAAATAAATAATATCGTTCAAGTTTACTATAGAAAACCATTAAGAATATTATTCTAAAAAAGGAAACCATGGGTTAGTCAGGAAGCTCTGTACTGCCATCTATGTTTTAGATAATGTTATAAGTTTTTACAGTGCAGCTCAAATGATTCGAGTACGTTCAGGTAGATGGCGCTAAACCGAATACTTTGCGCCATCTTGCGAAGTATCAACGAACGAATGTAGTTAGTACATGGGCTATCTCTGTTTCTATAGTAGAAAACATAATTTCAAGAAGCTTGTCAGTGAACGTAATTATTGAGGTATAAATTCAGTAGATGGCGCTTTTTTGAATGTTTGGCGCCCCATCTAGGTATGGTACTTGTAAATCGCCAAAACCTCGGAACCCAGTTCCACTAAATGGGTTTTCGTAAAACTTTTTTTTATTACACTGTATGAGGTATACATAATAAACTTTACCCCTCAAAATTTGCCGAGCTCAAGTATAACTGGTATTAAGGAATTCCCACACAAAAGAAGCTTCTGATTTTTTACTTACTGATATCCATGCAAAATAAAAAATATTGAAACTGCAAGTTTGAAATTTTGCAAAGATGTTCTTCAGATATTGTGAAAACTGGCCTAAAAGAGATTACACGGAGTTCCCATGGGAACGAATTGTAAGGCGTACGCTAGTTTTTATGTACGTCTAGTGTTTCAGTCGCAGCCCTCTATCTTTCAAACTATTGTAGAAAGCGTGTCAAAATTTTTAGAAAATACGTATTATGATGGTAGCTATCGTAAAATAGTTATTAACGATACTAGTGTCGTAGGCACTAAGGCACGTATATTGTATCAACTGAGAAACGGAAACTAAAAAAAATGTTGTCAAAAACTTACATCGTATAGGTACATCCAAAGTTCTTAAAGATTGTATTTCCAACCAACGTTCGCTGAAAACGTGTTACAATTGAACAATGTGCATTAATATTTTACGATTAAACACAAAACATTAAGGAATTAACATTTTTATAACACAAAAATGATTTTGTTGAACAAATAATTTTAAATGGCGGGCAAAACAATGGCGAGCAAAATTTTTCCCCAATTATGAGGCAAAGGCTAAGTTAATAAAATGCCAATCGCGCCTTTTATTTTATTAGAAAAGTAAAATAAATAATACATTTTTATATTTTATATCACTGAAAATCAAGATTTTCGTCAGAAATAATTACTTTGTCAGGCATAAAAACTCTTTGCTGTCATTCTATAAAGCCAGTGTGAAGCTTTATGAAAAAGATAATACTCTCACTTGTCAAAAGAGTCACTGAATTATCAAATCAGTTACTCTTTATTGCGTCATACATTTTTGTCAGTATTTTATTCACCTTTTGCTTACTTTTTATGAATCATTTAATTAAAAAAATAACTTTACTGGATCACAGAATAGCCACTAAACTTGAATTTTGGTATATGAAAAATGGTTTATTTGCTCATTAGTTCAAATATTTTTTTCTTTTCATAATCTTCTTCTCATTTCAAAATTATATAACATGACATGTGTTTTATGGGGTACGTAAATACCGGTATCATTGAGATCGGCAAATTTTGAGGGGTAAACTTTTTTATTTATACCTCCTACATTGTAATAAAATAAGTTTCACGGAAATCCATTTAGTGGAACTGGGTTACGAGGTTGAAACCTAACGACTCTCCACTATATACCATTTATTGGATTGTGATGAAAGGCATCGGGTTAGCTTATACCTAACGAATAAACGAATTCCACGCGGACGACGTCGCGGGCAACAGGCTAGCTGGCCATTATTGATTAATAGGTATACTGACTTGATTAATATTATTAATTTGTACATTTTTAACCCCCGAAAAAAAAGAGGGGTGTTATAAGTTTTACAATGCAGTTGCTCGGAAAT